>JAJHZJ010000260.1:4695239-5283335 GCA_023548195.1 Bettongia penicillata ogilbyi | reverse complement strand
TTCATCTTTTTAAGGGCATTCATATAGAAACAGTGGGAGGACAAGTCATCATCCTGCTATTGCTTTCATATTTATTCTTCTGTGTACTCATGAAGGTGGATAAAAGACTTTTGTGACTAAAACAGAATATTAAGATGTCAGCTCATCTTCTCTACATTCAATGAAAACATCTTCAGAACAACTACCATAGTAGACAAGAGAGCTGGGATGACATGTTCTCATCATCCTGTTCCAACATAGTTTTAATTTCTTCAGTCAGGTCACTATATTTTGAAAGCTTTTCATTCGTACTGTTTGGGGACTACAATTACTCCAAATGGCAACATCTATCAAAAGTGATGTTCTTGAACTTTTATGGATCAGTGTTTTGCATAAGTAATTCATTCATTCATTCCTTCATCCACTAGGCTCCCTGTGCTTTTCTGTCTTCAAGTATGCAGTACAGTGTAGTGGAAATACATACTGAGTTTGGAGTAAGAGAACCTGTGTGTGTTGGGAATCTGGCTTTACTACCAGTGTGAAATTAGACAAGTCGCTTTAAACTTGGCAGACCTCAATTTACTCATTTATAAATTAATCTAAGGTCTATTCTAGCTCTAAATCTTATATCCTAAGCTTCTAAAGGGGAGAGGCCTGTAACAATAAACACAGGACAAAGACATGATATAGGAAGTAGATGATGGAAGAGGTCATGTCAAAGTCTAGCTAAAACAGAGTGGGAGGACAGGAATTAATGCTGGAAGAGGCTATGCAGGAGTCTCTGAGAGCTGCTACTAATTGTGCAAGGAAATCAACAGGAAGTCATTTGGAGTGATCAAGGAGCAAAGGTAAGAAGAAATATCAAAGGCAAAGAATGGGTACCATCAATCAAATACCAGCTAAGCTTACTAGATCAGGATATTAAGGCGATATCACAAAATCCCAGATACCTAGTCCAAAGCCCAGTAAACCATGACTCTCCTCTACAGCATCCATCATTACTGGTCCTCCCATTCAGACCCCACTTAAACACCTACAACCAGGAGAAGCACAGTAGCTCCACAGATGCTCATTCTGTATTTGGGTAGCTCTAATTATTTTTGACTTTCCACATGTCAAATTCAAATTATAGAATAATAGATTTAGAACTAGAGGGAACTTTAAAGATCATTAGTCCAACTTACTCATTTTATATATGAAAAAACTGAAGCACAGAGAAGTTCAACAATTTAGTCAAAGTAAAATGAGTATATAGCAAAGCCAATATCTGAATTATAATCCTCTGAAACCAAATTCTGGGTTCTTTCCTTTATATTACAATACCTCAACAGAGTCTGCCTGTCTGAAATAGCTACCTACTCTTCACCTATTCCTAGAGAGGCAGTTAGATGATGAAATATTTAAGAGTACTGAAACGTGTGTTGGAAAGACCAGAGTTCAAATGCCACCTCAGACACTTACTAACATTTAGCCTCTCTCAGACTCAGTTTCCCATCTGTAATATGGGAGTAGTAATAGTACCTACTTCACTGGGCTGTTGTGAGGAACAAATGAGATAAAATTTATAAAGACTTTTATAAACTTGATATAAATGCTAACTATTATTATTACCTGTTACTGCTAATTCTGTCCTTCCAGGTCAAATAAAACAAATATGTCATCTTCTGCACAGCAGTCTTCAGACACTTAGGAGCATGAGATAGAGAGTTGGAAGGGACTTTAAAAATAAACTCATTTTACAAATGAAAAAGTTGAGGTTTGTATAATTTGTGATTTGCCCAGGTTCACACAGATAGCAAAGCCAGAATTCCAACACAGGTCTTCTAACTCCAAATCCACTGTGTTTTCCAGTAAACTATATTTCATTCTCAAAAAAATATGCCATGCTTGATACCCCATCCCCAACAAATATCCCAGCCCAGACTTCTCACACTAGAAGCACACACTACCCCTTTGGCTTCTCCTTCTGGTTGACTAGTTCCTCTTCAACTCTCCATTTTAAGGAAAGTGCCCCACTTTGCCACGTATTCACCTCCGCTGTCCTTTGAGCTTGCTTTTCCATGTTCCCTCACTGGAATGGAAACTCCTTGGGGACAGAGATTTCTTTCTTTATCCTTGTATTTGTATTCCCAGGTCTTAACACAGTGTCTGGCACATTTTTGGTTGTCATTCAGTCATTTCAGTGGTATCCAACCCTTCATGACCCGATCTGGGGTTTTCTTGGGAAAGATAATGAAGTGGTTTACCCATTTCCTTCTCCAGTGGATCCAATGGGTCCATTTTGTCAGGCTATCAGAGATTAAGTGATTTGCCCAGGATCACACATTTAAAAAGTACCTGAGGCTGGATTTGAACTCAGCTTATCCTGACTTCAGGCCCAGCCTTCTATCCACTGAGCCACCAGCTGCCTGGGGTATAGCAATTGCTTGTTGCCTGAACTTGACCCCCATCCCCAGCTAAGCATCTTCTCCTGACTAAGCATCCCCAGTTTTTTCTATGACTTCATCTGGAATTCATTTGGAATAATTATTTACTCCTGCTCAGTTTCCTCAAGACTTACTGAAATTTGCCAATATACTTCCTAAAACGTGTTGCTATATTTCCCCTCAGTGTTCAAGGGGTACCCCTTTGAGGGGTGGAGGTTATTTTCCTAATGTTATCCATTCAAGCTTCCATTTTAGTATATTCTCCTTAATATCAATCACCTGTTATGGTTAGTATCAATATCTCCCTCATATCATTGATTGACTCAGGGCTTAGTGTCACAGTGTCATCTAACCAATTAAAATCAATTCATTGTTACAAAAGGATATTACTGAGAAGATATAACCAGAACAGAAGTACAAATCATGGATATACTCCCTCCTATAACATGTGGGTCCTTGGGGAGAGTCGACTCAAGCTTAGAGGGGTCACACAAAGCATTCATCCTGCCAGCAAGGAAGCTAGGTGACACATTGGATGGAGCACTGCGTCTGGAGTCAAGAAGACCTGAGTTCAAATTCAGCCTCAGACACTTCCTCACTATGTGACCCTGGGCCAGCCCCTTAACTTCTGTCTTCCTTGGTTTCTCCAACTGCAAAATGAGGATTATATAGCACAGTGGGTGCAATATAAATACATATTTCCTTCCTTTCTACCACCACATTTACTTTTGAATGCAGTGTAGCTGAAGGACAGAGTCAATCCCTACTCCAGTTGTCTCAGTGTTAATCCACTACTGGGCTGAGTTAAGCTGTTCACTCCTCAGGGCTATGCCTCATCTGGCTTGGATAAACCAGCTCTGGGACAGACTCCAGTTCCTGGACCCCCAGTGGCTTTCTTGACCTTTTGAAGCTTACAAGATCATAGTCTTCTCTATTCTACCTTCAATACCTCTTCACCTAAAAGAAAGGAAAACAAAGAGGGAAAGAATCAGAGGTGTTGCATTCAGGACACCTGGCAGTCTGGGCAGGGCAATAGGCAGCTGGCTGGCAGCTGGAGGTCCCTACCATCCCTCACACTTCCTGTCTCCACACCCCATCTAGTAGGGGTCATCCAACATGATGGACTTGAAATCAGAGGATGTGGGTTTGGAAAACCACCTGACCTCTTGGAGACTACTTATTCATTTGCAAAATGAGGGGATTAGAGAAAATAGATGTCTAAAGTCCTTTCCAGCTCTAAGTTCTATGATCTATGAACACTGGAGACCACAGTATCCTCCTTGGAGCGTCTCTGCAATAAAGATGTGAACACTTAAACTCCAGGCCCTCTGGAGTCCTGCAGCACCAACAGGGTGAGTCAGGGACAAATTTAGAATTCAGGTCAAAATGTCTTGGCTTTGAGATTTTGTTCTGGTTATTCAGACATGCTGCAGTGGATTTTTTTTTTTACATTCAACTTCTCCCCATCCCTCTCCTAGTCCCCCCTAAAATGAAATGCAGGGCAAGAGGAAGAAAAAATAACACATAAGCATGAACAAGAAGGACAAAAGAAAAGCAGAACTCAGCCCTGGCTGCAAAAATGTCTTCCAAAGGTTATTAGCTCAGCCATTTTCCATTAAGAAAATAAATCTGTTAGAAACATCTGGGCCACATTCATCAGGAATCCATGACACTCTAGCATTTCATTTTCAGAACTAAAGCGATTTTGGACCTACTGCAATGCTTTCAAAAACAACCAGAGAAAGATTCCAAAACCTGCCATGTCTCATTTTGGCTCTATCTCTTTCACTCCCAAAGCCACCAAACATTCTTAGATTTATAAGGGTGAGTTATGTTTTTATTGCTATTATTGCTGCATTTCTTTTAGTTCTTTCCTTTCTTTCTTTTCTTTTTCTATCTTCCTTTTATTTCTTCCTTCCTTCCCTTCTTTCTTCCTTTCTCCTTCCATCCCCCATGGCCCTTCTCCTCTCCCTCCCCACCTCTCTCCCTTTCCCTCCCTCCCTCCCCCGCTTTGTCTCCTCTTCCTCCTCCTCCTTCTCTACTTCCTCCTCCCTCTCTTCCTCCCTTCCTCTCTCCTTCCTTCCCTTTCTCTCTCTGGAGACAGCACCCTATCTGCCAGTTTTCGCAGCTGGGTCTGAAATCCAGAAAAGCAAGCACCTCAAATGGAAATGTAGTCCAGTCTTAAAGACAATAGCAGGGATGAGTTTACTTGGCAGAAGATGTTGAGAGAAGGATCAGTGGTGAGAAGTTTCCTGGAACCCTACCTCACCCTGTTTTCCTCCATCGTCTTCACCTCCTTTGCTTCCCTTTTGCTCACAGTTTCTGAAGGATTCTCACAACTAATTATAGTTTCTGTCAACTGAAAGAAACAATGAGTCCAGTAATAGTAACACTAGCCAGCATTTCTACGATGCTTAAAAGTTTGCAAGCCATCTTACAATCACGTCATTTGATCCTCACAGCAACCCTGAGAAGGAGGTTCTCCATTTTACAGAGGAGGAAACCTAGACACAGAAGCCATGTGACATGCTCAGAGTTACATAAACTAGGAACACATAAACTAGTAAGCTAGTAACTTTGAATTCAGGTCTTCTTGTCTCCAAGTCCAGTATTCTTAACCCCTGTTCCTTGTAACTGCCTTCCTCAATCCACTGTTCTCTGGAAATGGGAAATGAAGTCCAACAACTCACCTGTTCTTGACATCTCTGGCAGAGAGGTGCTAAACGAGCCTCTGCTGTTCTAATCCTTGGCACCCATTGTACAAAAGTGAGTCTAAAGTATGAGAAAGGGTCTGGGAAGTGTCACATTAATTAGTCTCAGAATATCATTACTTCCAGAGTCCTCCAAAGTTCTTTGATGCTCATCCTAGAGTAGGCATAGACCAAGGTCCTTGAAGGCTGCACCAAGGAGAACAGAAACTCTGGAGAATCTACTGAACTTAAGAGATTTTGAGTTTGGGATGGCAACAAATTGTAAAGTTAGGAGGTGGGTGACATGGAGGAAACAGGGTGAGGTAGGACTCCAGGAGACTTCTCATCACTAATGCTCACCACATCTTTCTGCCCAGTAAACTCACCCTGCCAAGAATCAGTTAAAGAGGTTCATCAGCACCAGGTTAACAACTAGGTGATACTTTTTTCCTGCCGCAGCAACTCATGAAAGTTTTGTTATTAAAATATAGAAGGTATTGGTGATGTACATCAGTAGAAAGAGTATCCAGGACAACACAACTCCCAGAAATCCTGTACAGTGTCTTGTCAGTGACCAACCACAATTCCATAGGACTCATAATGCAACACACTACCAACCTTCTGATAAAAAGGTAATAGAGTGTAGATTGAGACTTTTTTACACAGCCAACATGGCAATTGACTATACAAATTTATAACAGGAATTTTGTTCCTGCTTTTTTTAGTGGAAACTGGGGAAGGAGAGAGGAGAAAAGAAAAAAAGTGTACCTTTACAAAATAAATAATATTTAGGGTTTTTAAAATCATTGTCATTACAAGTTGTTTTCAGATAAAGAAATCAAAGCAAACTATAATCATATGAAAAATGTTCTAAATCACTATTGGTTGGATTACTAATTATTTACTAATGAGGTATCACTTCACACCCATGACAAAAAAAAAATGATAAGTACTGGAAGGGGATGTGGGAAAAATGGGACATGAATACACTGTTGATGGAGTTGTGAACTGATCCATTCATTTTTTGATACCATTGCTAGATTTATATTACAAAGAGATTTTTTTTAAAGAGGGAGGAATGAGTAGGGGGATAGGATATACTTATAAAAGATATTTATAGCAGCTTGTTTTGTTGTGGCCAAAAATTGGAAACTGAGGGAATACCCACTGATTGGGGGAATAGCTGAACAAGTTGTGGCATATGATTGTGACAAAATATTATTGTGCTATAAGAAATTACATCAGAATAATTTCAGAAAAACCTGGAAAGACTTACATGAACTGATGCAAAGTGAAGTGAGCCAAACCAGGAAAATACTTTACACAGTAATAGCAAGATTGTATGATGAAAAATTGTGAATGACTTAGCTAGGCTCAGCAATACAACGATCCTAGACAATCTCCAAGGATTCGTGATGAAACATGCATCTGCCTCTAGAGAAAGAACTGATATTGTCTGAATACAAACTGAAGCATACTATTTTTCTCTTTATTTATTTCTGTTTGTCTTCTTATACAAGATGGCTAAGAAGGAAATGTTTTGCATGATTGCACACATAGAGCCTATAGCAGATTGCTTACCATCTCAAGGAATGGAGAGGGGAGGGAGGGATAGAATTTGGAGCTCAAAAGTTTTTTTAAATGTTTAAAAAAATTTAACCTGCAATTGGGGAAAAATAAAATATTATTTTAAAGACCATTGTTGTAACAATCCTAGCATTCTCCTAAAGTTAGTAATCTTTAGGGAGAGTCATTTCCCATGGGAGAATCAATTTCCCAACAACTGAATAGCCATAATAACTATTTAAATAAATTTTCAATAACAGTATACTATAGTAATTCAACAACAGTAAGTAGTACATTTCAATGGCCTCTTGGTATATAACAGTATCACATTTATAGTACAGTAATTGGTCTGGTCTATAAAAATCACACCAGAAAAATCTCCATTTAAGAAGAAAAAATATTCAACCAATCCCTGTGATATTAAAGTATCCAAAAGAGAAATTCCAGAGAAGTCCCCACAATGTTTTGCCTTGAGAAGGGGTTGGGACACCTCACACATGAACTCTCCAAAAGTTACCTAAGGCTACTTTGTGGGTAGGCATCCACTCAAAACCATAGCTGGTAAGTTTCCACTGCTAAGTTTACTTTTACTAGGTCAACCAGAGGACATAGTCCAAAGTAAAAGACATTTTATCAAACAAATAATCACCAAGAAAGAGTCCTCCTTACACATAGGGGGACTCAAAGGTAGTCACATTGTTTCTATGAAATGCAAAATGTCACCAAAGAATGTGCCTAGAGCAGTGCAGACAAAGTAAATTTATATGGCCAAAGAACCCAAGTGACTAAGATAGCTCATCCCTCCAATGCTACAGGGCTGCTGATATCTTCTGGAGATGTCACTGAAGTTTTCTCTCCCGAATCTCTTCACTGTGTTGCTCTCTTTTGGACAATTCTGCTGAGCTGCTGCTGTTCTCTATTAACAAGTACAGGTCTTCATTTGTGATGCAGTTTCTTTGGACCGCTACTCAGTAATGCTATCATCTGGTCTTCAGCTGTGATTCATAATATACATCTCATAGCCCTTTTTTCTACTCCCACATCTTAGGTCATGTCTCAATTTTGCCATTTTAATTCAGATCCTCAGAACCTCTACCAAAGACTATTGCAATAGCCTCATAATCTGTCTCCTTGTTTGAAATCTCATGTCTCCCCAATCTATCTTCAGCATAGTTGCCTAACCGAAATTGGGAAAACACAATCTCAGCATATCTTCCTCCCCAACTCAATCAACTCCAGTAGTTCTTTATTTCCTGGGTTAAAATTCAAATTCTTTCCAAAAGTAAAGCCCTTCACAATGTGTCTCCAACCTACCCTTCCAGGTTTACTATACGTTGCTTTCTTCATGGCCTCTAAACTAGTCAAAATGATCAAACTGTTGTTCCCTGTATATAATTTTTTATCTCCCACCTCAATGCCCCTGCAAGAACTGTCCCCTAGGATTAAAATGAATTTCTTCCTCTTCTTTGCCGAAAATAATCCCTAGCTTGCTTCATAGCTCAGCTCAAATGCTGTAGGCTTATTTTACACCTCCCCACTTTCCTAATGAGTTCTCCCTATAATTTTCTTCACACACACACACACACACACACACACACACACACACACACACACAGTGCTAACTTTTCTATAAACATGGCATCTCATTTCAATAAAATATAAGCTCCTGGAGGGAAGAGATTGGTTTATTTTTGTCTTTGTATCCTCAGCAGCTAATACAGTACCTGGAAACAGCAGTTACTTTAAAAATGCTTGTTAAATAAATAAATGAATGTATCTTCTTCCCTACCCAAAAGAGAAACACTTTAACTCTTTTATGATTCTTTGTGATGCAAACCCTAGCCACCTGCACCAAGTCAGTCAGCTAGAAATTCCCTTCAGCAATTTTCTCTAACTTTTGAACTGCTTTTTGTCTACAGCTACTTCTCAAGTCTTAAGGAATTACTTTCTGAAAATTCTTTTTAATTCCTATTTTGAGTCAAGAGGCTGAATTCCTTTAAAATCATCTTGAGCACCTAGCAAAGCTCCAGAGGTGCCAATATTAAAGATTTACTTCAACCCTCATAGTTTCATTTGTTGCCTGCCATAGAAGTCAGCCATGAAGTAAAACAGATACTGGCTAGGAGAAGGTTTGGTGGAGTAAGAAACTTTTAACTAGTTTCCCACTAGAAACCCAAATAACTATACCTCCTATATGAAAAATATTGAAGTATTATTCCAGAATATTTAATTCATTTTTATTCTGGAATACTGTGATTCTATGAAGACGATTTCCTTACTATCCTTCACCTTAAAAACCACACATGGGCTCCTGTGTCCAGTCACAAGCACCTCATTTTAGAAGGGATATTAACAAATTGGAGGGCATCAGAGGTGGGCAACCAAGATGGTGAAGGGACTTCAAATCACAACATATAGGAATCACTTGACAGAACCAGGGATATTAACCCTAGAGCAGGAAGACTTGGGGGATTCATGATCACCATCTTCAAGTATTTGAAAGAATTTCTTGTGGAAAGAGGATTGGCCTTCTGCTTGATCTCCTAGGGCAGAACCAGGAACAATAAGAGAAAGTAACAGGAAAGATTTCAGTCCACCATAAAGAAAAACTTCCTGTTTACTGGGGATTCCCAAAGTAGAAAAAATATTTTAGGAGTATGATTTACTACTCACTAAGGGTGTTGGAGCAGCTAGGTAATGCAGTGGATAGAGTGCTGGGCCTGGAGTCAAGAAGACTCACCTTCATGAGTTCTAGTCTGGCCTCAGACATTTGCTAGCTGTGTGACCCTGGACACTTAATCCTGTTTGCCAGAGCTTTCTTATCTGCAATATGAACTGAAGAAGGAACTGGCAAACCACTCCAGTATATTTGCCCAAGAAAATCCCAAATGGGCCATGAAGAGTTGGGTCTGGGGTAGTAGGAAAGGCACTCATCCTTCAGACGCAAACTGAATTCATTGATCTTTAAGACCCCTTCCAACTCTGAGATGCTATGATCTTATGATTTCCCAAATGGGGATTCAAGGGATGAAAGAAATGTTTCTTCCCTAAATCCTGCAATCTGCTTATCTCTGATTCCTTCAAGCACATAGCCCTTCTGCTTCCTTTAGATAAGGAATCTTTCTGTGAGAAGAAACTACTTTTACTTTATCAAGAGCTTTCAGAACACCATGGAATGGTTGTGCTGACAGTGAAGTCTCTGGATATGTCCACAAATAATAAAAGTCCCTTGGGAGAGCAGAGAAGGGACCTGTGTTGCATATCAACGTATAAATAAGCAGTTATTGTGCACCTACTATGGAGCAGGCATTATGTAAGATGCTGGAATACAAAGATGAAAATCCCAGCCCTCAAAGAGGTGTCATTGAAGGAGACAACATGGACACAGATACACATAGTTGCAAAATCTGTGTAAAATAAATATAAAGAATTTGGAGGTGAGGCACGAATAACTGAGAGAACAGTGGGACAGGAAAGGCCTCATGTAAGAGGTGACATGAGAGCTGAGCTTTGAAGGAAACTAGCGATTCTAAGAGGTGGAGATGAGAAGAGACAGCATCCCCCCACCAAAGTGGGAGTAACTTTGCACAAAGGAAGAGATACAGGAAAAGGAATTTATGACCAATATTAAGTAAGTCATTTTGACTGAACTGTGAAGTATATTATGGAAATAAGATATAAAAAGTCTGGAAATGTAATCTGGAAGATGTTTATGAGTCTAAAAGTTCAGTCAACATACAGTTGTCAAGCAGCTACTATGTGCTAGGCATTGTGCTAAAGCACTGGGGATACAAAAAAAGGCAAACAACAGTCACTGCTCTCAAGGAACTTATATCTAATGGGGAAGACAACATCCAAACAAATATATACAAACTGCATACAGGGTAAAAAGGAAATAATTAAGAGGGATGAGACACTAGAATTAAGAGGAGTTGGAAAAGGCTTTCTGTGGAGGAAAGGATTTTAGTTAGGACACAAAAGAAACCAGGAGGGAGAGATGGAGAAGGAGAGCATTCCAGGCTTGGGAGATAGAAAATATGCCTAGAGCTGAGAAATGGAATATCTTGTTTGTGGAACAGCAAGAAGACCAGTGTTACTGTATCAAATAGTATACGATTGGGAATAAGATATTAAGAACAAGGCAAAGATAGGAGGTGGATAGATTAAGGGTTTCAAATACTCAAATAGAGGATTGTATGTTTAACCTTGGAGGCAATAGGGAGGCACTGAAATTTGTTGGGGGATGGGGTGGGGGAGAGAGTGACATGGTTGGAACTTCTCTTTAGGAACAGCTTTAAATGCCAAGCAGATATTTGGCCCCAGAGGTAATAGATTGCCACTATATTTTATTGAATATTGGGGTATTATAGAATATCACTTTGGAGGATGGACTAGAGAAGGAATGGATTTAAGGAAATCAACTTAAAAAGCAATAGTCTAGAGAAGAGTTTCTGAACTAGAGTGGTGGCTAGGTAGAGAGAAGGGGATGGATCCAAGAATTCTTTGGAATTAGAATTAGAATTGACAAGATTTGGCAAATACTTGGATATGTGAAATGAAGGAGAATGAGTAGTCAGGGATGACTTTGAGACTATGAACCTGGATTAGAACTGCAAGGAAAGATAAAGAGATTTGTCTGGGACCTATTGAGTTTGAGGTGTTTGTGTGACATCCAAGTTGAAATATCCAATAGCTAGTTTGTGATGTGAGACTGGAGATCAGGAGAGAGTTTGGGGCTGGATATATAGATTTGGAATCTAACTGAGTAGAGATGAAAATTGAATACGAAAGCTAATGGAGAGAGAGGGAGAGGGAGATAGAAGGAGAAAGAGAGAAAGGGAGAGAGGGAGACAGGGGGGGAGAGAGAGAGAGAGAGAGAGAGAGAGAGAGAGAGAGAGAGAGAGAGAGAGAGAGAGAGAGGAAGAAACAGTGAGAGAGAGAGAGAAAGGGAGAGTAGAGGAAGAGGGACCAGGACAGTTCTTTGGGGAATATTCACCATTCAGAGGGGTGACGTGATCTAGCAAAGGAAACTGATAAGAAGCTGTCAAACAAGTAAGGGGAGAACCAAGAGAGAGCAGTATCCAAAACAACAAGGAGGAGAGAGGGCAGTCAGTAGTGTCAAATGATGCAGTGGGGTTAAAAATAAAAAGATAATTCTGAGAAACGGCCATCAGATGAGATGAGATCACTGGTAATATTAGAGAGAGCTATTTCAGGTAAATAACAAGACCAGAAGCCAAGTTGCAAGGATCTGGTGAGTGAAAAGAGGAAATTGAATAACAAATATAGACAGGTTTTTCGAAGAACAAAAATATATTATGAAAAGAGTATTGAACTTACAGTCAAAAGATCTAGGCTTGAATACTAATTCTGCCATTTGCTTTTTGACATATATCTGTCCTCATTGGTGTAGATTTTTCTCTACCTAGGCTGTGGGATAGAGTAGAATGAGCATTGAATTTCAGTTTCAAGGGGACATAAATTCAAATCCTGACTGCCACTTTTTGCATGACTTTGGTCTAATCACAAAATCTCCTTGGGTCTCAGTTTCCTTAACCATAAAATGATGACTATAATAATTATGGTTATATCTCTCAAGACTGTTGTGAAGACGGTACTTTCTCTCTATAAATGCAAGATATTTTTATTCTTTTCTAAGATGTCTTCCAACCCCAACATTCTATTTTCAAATATCACATGGTCTAGCTATTGAAGTAGCTGGGTGGTGCAATGAATAGAGCACTGTTCCTGGAATCCGGAACATCCTACTCTAGATATAGAGTACAGTTATTGACACTTATTAGCTATATGGGCCTAGGCAAGTTACTTTCCTTCCATCTGACTCAATTTCCTCAATTTTAAAATGGAGACAGTAATATCATCTTCCTTCCAGGGTTATGAGGATCAAACGAGACAATATTTATAAAGTGTTGAGCACAGTGCCTGGCACATAGTAGGTGCTTAATAAATGTTTGTTCCTCCTCTCCTTCCCTTTTCATGGTTCTTCCTAGCTCTAAATTTCTTTATTCCTAATAGAACATAAAAGTCCATTTGCTCAGCTAAGTTCCTGAGCTCTTTTCCAATCACTAGAAATCAAAGGGAAAAAAATACCCTTTCTCATAGGACTGGTGTCAAAACCTCTTAAAAGGGAAATAATGAAAGAGCCCCAGTTTAGCCAAGAAACAGAGTGGTAAGGAGCTCATTAAGCCCTTGCAGGGAATGGGAGGGATAGGCGTGAGTGAAGGAAAGGTAGGTTTATTTTTCACTTTAGTGGGAGGGCAAAGATGAACAAAGGTACAGACTGGAGTTTCCAAGCCCCAGGACTTTTCCAACACATCAAGTCTTCCCTAGCTCCACTGCCAATGAGACCTCCGTGCTCTTGGCTTCCAGAAAGGCAGATGGAATGCAAAGCACCCAGCCAGTGGGACTCCTGACCCCTGAAGTGCTCGGCACATGCAGCAGCTAAGATCTGTCTGTGGCCCTGCTGAAGGATGCCTAGCATACTGGGAGAATAAGGTAGAATGGGAAGACAGAGAGTAGGAGTCAGGAAACTTGAGTTCAAGGTGCCCACTTAATGACTGTATAACCTTGAGAAAGTCATTTAATTCCTCCAGGTTTTGGGGCCAATGGAGGGGACAGAGATCTCTGCTTGGTCCTATGCTGTTTCATATTTTTTGGTCAATGATTTGGATAAAGTCATAAATGGCATGCGTATAAAATGTTTGGTTGATGTGTAGCTGAGGATAGCAAACATGTTGAGTGTAATAGACCACAAAATTCTGATTTGGGGAGTCCAGTAGTTCTTGAAACAGACTCTCTGCTACTCCTTCTTTCTTGGCACTCACAGATGGCCCCCTTTTTCTGAAAGTTTCCATATCTAGAATCATTCATGTTGAAGATTTCTGGTCTTGTGTTGAATTCAGCAGAGCCCTACCAGAGCTATTTCCTTGTTTGTGATATCCAAGGTGAGCAATCAATCAGATATACTGGATAAGACACCACTTGACCCCATAAAATCTTATCTTTCAGTAGGGTCACTAGCTGCCCTAAATATGTGAAAGACAGTGTACCCAGGTTTTCCAAACATTAAACAAGGAAGACTGAGAAGAGAAGGACTTAGTATAGGGCAGCCTCTCACAACACAATCATTGACCCCTTTTGTCTTTCCTCCCAAAACCTGAAAATCATTATGTTCTACAATCTAGTAACTTTCTTGGTTGTATCATGCTTAACCCCATGAGAGTCTCATTTAGGCAGCTAGGTGACACAGTAGATAGACCACCAGACCTGGAATCAGGAAGACCTAACTTCAAAGCCTGCCTCAGTCATTTGTGTTCTTCGTCCTTCATTCTGGAAGAGAATGATGACATTAGGAAGGTGATGTCATGACTTGCTAGCAAATTGAATTTAAGTGAGGGAGAGCTGTGCAAAGTCCACCAGCCTCACTTTCTCCTCTGGAGCCATCTGAGTCCAGTGGCAACATTTAATCAGGATGGCTGGAGATAGCCCCCTCTGCCTCAGTCATTTATTAGCTGTGTGACCCTGAACAAGCACTTAATCTCTGTTTGCCTCAATTTCCTCATTTGTAAAATGAGGACAATAATAGCACTTCCTAGGGTTATTTGGAGAGATAGTGAAGAGTTAAGGATGACTTCTAGGTTGCAAGCCTGAGGGACTAGGAGTATGATGTTATCTTCTATAGTAACAGGAAAGGTGGGAGGGGGAGAAGATTTAGGGAAAGAGGTAATGAGTTCAATTTTAGATGTTTTAATTCATCAATTAAGTATCTATTGAAGATTCAGTTTGAGATATCTGAAAGGCAGTTGAAGATTTGAAACTGGAGGTCAGTTGAGAGGTTAGGGAAGGATAACTAGATTTGGTAACCATTAGCATACAGGTGGTAATTAAATCCATAGGAAATGATGAGATTACCAGTGAAGTAATATAGAAAAAGAAGAGGGCCAAGGACAGAACACTGAGGGACACCTATTTTTAGGGGCATGATATGCCTGAGGACCCAACAAAATTGAGGAGCAGTCCTCTAGGTAGGAAGAGAACCAGGAAAGAGTGATGTCCCAAAAACCGAGAAAGAAAAGAACAGCCAGAAAGAAAGAGAGATAACATTGTCAAAGTCTACAGAGAAGTTAAGGAGAATAAGGATTGAGAAAAGGTCATTGGATTTGGCAACTAAGAGGCAACTGGTAACTTTGGAAAGAGCAGTTTCAGTAGAATGATAAATACAGAAGTCAGATTGTAAGGGATTAAGAAGAGAATGAAAGTAGAGAATGTGGAGGTGTCCATTGTAGACAGCCTTTTTGAGTTTATTTACAAAAGACTAATGAGATAGAAGGGATGGAAGGATCAAGTGAGAGATTTTTCAAGATGGGGAAGGTGTGGGCATGTTTGGGAAGTAGGGAATG
Source organism: Bettongia penicillata ogilbyi (assembly GCA_023548195.1). Lineage (NCBI taxonomy): Eukaryota > Metazoa > Chordata > Mammalia > Diprotodontia > Potoroidae > Bettongia > Bettongia penicillata. The sequence goes on along the minus strand of JAJHZJ010000260.1, from coordinate 5,268,254 downwards.
AGCCAGTAGACAAGGAAAGATTAAAAATAACAGAGTGGGGATGACAGAGGGAGGAGACAAGATGGAATGAGATCATTTAAACAAGTAGAGGGGCTTGTCTTTGTAAGCAGTAAAGTTATTTCATCACATGAGACAGAGGTGAAGGAGGATAATAGTGGCAGAAGGCACATGAGTGATAGGAGATGAGAAAAAGGGGAGAAGAGGGAGCTCACAGTAAATGATCGTAATTTTTCCATAAAATGTGAAGTAAGGCTTTCAGCTAAGAGAGGGGAGAAGGAGCCATAGAATGTTTGAAGGATGAAAAAGTTTGGAAGAGCTACTGTGGAGAGCGACTTAGTAAAGGAGGTATAGTAGAATTACCTTGCAGTGGTGATGACCCAGTTGAGATAATGTAACATAAATTTGTTTGATCTAGACCCAGATCATATCTAGAGTATTGTGTTCTGAGCACAATATTTTGTTTTGTTTTTTCATCTTTTTAATTTTTTTAAAATATATTTTAATTAAAATTTTTTCAATTAATCAAACTCTACCTTCTCTCCCTTATACCTCACCTCCATGGAAAAAGAAAAAAAATGTATATTCTTATATCAAATATTTATAGTCAAACAAAACAAATTCCTGTATCAGCCAAGTCCACAAATATATCTTTACTCTGACTTCTTTACCTCTCTGTCAAGAGATGAGTACTGTGTTCCATCTTGGGTCTCTGGAATCATGGTTGTTCATTGTGTTACTCAAAATTCTTGTCTTTCAAAGTTATTTGCCTTTACAGTGTTGTTACTGTATAATTTGTCCTCCTGGTTCTGTTTACTTCACTGTGCATCAGTTCATACAAATCTTTCAAGGTTTCTCTGAAACTGCTCCCTTAATTATTTCTCACATTCATTGGTGAAAACTGAAGTCATTTAAAGGGCAATTCCTCAGTTTCTACTTCTTTGCAACCAAAAAAGTTATTATAAACATTCTGGTGCATATGGATCCTTTTCCCCTTTCTTTGATCTCTTTAGGGGACAGATCTAGGAGTGTTCACATTTTAGGGAAAATGTTGATAAGCTGAAGAACATCTAGAGTAGGAATCCTTAACTTTTTCACATCATGGACTTCTCTGGCCATATGGTGAAGCCTGTGAATGCCTTCTCAGAATAATATGTTTAAATGCATAAAACAAAAGATAAAGCATTGCAATGAAAATTAATTATATTGAAATATACTCATAAAAATATTATTAAAAATAAGTTCGCAGACTCCAGGTTAAGAACCCCAACAATAAAGGAAACCAGGATGGTGGCACAAGACATGAGGCTATGTGATATGAGAATCACTTAATGGAACTGAGTATGCTTATATTGGGTCAGAGGGAAGACTTGGGAAAAAGTGGGAAGGAAGGCAGGATAATTAAAAAAAAATTATATAGCACTTTCCATGTACACTAAAATTTATATAATTCTTTACAATAATTATCTCATTTGATCCTCAAACAACCCCAGGAGCCAGATGCTATTATTATCCCCATTTTACAGATGAGGAAGCTGAGACAAACAGTGGTTAAATTATTTGCCCAGGTGCATACAGCTAGTAAATTGAGGCAGGATTTAAACTCAGATCTTCCTAACTCCAGGCCCAGGACTCTATCTACTGTGCCATCTAGTTGCTCTAAGTGCATGAAGAATGTTGCAAATATGTGAAGGACTGTTATGTGGAAAAAGACTAAACTTTGTCCTGTTTGGTCTTAGAGGACAGAGCCAGGAGCAATGGATAGATGTGGCAAAGGGGCAGATTTAGAGTCTTTGAAAGTAAAAACTCCCTAACAATTAGAGCTCCCCGAAGCAGAACAAGCACCGCCTTTTGGAAGTCTTCAAGTGAAGGATGGAAGGAGACCTCACAAGCACATCGCAGAAGGGGTTCTTAAGAGATCCCTTTCCTACTTGGAGGTTCTGTGAGCCATCATATGAAGGCGATAGATTAAAACTCACCAAGAACATGCTTTCTGTTTTCAAAGATCCCTTCAATTATCTGAGATCCTTTCAGTCTCTGACATCCATTAGCCTAGGGTTCCTTTTATGTTCCTTTGTTCCTTCCGTGGTTTTCTGACCCATAGGAAGAAACAGTTTGGGTAAATCTGGCTAGACAAGGCTCCTAATGCTCAGTAAGAATATCATCTTTCTGATCAACTGTGAATGACTTAGCCCTTCTCAGAAATTCAATGATCCAAGACAATTCCAAAGGACTCATGATGGAAAATGCTATCTGCCTCCAGAGAAAGAACTGGTGCATTCTGGATGAAGACTGAAGCTTACTATGTTTCACTTTATTTTTTGTGGATTTTTTTTTTTGCTTGGTCTGTTTCCTTTCACAACATGACTATTATGGAAATAAGTTTTGCATGATTGTACATGTATAGCTGATATCAAATTGCTTGCTGTCTCAGGGAGAAGGAAGCAGAAAAAGGGAAAGAAAGAATTTGGAACTCCAAAATTTTTAACAGTTAATGCTAAAAATTGTTTTTATATGTAATTGGGGAAAGTATTATTGTTAAGATAAAGAATATTATCTGTCACCCTTTTCTATGTACCCAAACTACAACAGGGAGTTATCATCACCTTTAACCTTACCTGGGTATCGTTCTTTATATCTTCCAAAGGGCTTTCCATTCTTATTTGATTCTCTCAACTGCCCTGCAATCTAAGTTGGGATAGTGATGGAGGCTGGACCTGAGAGTTCACCCTGGTATAAGCAAATTAGCCAATCAGTACATACTGGTACCCTCTTCTCTGCATCTTGGAGTCCTAAAGAATTGTCTACCAGACAGAGAGACTAAATGATTTGGCTACAATCACCCAGCCACTTGCTGATGCAGAATTTAAACCCAGTTAAACCTGCCTCCAAAACCTGCTTACTATTTACTTTACCAGAGGGCCACTCACCATAAATAGGACAAGTATCTTCATTTTTCACACAAGGAAATGAGACATGTATAGGATAAATGTCTTAAGAAGAATTAATGGCAGAACCAGGATTCCTGTGCTAAACCACAGTCCTGGGGCCCTCGGTAAAAATTGAAGTGGACCTAAGGTATCTTCAACAACCCTTGTTTAGTTTCAGTGTCCTCTTTTTTCCCCCACTATCAGCCTTAGGCAAGCTACAATTCAGACTTATTTTCATTGGCTTAGAACCTTTCTGCAGCCTGGAGTTTGTTAAAAACCAAACTCCCTCCTTTTTCCAACTCCTTCTTTACCCGTTGGAATATATCTACTTGCATCTCTTGCAATAGGCTCTATGTACTTTCTAAAGCCTGACAGGTGATAGTTTGATGGACTCCTCTCTGATGATGTGCTCCCAAAAGGGAGCTGGCCCTCCAAGAGAGCAGGTAGCACAAAGACGTTTTAACAGTGTTTGCCTGAAGACCCCACTTTGCAACTTTTAATCAGTGAGCCAGAAAAAGAACTCAAATAGAAATCAGGAGACTTGGGCTCTAGTTCTGACAGTGACTTTCACTCATTAATGTATAAATATAATAAACATTTCCCACTAAGTGCTATAGAGAATGAATATTGAAGAAGATATGTTCCCTGACCTCATGGAATCTCTAGTCCAGTCTAAAGCACAGACTCAGAGAATTACAGTACACAGTGATAAATCCAATGGAAAGATTTTTTTAAAAATAGTATTATGTTAGGGTCATGGGATCATAAATTTAGAGCAGAATCCCCTTATTTGACAGATGAAGAAATTGGAGTTCAAAGAGTTTAAATGACTTGCCCAGGGTCACACAGGTTAAGCAGTAAGTAGCAGAGGAGGATTCTTACCTATGTCCATCAACTCCAAAGCCATGATGCTGCCCAAGGGAGAAGGGATGAGGGAGAAACTTGTCCCCCACCATGGGGATCAGGGAAGGCTTCTTAAAAGTAGTAACATTCAATTTGAGCTTCAAAGGATAGTAGGACTTTAACAAGAGAAGAAAGGAAAGGAAGGCATGACAAAAATAAGGAACAATGAAAACAATGATCCAGAGGCAGGAGAGTTGTAAGTGTATTCAGAAGCAAAGATTAGTCTAGCTTCACTGAAGGCAAGTAATATGAGAAGATAATGAAATGGAAAGGTCGTACCTAGAAAGCCCTAAATCCCAGGTTAAGGAATTTGAACTTAATAATAATAGGGAGTCATTAAAGATTGCTGAACAAAGGGGTCCACGACCAGATCAAGACACTTAAGTTCCTGATCTCAATACACTCATCTGAGTTAGATGCTCACTTATACCCCTTCTAGCCTTAAAATTCTGTGATACTATGAAGAGCAACATTGACAGTCTGACCATTTCAACCCAAGCAGTGGAAGAAATCAAGCAAGAATCCTCATCTTTACCCTGGCCACTACTTACCACTACTGTTCTGCCATCATTGTGCCCTCCAAAGTGGACTATCAGAGGCATGCCTGTAAGAAGTTAAGGCCCACAGAATTCTGTACTTTCTGGGATAGCCATCTTTATCTTCCCTGCAGCCAAATGTAACCACTACCATTACCTCTGGAAAGTATATATTAATGGACTGCACTAGTGTTCCACTCAATGTCATTATGACTTTACAAACTCTAACTCCCTTCCCTGGCCACCACTTCCATATGTGTTGTCTTCCCATTTGAATGTAAGTTCCTTGATGGCAGGCAAGGTCTTGTTTCTGTATTTGTATTTTTGGAACATAACTTTGCACATTGAAAGAGCTTAATGATTTTTTTTTAATTCTTCACCAGGTTGGAAATCAGACATTGCCTTAGTTCAACAAATAAAGTCTGAGCATTCCATCAAAAAAGAGAGAAGGTCATTTATCCCAATGCATTGTACAGGACTGAGAAGATAGCCCATCTGTTGTCTGCCAGATATCTGGAATATTGTGTACAGTTCTAGATAATCACAACTTAGAAATATCGCAGAAAAGCTAGAACAATTCTAGAAGAGGGTGATCTGAGTGATAAGAAGACCAGGAATAAGTCACAAAAAGACTAATTCAAGGAAATGAAGGCATTTAGCCTTGAGAAGAAAAGTCTTAACAGGGAAGTCCTCTTCAAGTATTAGGAAGGCCATCATGTGGAAAAGAGGTCAGGCTTATCCTGCCTGGTCCCCAAGATCACAAGTAGGAACAAAAGGTAGAAGGCACAAAGCAACAGATTTAGACTTGATACCTTGCATGGGTTGGATTGGGTAACCATTGGGGTCCCTCGTATCTCTGAGATCCCATGATTCTCTAATCCGTCCAAGGGATTGTCAGCTACCCTGAAATCCCAGGGATGATTTGTGGAAGTGGACTCCCCTCCCAAGAAGCCGGATCTGGGGCTAATACTTCTGAATAAAAAGGGGGGCTGCCTATAAATTGGGTCTGGCCATCAGGTCATTCTCTCTCTCCTGTTTCTCATAAATACAGCAGCAACATCAAATGAAATATGAGTTTCTTCAGGGTTGGTGGATTTCCTAGTGTAGAATAGGTGATAGCTATAGACATATGGTAGGCAGGCGGCTTTCAGAGAGTTACTGTGAAAATTGAAGTCAAACGTTTTCCAGGCCAGCACTTTGTAGGTGGTCCAGGTTCCAAAACCATAAATCAGCAAAAGGGGTAACTATTTTTCCTGGCCCATCATGTGATACAATATAAAGTTATTGTGCTTGGAACAGAGATGGGAGTAGGAAAAGGAGCTGGAATTTAGAGGTTTTTTTAATTCCTCATAAACTTCATAATATATAATACTTCAAAATATATGATAGGATTGTATGTATATAAAATGTATATATGTATGTATATGCATATATGTATATACATATATATATGCAAACATCAATACTTCAAGAATCTATGATTTTTTCCAGTGTATGTCCTTCTTCCACCTGTAAAATGGAGAGAACAATACTGTCCCCCATCTTTCATAAGGATCAAATAAGATAATGGACATGGAAGTAGTTTGGAAGGTCCAAATTTCTACATGAAGTCTAATAAATGCATACAGATAGTTAAAAAATCGCAGGAAAATCTGGAGAGATGGAATAGTGGGCAGACAGTTGGGCCTCAGAGTCAAAAATGATTGATTGGTTGAAAAAAGCATTAACTAAATACTTACTATGTACTAATAGGCTATGGAGACAGAAAATCAAAATCTCTGCTGTCAAGGAGCTCATGTGCTACCTGGAGGAGACAAGGTATAAAAGAAAGTTTAAGTGTAAGGAAAATGGGAAGCCCCATGAACACTTAGGGTATAGCTGTGGGATGATTGGCTAAGTCCAACATCCTTAGGAAACATAAGTGATAGAATTAGGGGAATAGAAAACAGAGGCAGGTCAGATGGTAAGGCCTGAAATTCTATAGCACACAGTAGAAGGACAGATAGTAAGACCTTATGGTCCTCTCTTTCATAGAAAGGAAAGGAGTGGTTGTTGACTCCAATCTCTTCCAAGCCCCAAGTTCAGCAGAGTGGCTGACTCAGCAAAATGGGGGAAGGGGCACACCTCTCTGGTGATGTCTTCCTACAAATTGGCTGCTCTGAATGAGATCCAGGAATATCTAAGGTAATGGGAAAGGTACGGTGGTTTCAAGTCCTACCCCTAAGACACACTGGTTGTTGTGTGACCCTGAGCAAGTCACTTAACTGCTCTACTCCAGACAACTCTGTAAGATAAATTACAGAGCAAGTTCTAATCTGCATTAGCAGGAGATATTTTCTTCATTTGTTGTTGATGTTCAATTGTATCTGATTCTTTGTGACCCCAAAGATTCCAGAGTGCTTTCCCATTTCCTTCATTTTACTGATGAGGAACTGAGGCTAACAGGGTTAAGTGACTTTCCAAAGGTCACACAACTAGTTAAGTGTCTGAGGCTGGATTTGAACCTTGATCTTCCTGAAGCCAAGTCCAGCACTCTTATCTACTGCGTCACCTAGGTGCTATCATTGTCTCATTAAGAGCTCTGTATACCCATGAAATCATACTTCTAGACACCCCCTCCCCCAAAAAGTTTATAGACTGTTTTAAACATCTGCATCTTTTCTACCTCTATGCAGGCAGCCCCAGGAATGAGGGTCATTTTATAGTTTTCTTTGTTTCATAAGCAGCCATGACCAATGAATTAATAACCAAATGGTCTACTTATAAGAGATGTGCCTTTTCAAACATATATGGGCTTTACATCTCCTTTCATGATTAGGTAATTGTCATTTTTCTTCGGATGGATATGTCCAGACTTGGAAGTAACTTTTATGAATTAGAAAGGCCCTGGGTTCATCTGGTGGAGGTGACCAGTGGCAGGGGGAGTTTCTTCAGTAGGTGACTACCAGCAGGATGAAGTCAAGGAATTGTTTAGATGGTGCAGAATTGAGGTGAAATGTGGCCAGCCTATTCAGTGGTCCCATTATTCATGTTCTGATATTAGTGACTCAACTGTGTAACAGATGTAATAGTAATTATAAGTTATGTTACTGATTACATGTTTTGCAAATACTCATTGTGAGTCATTTGTGTCTTTTAGCATTTCTTTTGTGTGTAAGGGAATAAATTCCTGTCCCATACCTGACTCATATTTTATATTTAATACCTTCCTACTTTTCCCTTTGAGGAGACTCTAAACATAAGCTACAACGTGATTTTTAATTAATTTTATCTGGGACATCAGTGTAGGAGAGTTTAATGAGCTAAAGAGTATGAAAAAAAGGCAATCTAACCCTTCTCATTAAAGGGCATGATTCTCCTGAACCAAACACAGTCTAGACTGAACATGTGGGTCCAGTGCAAGTAGGCCCCTGGGTAGGAAAGAAGTAGCATTTATAAGTACCCTAGTTCCTTAACCTAGGCAACAGCTTTTATTTTAGATAAGGAAAATATTCCTAACAGTTATAGTAATCCCAAAATGGACACCCCCCCCTTCTGAAAATTCTATTTTAAAAGGCTAGATCACTACTCATTGGTGAAAAGATAGAGAGACTTCTTCTTCACTAATGAGTTGGAGCAAATGATCCCTGAAACTACTTTCAACTATGAGATTCTATAGGTCTAGGGTCTCTTTAAACATTCTAAGATTCTGTGATAGTCTAGATTTTATAACATGGAAGAAAGGAGAGAAGGAGAATCAAGGAAGGGAGGGAAAGGGAGAAAAGAAAAAAGAGAAAGAAAAGAAATGAGGAAAATAGTCATGGTAATGGAGCTTTAAAGAGAGCTGGAAAAGGATATACAATATGTTTTTGTTCATTTGTTTGATTTTTATTATTGTAGGAAAACTCAAAGCCCAGGATTTAGTGCCAAACACATATAAAATAAAAGTGTGAATATGGATCAAAGGTTTGGGGTGATGTGGGATGCCCCTATTACAGCTATGTGATTTGGTCCTTACGTTTCCTTTTGGGTCCTTTCTTTCACTTGGAGAAAGACTGAAAGAATCTTAGGTGGGTTGACAACTGAGGGGCCAGGCTTTCAGAGCCTTATTTGGCAACATCCCACCTAAATTAATCTGGGGGTACAGTTTGTTGTGTTGTTCTGTAGTTTTTTAGTCATGTCCAACTTTTCATAATCCCATTTGGGGTATTCTTGTCAAACATAACTGAAATAGTTTGCCAGTTCCTTCTCCAGCTCATTTTACAGATGAGGAAACTGAGGTAAACAGGGTTAAATGACTTGCCCAGGGTCACAGAGTTAGTGTCTGAGGCCAGATTTGAACTCAGGAAGATGAAAGAGTAGCAGATTGGAATAAGGGGGACAAGATTTTGGATCTGCATTGGTAAAGGGGATCACTGCTCCAGGAACTCTCTATGCCAATAAAATGACAGTTCTATTAAAAAAAAACAAAAAATATTAATGTAACACCTGGGGTTGATAATTCCTTTAACCTCTTTCAGTTCAGTACCACCCTTGCTTCCTGCTTTGCTACTTTCTACCTGTGTGACCTTGGGTGAGTTATTTAATTTCTCTGAGTCTGTTTTCTCAACTGTAAAATAAGAGGATTGGACTAGATAACTTACCTATAAATTTCCTTCCCTTTCTAATCTTTGATCCTGTGACTTTCTAATCCTAAATCAGATACAGGTTTGGGACAGAGTTATTGGCCTTAGTGAGAAGAAAGATAAGGTGCGAGGATACATTAAATGCCTGCAGGTTCTACTTAACTGGCTGACTTTTCTGAAGAGTTTGGCACCCAGGAGGTAAAAGCTATTTTTCTAGAGGAAAAAAAATCCAAGACTCCTGAAACTGATTGATTTCCCTTTTGTTAAGGTGACAAATGCAACTATAGGTTTTTCCCTAGCTATGTGAAGAGCCAAAGCTTAAGTCCATGGGTGCTAAGCTAAAAGAGAGTTAATAGAGTTCATTCTAAGATGAGGCATCTTGGACAAAGGACTCCAACTGAATCCAGAAGCTGGTAGCAGTAGAAAATTCTTACAAACACCTGCCCAGTAGTACAACTTTCAGCAGTGACCGTGAGACCAGCATCTAGAAACCACAACCAGGTCAACTGAAAACTACCAGGCAGAGGATTACAGACCCACAGGAAAGACAGCCAATAGAAATAGTAAGGATGACACTAGGAAAACACACAGGCAGCCCCAGAGGATCAGTCTTGAACTGTTTCACATGCTTTCCCTAGGTATGTATATCCACTCTTTTGTGATCTACATATTTATATGACAGAGTACCTGAAGTTTATGAGGAAAATGTTTTATAATTATTTTTTCTTGCTATGATATATTACTAAATGCTTTTGCTTTTAATTGATTTGGCCTTCTGGCTGATTAGTGGAAGTAAACAGAGCTTATGAGCTATGGAGTTTTGAGTAGATTGTACTATGAACCTGGGATGACTTGAAAGATGGTACTAAACTGAAAGAGGTTGGGTGAATTTTCAACCCCAGGTGTTATATTAATATTTTTGGTTTTTTTAATAGAACTGTCATTTTATTGGTATAGAGAGTTCCTGGAGCAGTGATCCCCTTTATCAATGCAGATCCAAAACTCCTCTGAAACTTCTAGTCTTAGAGATGCTTAAGGGCCCCTAGCAATTAAGTGGTTTGCCCAGGGTCACCTAGCCAGTAGGTATCAGAGGTCAAAATTGAACCCAGTTCTTTATGACTTGAAGATTAATTCTCTATCTAATACACCATGCTACTAGTATCATATTAATTGATTGTAGTCCCTTCCTATCTGATAAGGAAAATAGATTTGGAGCTGCAAGGGACCTTCAAGATCATCTTTTCCAGTTCCCACATTTTACAGCCAAGTCATCTGAGACTCAGAAAGAAAAAGTGACCTGACCTCAGTGACTCACTGTGAGTGGCAGAGCTAAGATATGAACCATGTCCAGCGACTCAAAATATAGTATCCTTTCAATCAGGCGGCACAACCTCCAGAAGATGCCAATGGAACAAAACTGGGGCTTTTACTTAGAGATCTAACTCATGTTTTACTGTTGTTTGCTAATTAGCATTTGTTGTAAATGCTGGGTTTATCATAGCAATGATTTTTTTTTAAGTAGTCTACAATCAGTAAATACTAGTGGTTACTAGGGGCTAAACTAGGCCTAGTCCCTTCTAGGCCAAATGGATAATTTTAATGATACTTCACATTCATATAATGTTTTCCATTTTATAAAGTGCTTCCCTCAGAACCACCTTATGAAACGAGTAGTATAAATATTATCATCTCTGTTTTACAGATAAAGAACCCAGGACCCACAGTGATGAACCAACTTTTCCAAAGTCATGCAGATATTAAGGACCAGACTAAAATCCATACCATCTTCTAGCTCCATTCCTTTTTCTTTCAGCTCCTCCACAGTTTCTCCCCTCATCCTTAGAAAGACAGGAATTAGGAAATAAAGATTTAAAGCTAGAAGACGGAACAACCATCTTAGAACTGGAAGTGACCAAAGAAGACAGTAGCTAATCTAATCCTCTCATTTTACAGACAAGGAAACTAAGTCCTGCAGAACTTAAGTGACCTACCCAACTTCTGAGTCTATTGGAGATGGAAGTGGAAGAAGACAGAGCCACCCGAAGTAAGCTCAGGAATGGACTGAGCTGACTACAATAAAGGAGGAGGGGTAAGACAGTTACAAGTACAGAATGAATTCAGAATGCAGAGGCCTTGCTTTGACCTCCAGAGCTAAACACCCTGGTGTGAACGCCCTTTCCACCACAATGATAAAGGGTTAGAGAAAATGCACACTTCCTGACTTTGTTTTAAAGACAGAGGGTTCAGCTCAATGATCACAATGGCGCCACAAACCACAGGTCCTTGGTTCCTCTCATTCCACGTACAGCCCAGAGACAGCCTCACATTCTTGGCCTGAATTCCAACTCCACATATCCCTGCTTGGAAGAAGGCTCACCATCACCAAAAGCCAAGCACAGTGCTTTGTGTACAGTAAACCCTCTGAAAATTTAAGAATTCAATCAGATTGGAAGGGGCAGTGGAGTGGGCAATAGGGAGCCGTTCAGAGAGAACAATGTGGTCAGCTTGGTCAATTAGGAAGGAGGCTAAATCAGTGAAGGATTGGAGAAGAGACTGGATGGAAACAGAATCTCAGACATAAATCTAGAAAGGATCTTAGGGTTCTCCACTCCCCGTGAGCCAAGATTTGACCATGAAATGGCAATTTGGATTGGATAGAATGGTCATTTGCTTTTATCGTATGGTGGCATGGTTCTTATTGACTAGACTTGGTCAAATGTTTTACCACCCCCCACATTTTACAAATAAGAGCACTGAGATCACAAAGATCACAAAGGTTTGTCCAACGTCCCACAGAAGTAAGTTAAGAGAGGTGAAATTTTAACCCAAATTCAGCCTTCTTTCCACTGTGTCACTCCTGGTTAGGAGGCTATGACCATAGCCCTCTCATCTAAAAGAGAAAAGGGCCCAAACCAGTATGATTGCAATGAGGCAGATTCAAGAGATTAGGTTCTTTGTTGCCCAATGAATAAAGTCCAGCCTGGTATCATAATCAACTACAATCTGGCCCCAACATATTTTCTTTTATTTTATTAAATTTATTTATTAAAGTTTTCAACATTCATTTCCACAAAATTTTGGGTTCCAAATTTTCTCCCCATTTTTCCCCTCCCCCCACCCCAAAACACCGAGCATTCTAATTGCCCCTATCACCAATCTGCCCTCTCTTCTAACATCCCTCCCTTCCCTTATCCCCATCTTCTCTTTTGTCCTGTAGGGCAAGATAACTTTCTATACCCCATTATTTGTATTTCTTATTTCCTAGTTGCAAGAACAATACTCAACAGTTGTTCCTAAAACTTTGAGTTCCAACTTCTCTTCATCCCCCTCCCTCCTCACCCATTCCCTTTGGGAAGGTATACAATTCAATATAGGCCATATCTGTGTAGTTTTGCATAATAGTCATGTTGTGTAAGATTAACTATATTTCCCTCCATCCTATCCTGCCCCCCATTGCTTCTATTCTCTCTTTTGATCCTGTCCCTCCCCAAGAGTGTTGGTTTCAAATTGCTCCCTCCTCCCACTGCCCTCCCTTCCATCATCCTCCCCCACCCTGCTTATCCCCTTCTCCCCCACTTTCCTGTATTGTAAGATAGGTTTTCATACCAAAATGAGTGTTCATTTTATTCCTTCCTTTAGTCAAATGTGATGAGAGTAAGCTTCGTTTTTTCTCTCATCTCCCATCTTTTTCCCTCCGCTGAAAAGTCTTGTACTTGCCTCCTTTATGAGAGATAATTTGCCCCATTCCATTTTTCCCTTTCTCCTCCCAATATATTTCTCTCTCACCACTTAATTTCATTTTTTAAGATATGATCCCTCAATTTACCCTGTGCTCTGTGTGTGTGTGTGTGTGTGTGTGTGTGTGTGTGTAATCCCACCAACTACCCAGATACTGAAAAAAGTTTCAAGAGTTACAAATATTGTCTTTTCATGTAGGAATGTAAGTAGTTCAACTTTAGTAAGTCCCTTATGATTTCTCTTTGCTGTTTACCTTTTCATGCTTCTCTTGATTCTTGTGTTTGAAGGTCAAATTTTCTTTTCAACTCTGGTCTTTTCATCAAGAATGCTTGAAAGTCCTCTATTTCATTGAAAGACCATTTTTTTACCCTGAAGTATTATACTCAGTTTAGCTGGGTAGGTGATTCTTGGTTTGAGTCCTAGTTCCTTTGACTTCTGGAATATCCTATTCCATGCCCTTCGATCCTTTAATGTAGAAGCTGCTAGATCTTGAGTTATCCTGATTGTATTTCCACAATACTGGAATTGTTTCTTTCTAGCTGCTTGCAATGTTTTCTCCTTGACCTGGCAATTCTGGAATTTGGCCACAATGTTCCTAGGAGTTTCTCTTTTTGGATCTCTTTCAGGCGGTGATCGATGGATTCCTTCGATACTTATTTTGCCCTCTGGTTGTAGAATATCAGGGCAGTTTTCCTCGATAATTTCATGGAAGATGATGTCTAGGCTCTTTTTTTGATCATGACTTTCAGGTAGTCCCATAATTTTTAAATTGTCTCTCCTGGATCTATTTTCCAGGTCAGTTGTTTTTCCAATGAGATATTTCACATTATCTTCCATTTTTTCATTCTTTTGGTTTTGTTTTTGATTTCTTGGTTTCTCAGAAAGTCATTAGCCTCCATCTGTTCCATTCTGATTTTTAAAGAACTATTTTCTTCAGTGAGCTTTTGAACCTCTTTTTCCATTTGGCTCATTCTGCTTTTGAAAGCATTCTTCTCCTCATTGGCTTTTTGAACCTCTTTTGCCAATTGAGTTAGCCTATTTTTAAAGGTATTATTTTCTTCAGCATTTTTTGGGTCTCCTTTAGTAAGATATTGACCTACTTTTCATGCTTTTCTTGCATCTCTCTCATTTCTCTTTCCAATTTTTCTTCCACTTCTCTTACTTGATTTTCAAAATCCTTTTTGAGCTCTTCCATGGCCTGAGACCATTGGATATTTATGTTGGATGTTTGGGATACAGAAGCCTTGACTTCTATGTCTTTTCCTGATGGTAAGCATTGTTCTTCCTCATCTGAAAGGATGGGAGAAGATATCTGTTCACCAAGGAAGTAACCTTCTATGGTCTTATTTTTTTTCCCTTTTTGGGGCATTTTCCAACCAGTTACTTGACTTTTGGGTCCTCTGTCAAGAGTAGGGTATACTCTGGGAATCTGTAAGATCTCAGCTCCTCCAAGGTGGCACAATCAAGGGTGTACACTAGTCTGGAAGCAGGAAGAGATTTTTGTGCCCAGAGTCTTAGCAGTTACCACTCCACAGCCACCTGGCCTCCAGTTCTGACAAGCCAGCACTGGGGGGCTGGGATTCAATCAAGCTGTGGGGGCAGGGCCGCTATTCAGTGCTACACGAAGACCAGCTGCCTCAGGGCCTCAACACAGGGCTGAGGTAAGACTCAGCTCTTCAGTGCCCCCAGGGGTTATTATGTTCCAACAATGGAGCAGGCTGTACAGGCTGCTGTGAAGCCTCTGTGGCTGCTGCCTGCTGCTGGAGGTATGGAAGGCCCTCCTCCCTTCCTGACCAGCTGAAAAGCCCCCATCACTGACCTTTGGCACCTGTGGGTTGAGAGATCTGGGAACCACTGCTCCTGGAGATTCCATACCCAAGGGGTGTTCACGAGCCACACTGGGGCCAAGGCTGGGCTGGGCTCCACTCCACGACCAGTGCAACCAACATTTCCTGTGGGCCTTTTAGGTCACCCTGGGCTGGAAATCTCCACTCTGTTGTTCTCCACTTCTGCTGCTCCAAAATTTGTTGAGAGTCCCTCTCTACAGGTATTTTAGGGGTTGTGCGGGTACCCCGAATATGTGTGCTTTTCTACTCTGCCATCTTGGCTCTGCCCCTGGTACCAACCTATTTAACAAGCCTTTTCCCAGTTTGTCCCAGAAAGGATTTTATTTCTTTGTTTGCTTTGAAAACTCGTTTGTTTTGATTATCACACTCCTCCCTACTTTGTACTCATCTGCTGATCCTTTGTGGGGAATGAGTCCAGGGCTCTGGTATTGTTTAAGTACATTCAAATGAATTGTTTAAATTAAGTACTTAAATAATAAATTGTTTAAATGCATCTAATTGTTTAATTACATTTAAAAGTAATTTAACATGTGAACTCTTGTCCACAGGCCAGGACGTCTAACCACTAATATAATCTGGCAAGCTCTTTTCCCTCCAAAGGCAGGTTGTTTCAGGAAGCTAAATGACTCACCTTCCATTCTTCTTTGAGGCCATTCGGTCAATCAGGTGCTGCTAAGTCAGACCCCTGGAGGTACTTCTTGGTGTGTGTTCATCCTTCATTGCCAAAGAAGACCATGCCATCAGAGAAATTATGACATGACTTGACTTGACTTTGTTTTTTTTAAGTGAGGGAGGGCTGTGCAGGTCACCAGCCTCACTTCTTCTCCAGAGCCATCTGGATCCAGTGACCACACATTCATTAGGATAACTGGAGATGACTGGAGGATGATGCAATTGGGATTAAGTGACTTACCCAAGTCACTTGCCCAAGTGACAGAGAGTGAATGTCAAGTGTCTGAGGTGAGATTTGAACTCAGGTCCTCCTGACTCCTGCACTGGTGCTTTATCCACTGCACCATCTAGAGATTTTAGGAGGTTCCCCCCACCCCTTGCACATCACTAGCATAATGGGATGAGTCAGGCCGAGTCCACCTCTAACAAGAAAGGTTGATTAACTGAGGTCATTCACCAGCTAATTCAAGTCCAACTAAAAATGGCAGCCGGATCTCTTCAAAATGCATACTCCACTTACGACAAGTTTATTTTCCTCCTCTATTCATACTTATCTCATGTGTCCTTGGATAATAGCTATGGGTGTACCTGTTTTTCTTCCTCTTCACTCTTAAACTCCTTGAGAATTGAGCCTGTAGGTTACATTTAATTTGTTAGTCTTTCTTCCTGCGCCCCACCGCCCAACATTATTTTGTATTGACTTTTTCTACATTTACTCTTTTCTTATCTATAGAATTGCCTTCTTTCCTCTTCTGTAGAAAGTAAGCTCATTGAGAGTAGACTGTTTTCAATTTTGTCTTTGTCTCCCTAGCTAACTGCCTACATAATTGGCAATGCTTATTGAATGGATAGAGACAGAGAGAGAGTATAGATATAGATGGATTAGGTACAGGTATAGATATATAATACATTCTCACCACACTGCAATCTAAACTCCTCCATCATGTTCCAGCTTCCTTCCTTCCCACCCCACTTTGGGTTTCTTTTATATATTTCCTTCTCCTGTTAGATGTAAGCTCCTCAAGGGCAGTCATCGACTTTCTCTTTACTTGTGTTTATAATTCCAGCACTTAATAAATGTTTGTTGGCTGACAGGCTGCCTGGTATAGATCACTCTCCATGAGGAAACTCCCTCTAATTAAAGCAGGTCAGCTCCCACTCTGGGGTACTGAAAAATTGAGAGACTTTCCCCAGGTCACATAGCCAACATGTGCCACAAGCAGAACTTAAACTCTGTCTTCCTGACTATAAGATCAGTTCTTTAGCCACTATACCCTACTATATCTCTACCTTGCAAATCATGGCATTTAATCAATTGAATGCAACAGATGCATGAATGAATAATCTGGATAATTCCCTTTCATTTTACCAGTATAGACCTGGTTCCATTTTGTTCCTCATGCTTTATGCTAGCATGAGCTTCTGGTCCTCTGTACAACTTTTAGACTCATCCAAACCTCTCTCTAGGGCCATTGCTAGGACAAATTATACTTTCTCAGGCCTCATATAAGAATAGAAATATGGCTATAGTAAGGCCAGGAGCAAAGGAAAATCAAAGGGAAGGAGATAACACAAATGGGTCACAGGCCTCCCAAGGGGATTATGTGGAATAGATGGTAGAGGTCTTGTGGCCAGGCAACTCGTGTCACTTTGGTTCTGACTAACAACTTCTAGTTGAAAGAGCCACTTCCTTCACTTCCTCCTTGAGTCAGTGACCTAGATGCCTGATTCCTGGGAGGAAAATGGCAGCCCAGAGAGGAAGGAGAGGGACCAGGCTTGGTTCTCCAGCTGTCACCAAGTGAAGTCAACAAGAGAGAAAACCCTAAAGCAGGCCTGCACAACCTGCAGCCCACAAGTGCACCCAAAGATTTTGGGTGGTCCAAGAAAAATGTAGAGAATGCTTTCCTTGACATTTTTTGCAGGCCAGCCAAAATCCTTTGCCAGGCTACAGGATGTGTGGACCTGCACCAAAGTCTCCTTCCTCCCTAGACTCAGTGTCCCTGGAACAAAGTGGCCCTGAGTGATAGTCTGATAACCATCACTACCATTTCCATAGCGCTTTCAGGTGTACAAAGTGCTTTGCATTTACTTTACCTACAACCCTGGGAGGTAGGTATTACAGTTTTTATTATTCCCATGATAAAGGTGAGGAGGACAGGTAGGTGGGGAAGTAGATAGGGTGCTGGGCCTGGAGTTAGGAAGATTCTTCCTGAGTTCAAATCTGGCTTCAGACACTTACTAACTGTGTGACCTTGGGCAAGCCATTTAACCCAGTTTGCCTCAATTTCCTCATCTGTAAAATAAGCTAGAGAAGGAAACAAGAATACCATTCCAGTATCCCAAATTGGATCATAAAGAGTTGGACATGACTAAAAAATGACTAAACAAAGAAGGTGAGGAAACTAACACTGGAAAAGTAAACTGACTGCCTCTGGTAACTCACGGTGTAAGTAGCAGAACAGAAACTTAAAGGGCTCTCTTCTGGCTTCAGAGACAGTGACTTTTTTATTATAATATCCCCTGTCTTCCAGATACTAGATAGACAGTTGATCCAACATGCATTTATTAAACACCTATTATATACCAGGCACTATACCAAGTGTGCTGGGCATACAAAGAAATGCAAAACCCAGGCTCTGTTCAGGAGCTCACAGGAGATGGGAAGGTACCTAATTAGTTCAGAAAGTGTGTGCCGATCCCTATGACAAGATTAGGATATTTTAGGTCTGGATTTCTTTACCTGTAACTCAGCAATTTTAATCTTTAAGTTTGTTTCATTCTATTTGGGGGAAGCAGAGGGCACAGTGCCTTATAATTTCCTGGTTATGGGGAACTCCAGTGAGGAAATTCTTCTACCCAAAAGGATTGGCTAGCTCAGTCATTTAGAGTCTTAAAGTGTTTCTTGAGGTACGTAGAGGTTAGTGAATTGACCAAGATGACATGCAAGACTTGAACCCAGGTGTTTCAGACACTGAGACTGACTCTTGATCCACTTAGTCATATTATTCCTCTTTATACTTCCTTAATACCCTTAAATTCTAGTGAAGTCTTTTAGAAAAACTCAAACCCCATTGAATTCTCGTAAAGGGAAGGAAAAGGGTGGCCACATTTAGGAAATAAAAATTTGAGGAAATTGGAGTACCTTGGAGGTCTAGACAATGGCTGATAGTAACAGTAGAGAGATATAGAAGATGTTACCATCTCAACAAATTTGGAGCAGTGGCTAGTAATGGTTCAGTCAACACATCAGGGATTTCTGATTTTGCCTACACAGATTACAACCTATCTCTAAGTGTCTGACTCTTCATCGGACCCTATTTGGGGTTTTCTTGGTTAAGACTGGTTTGCCATTTCCTTCTCCAGCTCATTTTAAGATGAATAAACGGATGCAAACAGAGTTAAGTGACTTGCCCAGGGTCACCCAGCTAGTGAATGTCTGAAGCCAAATTTGAACTCAGAAAGATGAGTCTTGCTCCAGGCTCAGCACTGTATCACCTAGCTGCCCATCTCTAATGTATTAAGTCTTAAAGCACTGAGTCTCAAAGAGATGAAACAATTTGCTCATGAGCACACATCTAAAAAACATTAGAGATAGTATTTGAACCCAGGTTTTCCTGACATCAGGTCCAGCATTAAACTTGCTCTTCTCAATAGAAGGAATAAAATCTCTGATAGGATTTAGTCTAGTGACATTCCTATTTCCTGAGTTTATTTTCCTCATTGGATCATAGAGTTTACAACTGGAAAGGGACATAAAGAAATTCATGAGAATATAGATTTAGAGTTAAATGGGACCTTGGTGGTCATTGAGTCCAACCCTTGGCTTTATAGATGTAGAAATGGAGGCAAAGACTAAGTTACTTACTCAGGGTCACACAACCAGTAAGCATCTGAAGCAGGATTCAGAATTAGGTCTTTTTAACTCTCAGTCCATTCCTTTATCCACCTACCTGCCTCAAGTTTTATCTCCTTATTTTACAAATAAGAAAAGTGAAGTCCAGAGAAGCTAACATTATTGGCCCAAGTCATAGAAAGAATACATCAGACTCATATAGATCTGAATACTCTTATCACATAATCAAGGCTCTTTATACCCCCAACAACATTGTTGGGGGCCTTCAAAGCAAACATCCAAGGACATTCAACCACATCTGCCATATCCTAGGATGGTTGTGCCTATATCCTAAGCATATCAAGGAGTTTCTATTTTCTGAAGCCCTTGGATAAATTCAGGTGGTCCCTGTGAAAAAGATTTTACTTCTGGGCTCCCAAGGAGCATCAGAATCCCTTCTCAGCCACACTCCTTTCCAGATGACTTCAGAATTGAAAATGGATACCCCTTGAAAATATTCATACAAAAACAATCCCACTTCCTATCCTAAAAGGCATACCACTAATTAAATGAATGTGCATTCTTTTTCTCTTCCTGTTCCAGCATCATAAATTCTAACTCACTCAGGCCCAGTGGGTGGGAGGCTATTTCTCAGGCTGACTTGCAGCACAAATTTCGAAAATTGCCTAGTTCATTACCCAAGCACAGAAAGATCCTGCCACCCATGTGCCCTCCCATTGCCCCTCCTCAGCCGCCCCTCTTTCTGATGCATCCAGCATTATCATTCTCCCTGTGGTGAGCTGTAAATCTAATCTGCAGCATCTTACTGAACTCAGTCATGAGTCATTTTTGTTCTCTCATAATTGTCTCTTACATCTTTTTTGGTAATACAGAAACCAGGCACTTGAGATCATTCCTGTCCTTGAGGCCTGTACTTGAGGCCATCTGGTAGCCAGGATGTGCCAAAGTCACCTATTTAGGCCTGAGCACTCTTTGTCATCACCCTCATGATTGCTACTCTACTAGAAATATTTAGGACACTGATCACTGTTCAAAGTATTACATTAAAATTCTCTCTTTCATTGTCTCCTTGCTAGATCATCCTGCCAGGAAGATCTGAGATCATTGCATTAGATAAAGCTACATATGATAATCAAAATAATGTTATTCCTTATTATTCATTATAATAACATGCTTTTTAGGGGAATAAAATGCATGCTGGTTTAGAAAACCAGAGGGTAGTACTCTGTAAGTCCTTGGATCTGAAAAGAAGACATTATCCAGAGTCACTGTCCTCATCCTTCCATAGTCACTGAGTGGCATTCTGGGGTTTGTAAAGCATTAAGGACAATATAATGGCAAATATAAGACAAAATCCTACTAAGACAAAATTCTACCATTCTACCAGAGAACAGAAAGATAGAAGGACATAAAGATACATCCTTCAATGGATCTCATCCACATACATTCCTTCCAAAGGTATAGATCATAATGCATTCAAACCTAAATTCTTCATGGGACATTTGCCCGATGTATTGGAGGATTTCCTTGAGCTTTAGACATTGTACAGATACCAATGGAAAACACAGCTTGAAAACTAGGGGGCCATGATAGCTGCTTTCAAGCATTTGAATGGATGCCAAATGGAGGAGAGATTAGACTTGTTCTGCTTGATGCCCAAGGAAAGAGTCAAGAAAAAGGGGAGAAGTTTTGAGATTATTGTCATTGTTGGTGCTTTGTTCTGAAACAGGACCAATGACATGAAGAAGGTGATGTCTCAACTTGCAAGCGAATTGGATTTAAGTGAAGCAGAGCTGTGCAAAGTCATCAACCTCTTTCTGTCCTCCAGAGTCATAAGAGTCCATAGTTCAAGACAACTGGTAATGGTCCCCTTCAAGGAAATAGATTTAAGCTCAATGCCAGGGAAAACAATCCTAACCTTTAGCAAAGTAGAATGGGCTGCCTCAAGACCTGGTAGGCTGCCTTCCCTTCCTTGGAAGTCTTGAAGTAGAGACTGAATGACCTCTTGCCATCTATGCTAGAGCTGGAATTTCGTTCATGTATGGATTGGACTAAATTGCCACTCTCATCCCTTTGACTTTCAGATTCTGTGATTCCATGTTGTCCAACACGTGGTCTTCACTATTTAGACAGCCAACATTTTTCTGCAGTAATGTATTTCTTTGGTAGTACCTTTCACATTGCTTTTCCTGCACAATCTCTTGAAGGTAATATGTTGAAGCCTTCTCATACCCATGTGAAGCTTTTAATTCATCAAAGACTGTAGTACTCCATCCTTTACTGATCCATAGAGTGGCCAATTAGTTGTGTAACATTTTTCTCAGTGACTTAGATAAAAGTATAGATGACATGTCCATGAATTTTGCAAATGACACAAAGCTGGGAGGGATAGATAACACATCGGATGTCATAATCAAGATCTAAAAGGATTTTGTCAGGCTAGAGCATTGGACTAAAGGCAATAATATGAAATTCAATAGAGATAAAAATAGAGTCTTGTACTTGGATACAAGAAATCAACTTTCCAAGTGTAAAATGGAGGAGACATGATTAGAAAGCAGTTGTTCCAAAAAACATATGGGGATTTTCATGGACTGCAAGCTTAATATTAGTCAGTAGTACAATGTGGTAGTCAAAAAGAGCTAATGTGATTTGGGGTTGCATTAAAAAGGGCTTAGGGAAAACTAGGTGACACAGTGGATAAAGCAGCAGCCCTGGAGTCAGGAGGAACTGAGATCAAATCCAGCCTCAGATACTTACTAGTTGTGTGACCCTGAGCAAGTCACTTAGCCAGGATTGCCAAAAGAAGAAGAAGAAGAAGAGAAGAAAGAAGAAGAAAAGAAGAAGGACTTAGATGAGAATGAAAAGGGAGAGAGTAAAGGCACAGAGTATAGACACCTTTCTGAAGGAATTTAGGGTAGGAATTAAGGTAGATAGGAGAAAGGTAATAACTAGTAGGAAAGATTGGATAAAGTGAAGGCTTCTTTAAGAATTGAGAGAGACATGGGTATGTTTGCAGGCACTGGGGAAGGAAGACACAGATCTACATCTTTCTCCTCAAAAGTCTTCAATGGTTCTCTATTGACTTCAGGAAAAAAATTAAAAATCCTTAGCCTGGAATTTCAAGCCCTCTACAATGTAGCTCTCATGTCCCTTTCCAGTATTATTTCCTGCTCTTCTCTCTCAGTCCTTTTTCATTTCCACAGTCATTCTTGCTAGCAATTTACTGCACAAATCATTGAATATTTCAACTCTCTGCCTTTGTACAGGTGGTCTCCCTAAAATAGAATGCACTCCCTCTTCACTCCTGACTTGTGGGACTCTTGGCTCCGTTCATGACTGAGCTCAGCTGCCACTTTCTAAACAGAGCTAGTTAGCCCAGGGTAAGAGAGACTTCTTCCCAAATGCTTCTATCCCAAGAGGATCATCCTTAGCCTCCCCCCACAAGAGGATTAGGAATCAACAGAAATTATATCATACTCAGGCCACTACCCTCCAACTACAGTAAACTCAGTCTTAGCTCTCTTCAATTTTTATCCTTCCCACATCCTCCTTTCTCAGTGTTCCCTTTAGAGCCCTCCTTTATTGTATGGATAAAAGCAGAGGTGATATGTCACATACCTAGCTGGCACAATGAATAGAGTGGAGTCTGGAAGACTCATTCCTGAGTTCAAATCTGACCTCAGACACTTAATAGCTGTGTGACCCTGGGCAAGGTACTTAACACTGTTTGCCTCAGTTTCCTCATCTTTCAAATGAGCTGTAGAACGAAAAGGCAAACCACTCCAGTATCTTTGCTAAGAAAATTCCAAACAGGGCCATAAAGAATTAGATATAAATGAAAGATTGCTAGATCTTCATTTGCTTCCAGACTTGGCTATTTACTACCTATATGGACTTCGGCAAGTCACCTCTCTGAACCTCCATTTCATCATTTGTAAAATAATGACCTCCAAGGTCCAGCCCAGATCCAAATCCAAGACTCTATGATCCCATATCTCTTCTTGTAAACTTTCTATTTTCTGATGATCATTGAAACCTAGCTTCCTCTGGCAGACACTACACTTCTTGATCCCTTCTCCAAGCCTTTTTCCTTTTTCTCATACATTCTCAGATACATAGACAGAAGTGGACCTCCTCCTTGTCTCCCACTGCCATTGTTACTCAGAAAATAGTTCTCCTTCATTAAAGTACATTCTATTCTATCCAGTTCCTTTTTGTCGTCATGTATGGACCACTAAATCTCTCCTTCTCCTCCAATAAGTACAATATCCAACTGACAGTACTTTTTTCCACCCCAGTCCCTGACCTGTGAAATTTACTGGCATCCCAGTTCTTCTACCTCCCTAATTGTCATGACCTACAGTCTACCTCAAACAAGCTCATGACCCTCAAGAGACAAATGGATTGGTCCCAGATGCTAGAATACCAAGTTATGGCTCTGCTCCCAAACAAGATCCTTCCTGTTGCCTCCAACTATTCTCTTCCTCTCAAAATTATCAAAGTAACTAACTAGTACCTCTGGAGTGTATAAGGTTTACAAAACATTTCCCACATCATTTTATCTTCACAATAACATTGGGAGATAGTAAATCAACCAATTCCATTTTACAGATGAGGAAAATCAGGCAGAAACTAAATAACTTGTTCCAGAGTCACTTATTTGCCTCGTTGATAAGTGTGTAAGGGTAGATTTGAACTCAGGTCTTCCTGACTCTAGACCCAAGTGTTCTAACCACTGCACCCCTCAGATGCCTGTTGTATTTCTCTATTACCCCATTGTGTACATGTTGAATGTCCCAACAATAATGATAGCTTTTGTTGTTCTTTGGTCACTCAGTCATATCTGACTCTTTGTGAAACCATGGATCATTGCACATCAGATCCTTCTGTCCTCCACCATCTCTCAAAGTCTGTCTGAGCTCATATTCATTGTTTCCATGACACCATCTATCCATCTCATCCTCTGCCACTCCCTTTTGTTTTTGCCTGCAATCTTTCCCAAGATGAGAGCCTTTTCCAGTGGATACGGTCTTCTCGTTATATGGTCAAAGTATCAAAGCTTCAGCTAACATTTATATAATACTTGTTTGCAGGACATTTTACATATTATATATGTATGTATATGCACACACAAATATATATATGTAAAATGCATACACACACACCACACACACACACACACACATATATATATATGATACCAAAACCTACCCAGAGATGAGAGGGATACTGTTTGTTCTAAACCACTAGCTGAACTTGTATTTTAAATCAGAGGTCAACAGGAATCCTAGTGTTAAGTAAGAGGCTTCAGAATGAAGGCCTCCTTGTTTGACCCTGAGCTTTAACAAAGGAAAAATTCCCTCTCTCGTCATGACAGAAAAGCTCTGAAGTATTCCCAACTGTCACACTGAGTTAGGGCCGAGCACAGAGCAGCTTTGTCTCTTGAAAGGAGTAAGTAAATGGGATAAAGGAGGGAAATGTGGAGAGGTAGGAGATATAAAAATTGTTCTTCAACCATCTTCAGTCATGTTCGATTTTTTGTGGTTTTACCATTTCCTCCTCCAACTCTTTTTACAGCTAAGGAACTGAAGAAATAGGGTTAAGTGACTTGCTCAGGGTCGCACAACTAATAAGCGTCTGAAGCCAGATTTGAACTCAGGAACATAAGTCTTCCTGACTCTAGACCCTGTACTCTATGCACACATAGGGCATCAAAATAAAAAATACAATTAGATTTTTTTAATTTTTAAAGAATTATAGAATCATAGGAAAGAAATCAACTTTATTAGAGGAAGGGACAGCAATAACCAATGACACTTCCTGGGAGCCTGGGAGAACTCTAGGTAGAACCATGAAAGATAAGAGCTGCTGGGAGTATGACTGAGTCCATATGGGTCATAGGTTAAAGGATATTACTAGGCAGGTATCATTATTTTTCATAATCTCTTTTGTGAATTCCATTTTTTTCTTTTACCTGTAAATAAAACTTTTTTTTTCAAATGTGTGAATCATATGTTTGTAGGAGATAAAGGATAGGGTTGATTTCTCCAAGATCTGGAGGGAAGAGAAACAAGAAGAGGGAGAGAAAAAGGTGGCAATGATCCAAAAAGATGAGAAATTCTCCTAAGCGTACCCAGGCCAATGTGAGATCCTCTGACTCAAGGGTGCTACATTACCTGAGTTTCAGAAAAAGTTGTTCCTGGCCCATTCTAATGGGCCCA
Organism: Bettongia penicillata ogilbyi; assembly: GCA_023548195.1. Taxonomy (NCBI): domain Eukaryota; kingdom Metazoa; phylum Chordata; class Mammalia; order Diprotodontia; family Potoroidae; genus Bettongia; species Bettongia penicillata. Next base: position 5,242,950 of record JAJHZJ010000260.1, on the reverse strand, counting down.
CTCTTTCTTCCAGAAAACCTTGCCTATTTCTCATCAGGTATTGTATCACCATTCTTGGCCCTTTCATGGTGTGAAAAGAGCACTGAATGGGAGATCAAAAGACCTGTGTTCTAGTCCTGCTCTGTCACTCACTTGAGCAGGTTTTTAAAGACAAGACTGGAAGCAAGAGAGCTGGCTAAGGTAGGAAGATGTTGTAACATGGTTGAAAAAACACAAAATTGAGAAGCAGAAAACCTTGGTTTGAATCACTATATGACCATGGGCAAGTCAAATCCTCTCTCTAAAATGCATTTCTATCAGTTCTAAAAGGGGGTTCTTGCCTCACAGGATGTAGTGGGCCTCAAGTGAAATAATAAAGATAACCACAAAACAGAATCTCCATCATTGTTGTTCGGTGATGTCTGACTCTTCACAACCCTGTATGTGGTTTTCTTGGTAAAGATACTGGAGTGGTTTGCCAGTTCCTTCTCCAGCTCATTTTACAGGTAAGGAAACTGAGGCAAACAGAGTGAGGGGACTTGTCCAGGGTCATACAGCTAGGAAGTATCTAAGGCCAGATTTGAACTCAGGAAGATGAGTCTTTCTGATGCCAAGCCCAGTGCTCTACCCACTGCATCACCTATCCAAAACATAATAGAAATGTAAGCTACTTTATAATGATAGAATGAGTTTACAAAGCCACCAACATCATGCTCTTTTAAAAGGGAAAGGAACCTTAGAACATAGACTGCTAATACTAAAAGGGCCCTTAGAAATCACAAACTAAGTCCTTTCATTTTACAGAGGACCCAGAAGCTCAGAGAGGGAAAGAAATGTAGCCACCATTACACAGCAATCTAATGGAAGAACTGGGCCTAGAACCAGAATGTTTTGATTCTCAGAGCAAAAAAATAGTAACTGTTTCTCTTTTGGCGGACAAACTTGAGGCTCTTCTCTTCCCTGTTTGATTTTTTTTTAATTAAAGGGGCCACCTCTTGACTCACTTCTTAAAGAGGCCTATTTACCAAATGAGTGTTAACTCATTCATTTATACCTCACTCAAATGAAAACCTGAAAAGACCTTAGCCTGAAAGAGCCAGGGTCTCCCATTGCATCCTGGGCGATCTCCAGTAGTCCTGATGAATATCTGGTCACTGGACCCAGATGGCTCTGGAGGAGAAAGTAAAGCTGGTGACCTTGTACAGCCCTCCCTCACTCAAAACAAAGTCAAGTGTAAGTCAGGTCATCATCTCCCTGATGTCATGGTCCTCTTCTAAAACGAAGGACAAACATCACAACCATTTCTAGTACAACTTGTCCCACTTCATGCAAAGTCTTGTCTATAGGTCAGGGCTTAAATGCTTTCTCATCAGAGGATTTTGTCTATCCTTTCTCTTCCACAATAGAGGTAGCTGGCGTTAAGATAACCACTGGCCATTCAGCTGCACAATCTGAGGCTATACAAAGGCACTAGCTTTTACTGAACTGGAGCTGTTATTTCTTAATACATGATGTCTTCACCTGTTACATCTCCAACATAAGCCAGGAGGGCAAAAAGATGAAAAGTAGTCTAGGCCTGGCATAGCATTCCCTTGAAAAAAAATTCTTAGAATTCATCGCAATTGAAATACACAAATACAAAAATAAGACTGTACATCAACCAATAGACTTCTCATTTTGTATTTCAAATGTGCATCTTATTAAGGTACTAACAAAATTGTACTGCTTTTCCTGTAATTCCTCTCCTGGACTTCTGCTCGGTGCCTGCATCTAGCTTTTGCTGGCAATATTGCTGCAGATTGTTCTTTTGGTACAACTTCTTTCAATTTGCACTGACAAATACAAGATCACATATCACTGGGCAAGAAATTCATTATTCAGTAAAAACTGTTGGGAAATTTCCTAGCAGGATGATGAAGAATAGATTAGATCTGCATCTCAGATCATATACCACAATAAATTCCAAATGGGTCAATGATCTACATATTAAAAAGTTCATCATAAAACAATTTGAAGATAAGGGAATGGTTGTGGCTGAGCTGGTACTGCAGTTGTGGATAACTAAAACATTCTTAGTTATTTGACAAATAGATGAAACTATGAGATCAAGTAGATGGATTAAACCATATAAAAATAAAGACATTTTTGTGCACAAGAAAGCAACACATCTAGAATAAAGAGGAAGAAATGCATTCAGGGAGAAAAAAATTTTAATAAGCATTTCTGAGAAAAATCTGAGTCAGGATCCACAAGGAACTAACATATTTATAAAATAATGTGTATTTTCCAATGAAAAATCAGAGGATATGAACAAGCAGGTCTCAAAAAGAAGTAATATAAATTGTTAATATCCACATTAAAGCATATTAAAGCTCTCTAATAATCAGAGAATTGTAATTAAATAGTTTAAAATTATCAAATTCACTACTGGTGCAGCAGTAAGAAAAAGTCTTGCTGCTATGCAAGCTGTAAAAAAGTGCAATCATTTTCTGGAAAACAATTACTCACTCTCCCCTCAAAAAAAAAATCTTTAACTTGAAAGAAGCCCAGAGTGCTTGGAAGGAAAAACTCAGGCCACTGGAAAACCAGCTGCAGTCTGTCCTCTGCTGAGGATTTCTCAAAGGTCCAACGATGAAGCAATTTCCCATCTCCTGATAAAAAAAAAAGGTGGTGAACTAGCAGGACAGAATAAGACATGCATTTTCAAATATAGTCAACATATCAATTTATTTTGCTTGACTATGTTTATTTAGGGAGGTAGGAGGGGCCAGACAAAATTGGGCGGGGGGGAGGTTAGTGAAGATCTGTTCCCAGGAAAAAATATCAATGAAGCATCTGTAATGCATAGAAAAGAGCAGAAAGGAGTTCAAATGGAGAAATACAGGGCCATCTTTGGAAGTTACATGTTGAATCTATTGTACACTTTTTAAAAATGTAAGCTGTATATAATAGAGATTTATGGTTTTATATACAATTTTCTCCTTTTTTAACATGGAAATGTTCTTGTTTGTTGGTATTTGTCAAGTTCAGAATAACAAATTAATCTTTGTGTACTCTGAGGATCCATCTCCATCTCCCACTCTCATTTAATAATCAGGTCTCAGGAGCTTGGCTACATCCTGCACCTTTGGATTCCAAGGATATCCCCTAAGGAGTTGGGGGCAATTCTCTGTGCCATAAATTCAATCTCCCGCCAATGTACTTCCCCTCAATAATATCAGTTGAGAATCAGTTTTGTCAGCCAGTCCTCAGTAGTTCCTAGAAAAGGAAATTTACTAAATTGAATAAGAACAGTTGGTACAAAACATTTTTCCAAATGTCTCTGGCACAAGCTGTCTCCCAAGTACAGAGTCCAGGGGAAAATGGACTCAAAGTTTAGAGAGCACATGTGGCGAATGGAACTGTGTAACTGGAAATATTTTGCTCCCCTTTGTAGAGTGCTCAAGAAATTCCCCCTAAAAGCAGCTTCTTTGATGGACTCCTTGTAGAATTTTAATATAGGATGTTCTTGACTCTTGCACACATTGACACCAGGCACTCCAGGGATGTAGCTAGGACACCAATGGAAAGATGAGAGCAATTCCTGTCCCAGGAAGATAATTCTAGGACACTGATGGGAAGGTGGGAGGTCTAACATCTTCCAGATGTTAGAAGACTCCTTGAAGCTCATACATTCCTTCATCAGTCAAGGGTTTTCCTTCCCCCTGAGGCATTTTCTTCTCTTGCATGTGCTAGAAAGCCTTTCAGGCTTGCTCCAATTTCTGGAAACCTATCCATTCTCAAATCATTTGATAATTTATAGATGCTCCTTTGGGTATGGTCAAGTTTCCTGAGCCTATCCGAATATAATTATTATGCAATGTTCATGCTAGTTTGAAGGACTTTTAGCACCTAGCTTATGAGTGAAATACTGATTAAGATATTCTCAACTAATTATGATAGCAAGGTTAAAATAGAGTGGTACAATTTTGGTCCCACCTTTACACTAGAAATAAAAATGTGAAATGTAAAAGAAGGAAGGGAGAGAGGGAAAGAAGGAAAAGGGGGAAGGAAGGAAGGAAGGAAGGAAGGAAGGAAGGAAGGAAGGAAGGAAGGAAGGAAGGAAGGAAGGAAGGAAGGAAGAAAAGAAGGAAAAGGAAGAGAAGGGAAGAGGAAGGGAGGAAAGGGAAGAGAGAGAGAGACAGAGACAGAGAGACAGAGACAGAGAATGAGACAGAGAGAGAGAGATAAATGAAAACCAAGACCCAAAAAGATAAGGTGATTTACCAAGGTCACTCAGTTAGCAAAAATCTGATCTGACTTTAACAAAATGAAAGGCAGCATAGTAGAACAGGTAGAGAGCAGACTTTAGAGTCAAGATCACTTGAGCTCAGGTCCTGTCTTTGACTCATAACATCTGTGTGACCATGGGCAAGTCACTGAATTTCTCAGTGCCCAGGCAAGTCTTTAATATAATAAATTCTGGAAGAGTTGCTGATATGCATTGATAAAAGAATTTTTCATGATAGGAGTTCCCTATGCCCATTAAATCACTGGTCCAGACTAAAAGAAAATACAAGAATATACTAATATGGGTAGTGTAAAAATGGACAATAAGGCAGTTTAGATCTTCCATTTGTTAATATGGGAATAAAGCGCAAACTGATGAGTTGATTAAATAAGGCTAGAAATAGTGATCAGATTGTTTTTATATCACTTTTTTGTATACTTTGAAGAAAGGAGCTACTTTATTCTTTTGTATATTTATTTTGGAGTTACTTTATTTAGCATTAGAAACTGATTACTTCAATGCTGGGGGCAAAAACAGCATCTATTTTATTGCTAGATCTCTCTTAGCGAAATGAAAAAGAGTTATATATTTGGAGTCGGAAGACCTGGCTTCAAGTTCCTGCTCTGCAGGAACTATGAAACCTTGGGACCAGCAAGTCATTTCCTCTCTCTGAGCCCTCAGTTTCCCAATCTGCACAATGAAGGGGTTGAACTGGGTAGATCTCTAAGCTTTAAATCCTCTGATCCTTCCTGACCTAACATTCGATGTTCTATTGGGTGGTTCTAGATTGGTCCCATTAAGCCATTAAGAACCTAATTTTTCTTATGATATTCAACAGAGTTTCCCAATGAAGAGCAAAAGAATCTTTATCTTTCTCATGTTTTGGTGTCTTTTGACATTCCTGATAATAATTTTCTCTTCTTCTAAGCCAGCATGATTTCATCCATTGAAGCAAAGAAGCCTCATTCTTTCTGATTCCAACTATTTTTTCCCTCTATGCACATTCCCAAATTATGCTTTATCCTGCTTTCATCCACTTTAAACTGTCTCCCAGCTCACCCCAACATTATTTCACTTTAATACCTTTCAAACATCATTTTGTCATACTCAAGGATAACTTAGATGTGCCCTTGGGCTGGTTGTCCAGAAGCTTTCATAATCATTCTCATCATCTCAATCACATTTTTTGAGTCTCTATTTTGTCTATGTCAAATGTAGGACTTGAACCCAGGGCTTCCTGAAAATCAAATTGGCACTCTAGTTAAAGCAATAGGGAGCCCTGAGGGAGATTCAAGAAGCCCAAGTCATACTACCACCATCACCTCCACCATATCCCTTCAAACCTTGATGGAAATTATCAGACCTGCTTCTAACCTGGCTCCTCCTACAGCCATTACTGAGAAGAGAAATCAGTGTGGAGAGGGGCCCCACCTTCCAGCTGCTACCAGCAAGAAGATGGGTATAGGAGCCTTGGAAGTGGCAGCACCTCTTTCTAGACCACTTGCCCTGCTTTCAGACATCACTGAGGGAAGAGACTCCTGTGGGGAAGGGGCCAGCCATACGTAACAATTATCCACTAACTGCTACTCGTAGGTCAGGCAGGCCAACCTAGCTAAAGAAGCAAAGCATTGCAAGGGAGAGGCAGGAGGCAGCATGTGTGCAGCAGGTCAAGTCAACACCACTACCACCTTGACTGTAATTTTCCCTCAGATCTCAGTGGAGACAGCCCAGAATCCTGAACCTGAGAGACCTGGGAGAAGCAGTGATTTTCAACTCAGAGCACACAGTCATCATCCTGGGAAGCAACTTCTGTGGAGATGTAGCCTGGCTACTCCTCCCACAGGGATTACAACCAACTCTTTTGAAGATCCAGAACAGAAAGTTCTTGCCACAAAAGTGCTTGGCACTGCCAAATGGCTCAACAGCAAAAACTGATTTTTTTTTCCCCAGTAGATAACACATTAAAGAAAAGCCATGACCATCTGCTTTGCCTCTGGATCTGACTCACAGCTGAAATGTATGTGTGTATATATGTATATATGTGTGTATGTGTATGTGTATATATACATGTGTTTATATGTATGTATATGTGTATGTGTGTATATATACATACATGTATACAGACACACAAACATGTGTGTATATGTGCGTATACATACACACACACACACACACACACACACATATATATATATATATATATATATATATATATATATATATATATATATGTCCCAGGTAGCTAAATAAAACTTTAAATTACAGAACTATTACTGATCTACATTGATAGAGAAAATTTCCTGAACAGGAATTTTTCACCAAAGAAAGTTTAAGTCCAGAAGTAGACAGACAGATAGATAGATAGATAGATAGATAGATAGATAGATAGATAGAATGATAGATAGATAGATAGATAGATAGATAGATAGATAGATAGATAGATAGAATGAGATAGATAGATAGATAGATAGATAGATAGATAGATAGATAGATAGATAGACAGTTGAATAAATACATAAATAAATGTGAAGAGGTTAATTATTGCTAAACCTCAATCTTACTACTCCATCATTCTAGGCTCTGAAAAGACAGACAAACAAAGCAATCCCCACTCTCCAGTAACCTACGTTCTCCTGGGGGAACAACATATAAGTAAAGATGAAATATATGTGGTAACTAGCACAAAGAAAGAAACACTTGGAGGACAGAACTTAGGCGGATATTTATAAGGGAAAAGGAAGCAATGCGTATGGAGGAAGTTTCAGTCTAGGTAGCCTACAACACTTCACAGATTCATGGGACAATATATCAAAGCCTTCATAATAGCAAGGTGATGTTGAATTGACCGTCCATCACTGAAAAGGGGGTAGGGAAGGGATGACATCTACATAAGGCAGCAAGAAAAAGTATAGTCCTTAATTCAACCTGATTAGGTGGAGGAATGTTTAATCTAGAGATGACTTCAAGGGGAAGGGATAGCTAACTACATTTGAAAGCCATCATGTGGAGAAAGATTTAGTCTTGTTCCATATGGTACAGAAAGTAGATCTAGAAGCATAAAGCAGGAATTGCAAAGAGATAAATTTTGGTTTGATTTTGGGCAAGGCTATCTAAAAATTAAAGCTATCTAAAATGAAATATGCTGCCCTTGGAAGTAGTAAATTTTCTTTTTCTTTCCTCTTTTCATTTTTTTTTACTTTTTAAAATGTTTAATAATATGTTTTTTTTCACATTGCTGTTATTTCCCAATCATCAGAGCCCTCCCAATCTCCTAAAAAGGAGTATTAAGCAAAACAAACTGATCCTGACTCTTTCTAGAAGAGTATGGCTCATTCTGATCTTATAGTACACCACCTTTCTGCTAAGAATAGTAGGTATGTTTCACTAACTTCATAATCGTATTCATCTGAATTCTGATATATTTTACTGTTTCCCTTTATTGTGGCCATGTTCTCTTGTTGCTGGTTGCTTTGTTTATTTCATTTTGTGCAAAACTTCCCAAGTTTCTCTGAATTCTCCATCTTAATTCTTTTGTACAGACCACAAATGTTCTATTCCATGGATATGTCACAATTTGTTCAGCCTTTCCTCAATCAGGTACCTCCTCCATTTCCAGCTTTTTGAAGCCATATAAAGTACTACTCTAAATATATTAATATGTGTAGGACTTTTCTTCTGTCTTTGACCCCTATAAAGCATAATATAGTGCTTGTATCACTGAGCAAAAGTGTATGAGCAGTTTATTCAATTTTTGTTTTCTATAATTTTTGAACCAGTTTACAGCTACCCCAACACTGTGCCAGTGTGAAGATCTTCCCATGTTGCCTTTCCATCTTTTATCATCATTGTCAATATTCTGGTCTTCCTAACTCTAGGCTCAGTGCTCTATCCACTGTACTACCTCACTACCCATTGATATTAGCTTTTAAATTCATTGATTTTTTTTGACTCTGTGACTTATGAACTGAGTCTTTTTTCATTGTATCATGCTAATATATGAAGCTATTATTGAGTAATAAAAGAAAGGCAGCATGAAGTCCTAAATTTCCAGCTCCAGACACTGAAGGCTAAAGGAATTCTGAGAAAAGAGACAATAGCATAACTTCTTGTACGTTGTCAGGCATCCACCATGATGTCAAAACTTGTTTCTACTTCCAAAAAATCTGTCACATCTATCCACTTATCACCACTGAGCCATAATCCTAATTCAAGCCCTCATTAACTCTTTTCTGAACTATTTCAATAACCTATTGGTTGGTCTCCCTTTCTCAAATATCTCCCCATAAATTTCCTTCTCCACACAGCTGACAAAGTGATTTTTTTGTTTGTTTTACAATACAAGTCTGACAGTTTTATTCTTTTACCCAATATACCCTCTCATTAGGTCGTGAGCTCCTCCAGGTAGGGACTGTCTTTCCTTTTTCTTTGGATCCACAGCAATTAGCAGTATCTGATACGTAGTAGGCACTTAATAAATTCTTATTGAATGACTATGTACCAGTCACTGCTCTAGGCAAATAAGGATATAAAAACAGGAAGGAAACAGTCTATAGTCATGGATTTTACACTCTTTTGGAGACATTTTGTTGTTCAGTGGTTTTTCGGTCATGTCTGACTCTTCAAGACCCCATTTGGGATTTTCTTGGCAAAGATATTGGAGTGGTTCGCCATTTCCTTCTCCAATTCATTTTACAGATGAGAAAACTAAGGCAAACAGGATGAAGTGACTTGCCCTGGGTCACAATTAGTGTCTGAGGCCAGATTTGAATTCAGGAAGATGAGTCTTTCTGATTCCAGGTCCAGTGCTCTATCCACTGAACCACCTGGCCACCCATCAATATTATTCCCTACCACTTGCTTTATGCTACAGGTTATGCAGATTATTCTCTATTAGACAAACTTGCTACAAGCTTTCCCACTTTTATGCCTTTATATCTACTATTCCCATATGTCTCTTTCCCTCATTACCTGTCAAATTCCTGTCCTTCCTTGAAAACCTGACTCAAATGCTACTACCTCCATGTAGCTTTTTATAATCTCCCTTAATGGAAATGACTTTCCTCCTCATTGCATTTCCCTAAGGTATTTAAAATGTCACATTGAATATTATGGCTAATTATGTAGGTGTTTTTCTCTATATGAATTGTAGGCTCCACGAAGGTAGAAACTATTTCTTATCTGAAATTTGTATCTCTCATAGAAATTAGTCCAAAGTTCTGCATACAGCAAGAACTTAATATTTGTATAGTTGAATTATTTGGTTTATACCTTTATAAAGTAAGAAATTTGGATTAAATCATCTCTAAGGATGCTAACATTTCACATTCCATGATTGTTTGAAATAATGGATGGATGGATCAATGAATCGATAAGCAAATAAATCTAACGATGGGATCAGTTTCTGTGGGTATGGTTGAAATGTGTGGCAACAAGGTGGCACAGTGGATAGAGCGCTAGGCCTGAAATCAGAAAGTTCAGAGTTCAAATCTAACCTCAGATATCTATTAGCTGTGTGACTCTGGGGAAGACACTTAATCCCTACATACATAAAACTGGAGAAGGAAATGACAAACCACTACAGTATGATTGCCAAGAAAACCCCATGGATAATATTAAAAATGATAAAAGACATGGCATTTGAAGATGAGCTCCTCAGGTTAGACGAGCCTGGTGTGATATGATCCACAGCATCATGAAGAGTTGGACACACCAAAACAAAAGAAAATGAATAACTAATGGGTGACAAAATTTTTTTTAACAAATGCCTTTGCTTTTGCTTTGTGTACAGTCATGACTTTCAAACCCCAATATCCCTAAGGATCTATAGCAAATTGTAAAAAAGCTCTAGAAAAAAAAAATATATTCCTTCAGGAAAATGAGACTGAAGAAATGCATGTATTTACGGGGATTGTTTAGCCTAGAATTTAACAGTCAGCAAACAGATTGTGTCTGACAAGCATTCATGGAAGGTGTCAGATTCTGAAGTCAAAGTGTTGCTGGCACCAGTCCGGTTCTTGAAAACATCCACACCCTTATTTTTTCTAAGTCTATTCCCATTCATTCCCCACCATGGTGCCTGATCTCTGCCTCCTTGAGCAGCTGTAAATCTAAAAGGCAGAGATCCTCCTCCAGACCGAACTTAGAACATTGCTACACTCACTCTATCAGATTCTCGGGGAATGACAGCTTTCTGTGATTCAGCATTCTCCTGTAGTGGAAAGCTCACAGAACCTAGAGTCAGAGGACTGGCATTAGAATGCCCACATATTAGCTGTGCAATATAGAGTGTATCACATCCCCTCTCTGGGACTCTTTTCTCCTCATCCATAAAATAGGTACGATACTTCCCAATTTTCCTCCAAAAGGTTGTCATAAGGACCAAATGAGATGGTATGACATTCAACTTGAAAGGATTCTATGAAGTAACTTATTATTATTAATTATTCCTTCAGATGAAGGTCCTTTGGAAAGATAGAGGGTTTCTTTGGGTCACAAAGGAAGGGATGTCTTTAAACAAAATTGGATAAGAGGAAGTTTGTCTTTGGGACGCCTCCATACTTTCCATTCTACCACTCACCTCTTCCTCGGTTCCCTCATTCCTTCCCTGGGCTGATAAGGTCTCTTGCTGATATTTTCTCTTAAGGTGAAAATGCCTCATCCTCTCTCTCTCTCTCTATCCCTCCCTTCCCCTCTCCCTCTTTCTCTTTTATTCTTTCTCTCATTCTCATTCTCTCTCCTTTCCTCCCTGCCTCCCTCTCCTTCTTCCTTTCCCTCTCTCCCTCCCTCCCCTTGCCCTGTCTCTCTAACTCTGTCTCTGTCTCTGTCACTCTGTCTGTGTCTCTCTGTCTGTGTCTCTCTGTCTCTCTCTCTCTTTCTCTCTCTTCTCTCTCCCCTCCTTCTCCCTCCCCTTTATTTCTGAGAGTACAAGATATTATTGACCACCCCAACTACCACACATCCACAATCACAATATTCCTGAACATTATACCAGATAAATATCTTGCCTTAGACCAGCTTAAATCAACAGGTCTTTTAGGAACACCTTGGATTCTATACAAGCTGTGTTTTGAAGCAGCTCGTACAGAATATTGCACTGGCCACTAAGACAGATTACACTGCAAAGTTCAGGTGAGATTTGATTCCTGGTAGAATATGACATATTTATATGTGTACAGTAAAATGCAACATTGAACAACTGATCTGTGGCAGATTCAGAACTCAAAACCAGGTTTTCTTTCAAGTCTGTGTTTGTAAAATTATGCCTTGCAGCTTCATTCTAGAATTTGAGAGCTGGAAGGGACTATGTTCTTTTTTTTTTAGAGATGGGGAAACCAAGTCCCATGAAGTTGATGCATTAAATGTTTAAGTCAGAAAATTATTTGATTTTAATGGACTCAGCAGAGATTCTGTTCCTAAAACATGTTAACAAACTTTGCCAATTGCCCAGTTCCCTCCCAAAGCACATCATGGAGGGCGTATCATACCCAGGAAACCTTCAGTAATAACAACCAAAACAACATTAACTCATTAATTTATGTAGGTCTGCTGGGTCACATTATGACAACTGCTGGCAGTCTTGTGCTTAGAATATTGAAAATGCATCTTTTGTCATTTAAGCCAGCATCACTTGTCAGCTGAATGGAAATAGAATGAGTCAGATTTCCTGATGTCCATCCCCTCCCTACTCTCTAACAGCTTCCCTCAGCTTACTAATTGACCCACTAGGTTCTCATCAAGGAAAATGATTTGGCCCATCACAAGGAACTCCAGCTGCACCAAGGAATTGTTCTGAGCCTGTGAGAGCGGAAGAGTGATTACCAGAGCTGCCTGGCTCACTCGCTGAACTTGATAAAAGGTTTGCCTTCAAGCTACAGTTTTCATTAGGGAAATAATAGACTACAAAACAAAGAAGGTGATGGAGGCACTGAGGGGGTGAGGTAGAATAATGTGAAGATTATGCAATTCTGAGTCACGGGATGATACCTATACAGATATGCCTCAATTGACCAGAATTCGTAGATAATAAGAATTGTAGCCAACTGAATTTCTAGCTTAGCTGAAGGTGAACTAGGAACCTCTTTGTGTTTAACAGAGAGGAAGCATTGTCTAGTGCAGTCTAGGAAGCTGAGGTCTTGAGGTCACATGTGGCCTCCCTTAATAAAAGGATTTGCTCTGAAAAACTTGGACTTAGTCAAAAGGCTTCACCCAAGGACTTAGAGGGCCACATGAGGCCTTGAGGCTGCAGATCCCCCCACCCCTGTGGAAAGAGAAATGGGCCTGGAATCAAGAGACCTGGGTTTGAATCCTCTCTTTTTCATTTCATACCCATGTGAGAGAGGAAGCTAAATGGCACAGTGGCTAGAAGACTGGGCCTGGAGCCAAAGACCAGAGTTCAAACTCAGTCACTGATGTTTACTAGCTATATGGCCCTAGGCAAGTCAATTTAAATTTGCCTCAGTTTCTTTGACTGTAAAATAGAGATTTAAAATATATTTAAATTTATATATTTATAAATTTAAATAAATAAATAAATTTAAAATATTTAAAATAGCACCTACCTCCTAGGGTTTTGAGGATCAAATGAGATATTTTTGTAAAGTACTTAGCACAGTACCTGGAACATAGTAGGCACTAAATAAATGCTTATTTCTTTCTTTGTGATCTTCAAATGCCTTATTTAACCTTTCTACGTCTCATTTTCCTCATCTATAAAATTAAAGAGTTCAAATATATGAACTGCAAGAGCTCTCCCCACTCTAGATCTATGAAAACCTCATTATTGAAAATCTACATAAAATGTCTTAGAATGCATTTTCTGTTTGTTTATTTTAGATTTTTGCCCAGTCTATTTCCAAGTGAACAAGAGACGAAAAGAAAAAACCATCCAAGGTCTCTGCAATCATCATTAGCATTTTTAGTATGTTCAAAAATTGAAGCACAATCAAAAAAAATTACATTTAGATAAAAGAGAGAATCGAATCCATTTGATCTATGGGGAAGCAGAATGATTAGATCCTATCCAAGGCACCTGAAATGTGTTGATGAATACAACTGGGTACTGATTTGGCTCAAAGCATGCCAGTTGCAGATGCAAAAACGGAGAAACAAACTGAGTTGCATCACTTTCATTTCCTGCCTAGGAATTGCATATACATTCAACTGAAGAGACAACTTAGTTTTTTTTCCCACTCCTGCTTTAGCAAACAGAAGAGCATGGCCATAAATCAAACTTTGGTGACTGGAATTTAGAGTCATCATTCTCACTATCCAAGACTGGGGAAGGAGATAGTGTCACAGAATCTTAAACATTGAAGGGACCTCACAGTCCATGTCACTGAACCTATCTCTGAGGAGAGAATTATCTCAATAGCATCCTCAACAAGTGACTATCCAGCTGTTGTTTAAAGCCTGCTGATTAAGAGAAAAGTACTATGTCAGAAAGCAACTAATTCCAACTTCTGGATGGCTCTCATTGTTGGGAAATTTTTCCCTAGGTTAAGTCAAAATCTCCCTCTCTGCAACTTCTAATCATTTCCTTCTAGTTCTTATGTCTGAGGAACTAAATAGAGCAAGTGATTGAATCAATCATGCAATCACAGGATCTGAAAGTTGAAAGGACCCCTCAGTTACCATCTAATCCAACCTATACACTAAAGGAATCCCTCCCAAAACATTCTCATCAATTGATCATCCATCGTCCACCTGAAGACTTCCTATGGGGCAGACCATTTCTCAAGGCAGCCCATTCCACTCTTGGATTCCTTAATTTTAGATATTTTTTTTCCTTATATCAGTTCTTAAATTTGCTTCTTTGCAAGTTCCACCCATTGCTTTCAGTTCTTCTCTCTGGGACCAAACAGAGCAAATCTAATTCTTCCTCCCCCACCTGATGGATGTCCTTCAAATGCTTGAAAATGGCTATTGTACTTCTCTAAGTCTTACTTAATTCAGACTAGATATCACCAGTTATTTCAGCTGATCCTACAATGACATGGTCTTGATTCCCTCATCATTTTGGTCATACTCCTCTGCATATGCTCTGATTTCTTAGTGCTCCTTATAAAATGTGATTCTCATTGCTGAACACAATGCTCCAGGTAGTGTATGATCAGAGCAGAAGACAAAGGGACCATCACTTCTCTACTTCTGGGCACTATACCTTTCTTAATAAAGTCTGGGGTTCCATTAGCTTTTTTTTACCTTTACTTTCCTGTAATACTAAGCTTGCAATTCATTAAAACTCCCAGAAGCATTAGGTCATAATCTAACAGTAGTTTTTTAATGAAATATTAGCTTTATAAAATAATTTGTATCTTTCTGTGCAAAGTAGTTCATGTACCAAAATAAAGTCAAATGGGTATATGATTTAGATATAAAGGCTGATGCAATAAGCAAACTGGAGGAGTAAGAAATAGTTTACCTGTCAGATTTATGGAGAATGGAAGAATTTATGACCAAACAAGAGATAAGGAACATTACGAAAAGCAAGATAGATAATTCCCATTATATTAAATTGAAAAGTTTTTGTACAAAGCCAATGCAACCAAGATTAGGAGGGAAGCAGAAAACTGGGAGGAATTTTTACAACCAGTGTCTCTGATAAAGGCCTCATTTCTAAAATATGTAGAGAACTGAGTCAAATTTATAATAATAGAAGTCATTCCCCAATTGATAAACAGTCAAAAGATATGGATAGTTTCCAGAAGAAGAAATTAAAGCTATCTATAATCATATAAAAAAACCTCCAAATATCTATTGATTAGAGAAATGAAAGTCAAAACAACTCTTACATACTATAGCATACCTATCAGATTGTGTAACATGACAAAATAGGAAAATTATAAATGTTGGAGGAGATGTGGAAAAAATTGAAATGCTAACACATTGTTGGTAGAGTTGCGAACTGATCCAATCATTCTGGAGAGTAATTTGGAACTAAAATAAAATGGGAAAAGGACCCACATGTACAAAAATATTTATAGCAGCTCTCTTTCTGATGGTGAAGAATTGGAAATTGAGGGAATGCCCATCAATTGAGGAATGGCTGAACAACCTGTGGCATATGAATGTAATGGAATGCTAATGTGTTATAAAAAAATGATGAGTAGGAAAACTTCAGAAAAATCTGGAAAAACTTATATGAACTGATTGAATTAAGGCTGAGTGAAATGAGCAGAAACGAATGAACACCATACACAGTAACAGTCACATTGTGAAATGACTAACTTTGATAGACTTAGCTCTTCTCAGTAATGCAAGGGCCTAAAACAACTCCAAAAGACTCTTGATGGAAAATGCCAACCACATCCGCAGAAAGAAATTATGGAGTCTGAATGCAGTTCGAAGCATACTATGTGCTCATGTTTCTTGTTTGTTTTGCTTTTTTTCTTTCTCATAGTTTCTCCCATTCATTCTAATTCTTCTTTACAACATGACTAATGTGAAAATATGTTTGATAAGAATGATATGTATAGCCTTTATGACTGTATGCCATCTCAGGGAGGGGACAGGAGAGGGAGGCAGAGAATATTTAAAACTCAAAAGCTTATGGAAGTGAATGTTGAAAGCTAAAATTAAATTAATTTATAGAAAATAATTTTAGTTCAAAAACATTTTTAGAAAACAAAGTAGAGTGCCTGGATGACAGGGGAAGAGGGATGAAAGTAATGAGGAACTAGGTTCTAAATAGTCATTTCCCCATAGTACTGGTTGCCTTGTAGTTCCATGACCTGTGACATCTTTGAATCTTGGCAATCTTGCCACAATTTGCAATGCAATGAAGAAAAGAAAGACCTTGGATTGAGTGATGCAACAAAAGGGAAAGTGATGAGTGCAGATTATAAAGCTTGAAGGGTCCAGGAATACACTCTCAACACTGCCATCACTATCAGCACCACTTCCATCATGACCATACACAAGTATTTATTTTGTCCTCATGGCACACAGGGAACTAATTGTACATACAAAGAGGTTGGCGTCAAAAGTCTCCCCAGCCTACTACCATCCTGTTTTTCTGACCTTCCTTCATATTCCTCCACACCATGCACCACTACCAACTCTAGCCAAATTTAACTTCTCACCAATGTCCATGAACTTCAAGACTCAACTCAAGTGCCACTGCCTCAATGAACTCTCCCTTGATCATACCAAGAGAAAATGACCTAGTGTCCCAAGGGCCTCCCAAAACACTTTGTACATGTCTCATGTTTAAAACTTAGTATATTTTATTTCATATTACCCTCTACTCTCTCCCCACTCCAGTCCATTCTATAAACAGCTGGTAAAGTTATTTTTTTAAGCACATATCTGACCATATCAATCCCCTACTGAATAGATCATAGGGTTTGCCTGCTGCCAATAGAATTAGATATGGACTCCTGTAATTAGGTTTTATAGGTCTTCGTAACCTGGGCCCAATTTGTCTAGAATCACTGAACATTACTCCCCCTCCTCCACTCCTCAATCCAATCAATCTAGCATGCTCTCTGTTCCTCACAAACAACACTCAGTCTTCTGTCTCTTTGCCATTGTACTGGCTATTGCCTTGCCTGGAATATCTACCTTCCTTATCTCTGCTTCATAGAACATCTCAATCATCTCAAACACTACCTTCTACATAAAGAAGGATCCTTCTCCATCCCCTCAACTGCTAATGCTCTCTCCCTAATAACCTTTTATTTATTTTATTTTTTTGTATTTACCCTTTTCTTTTTGTTCTGCATATATATATATATATATATATATATATATATATATATATACACACACATGAATATAAGTACACACACACACATATTATGTCTCCTAATTAGGCAGCTAGATGGTGAAGTGGAAGGAACACTGAGCTTGGAATCGGAAAGATTCATCTTCGTAAGTTCAAATCTGGCCTCAGACACTTCTTAGCTATGTGACTCTGGGCAAGTCACTTCACCCTGCTTGCCTTAGTTCCTCAGCTGTAAAATGAGCTGGAGAAGGAAATGGAAAACCACTCCAGTATCTTTGCAGTGAAAACCCCCAAATGGGGTGGTGAAGAGTCGGACAGAGCTGAAACAATTCAACAACAAAATCCCCTGACGGAATGTAAGTTCCTTGAGAGTAGGGATTGTTTTGCTCTTTCTATATGAATTCCCAGTGCCTCCCATAGTGCCTAGCATATGGGTGCATAATAAATGCTTATTGATTGATTAATTGGTTGGTCAATTTTGTTTCTGATAGTGGAAATTTGCCTGGTTATATGTAAATAATCTGTAGCATTTTATCATTAATGACAAATGTGATAAATAGGGTAAAAGTTATATTATTAAACATGAAGATTCTCTATGATTTAACATATTCATTGGCACAACTTAAGTCTATATGTTCTTTTTTATTCTCTTTTGCCAATTTGTTTTTTAATTTATTTGTTTTCAACTTAAACACAAAAAGACAAAAAAAGTTTCTCTGTATACCACACAACATACAAAGAGGATTCAATATGAAACTATGAATTCCATTTTACATTGTTTACTTTTTTTGAAAAGTGTATAATAAATGCTATACAGCATTTTCAAAGTTACTTTGCTTTTCTGTGTTTCCTTCTAAGTTTTCTTTTGTTCTTTTTTTCTCCCTCCCTAGAGAAAGCTACCACTAGATACAGATATATGTATATAAATACATACATATACATGTATATATATATATATATATATATATAAAGTACAATATGCATACTTCTGTTTATCAGTTCTTTCTCTGGACATGGATAATATCTTCCTTCATAAGTCCTTTGTAATTGATTTGAGTATTTATAATACTCAAAATGGCTTAGTCATTTAAAGTTGTTCTTGGACTAATATTACTGTTAATGTGTACAACATTCTTGCAGCTCTGCTCATTTCATTCTTTATTATTTCATTATTCTAATTTGTTAGCATTAATATAATTCTGGTGGTTCTGTATCACTTCAAGGCATTGAGTGCCCAGTCTCTAAACAATTAGAGTTGTACAATCCACTGTTTGATAAACCCACGATCCCCAAACTTCTGGGATAGGAACTCACTGTTCAACAAAAATTGCTGGGAAAACTGGATAACAATATGGAGGAAACTAGGCATAGATCAATACCTGATACCATACACAAGAATAAAGTCCAAATGGGTACATGATCGAGGTACAAAAACTGATACTGTAAACAAATTAGTGGAGCAAGGAATAGTGCGTTTATCAGATTTATGGAGAAGGGAACAATTTTTGACTAAACAAGAGATAGAAAACATTACGAAATGCAAAATGGATAATTTTGATTACATTAAATTGGAAAGTTTTTGCACAAACAAACCCAATGCAACCAAGATTAGGAGGGAAGCAGAAAACTGGGAAAGAATTTTTGCAACTAATGTCTGTGATAAAGGCCTCATTTCTAAAATATATAGAGAACTGAGTCAAATGTACAAGAATACAAGTCATTCTCCAATACATAAATGGTCAAAGGATATGAATAGTCAGTTTTCAGAGGAAGAAATCAAAGCTATCTATAGTCCTATGAAAAATGCTCTAAATCACTATTGATTAGAGAGATGCAAATCCAAACTCTGAGATACCACATCACACCTATCAGATTGACTAACATGACAAAACAGGATGATGATAAATTTTGGAGAAGATGTGGGAGAGTTGGAACACTAATTCTTTTTTGGTGGAGCTGTGAGCTGATCCAACCATTCTGGAGAGCAATTTGAAACTATCAAAGAGCTACAAAATGTGCATACCCTTTGTCCCAGCAATACTGCTTCTAGGACTGTATCCCCAAGAGATCATGGAAAGGGTCCCACATGTACAAAAATATTTATAGCAGCTCTCTTTGTGATGGCCCAAAACTGGAAATCAAGGGGATGCTCATCAATTGGGGAATGACTGAATAAATTGTGGTATATGAATGTAATGGAATACTATTGTGTTGTAAGAAATGATGAACAGGAAGACTTCATAGAGACCTGGAAAAACTTATATGAACTGATGCTGAGTGAAAGGGGCAGAACCAGGAGAAATTTGTGCACAGCAATGACCACAGTGTGTGAGGATTTTTTCTGGTAGACTTAAACTTCATTGCAATGCAAGGACCTAGAAAATTCCCAGTGGTCTTTTAAGGCAAAATGTCTTCCACATCCAGAGAAAGAACTATGGAATTCAACTGCAGATTGTAGCTGATCATTTTCTTTTGTATTACATTTTGGTTTGTTTTCTGATTTCTCCCATTCATTTTAATTCTTCTATGCAACATGACTAAGGAGAAAATGTATTTAATAGGAATGTATTGTAGAACCTATATAAAATTGTATGCCATCTCAGGGAGGGAGTAGGGAGGTAGGGAGGAAAGAGGGGGAGGGAGGGGGAAAACAATCTAAGTTATATGGAAGTGATTATAGAACACTGAAAGCGAATAATATTATAATAATTTAAAAAAAGGAACTAGAGTTGTAGATCACTCAAAGGGGAATTAAATGATGAAAGGTAAGTGTGATTAGCTAGCTCACATGACCAATGTAAATGGCCAAGAGAAGAAGCATTAAAGGTATCATGAGAGATGTAAGACCAGAAGAGAAAACAGGGCATTCACAGAACAATGAACTGGCACCCTGCTACCATGGTATCAATAGAGTGTCAAGAGAACTAGAGAAAGCTTCCTAATATAATGAGTGGACCACTGGGGAGAATTTATGCAGAGATTGACAAGACTTAATAGGGTCACAAAGGATGAGAAAACATGGATAGTTATCCATCCATACTACAAAAGAGAGTTGCTGCATCAATGTATTCTTCTCATGATGTTTTTTATACATTGTAGGTACCTAACAAATATTTATTAAATTGAGGTGTGAGTCAGTCCCTGTCAAAAGTATGCTGACACGTATTTAAGATCTAAAAAAAAGGCGGGGAACATATAACACACTTTTAGGTTAATCTGCATTGTCAACAGTTTCTCCATCACTTTAAACCAAGATAATTATTAAAACAATAAATCAAAACCTGATTTGTAGCACTGATGATTTCTAAGGTCTAAATGCTCACAATGAAAATTTAGCAATCTGCTCCCAGTTCAAATTACCTCCACCACACCTCTGGTTTCTGCTCCTAAAGGGGCCTCCAAGAACATATACATAAAAAGATGCCTAGCATGTGGTACCTTTCATTACTGAGTACCCAAAGAGTGGAAGAGGTAGTCAATAATTCTCTAGGGCAGGGATTCTTAATTTTTTGTGCCATGGGCCCCTTTGTCAATCTGGTAAAACCTATGAGCCCTTTCTCAGTATGTTTTAAATACGTAGAATAAAATATAAAGGACTAGAAAGGAACCCCAGCATCTACAAACCCCAGGCTAAGAATCAGAGAAGGCAGTGATGACTATGGGTCAGGATGTAAAGGAAGGCTTCCTGAAAATAAGATACTATATTGTACTCAGAAGAGCACTGGCTCTAGAATTTGAGGAATCCTCCTTCTAGTGTTTTCAGCCTGTGTGTTATTGGCAAAACACTTAGTTTTCTTGGATCTGTTTACTCATCTATTAAATGAGCAGGCTGAACTAGATTACTTCTGGTTCTAGATTTCCAGTTCTAGACTTAAGATCCTATGAATGAGTGAAATAGGACTCAAATTATAGCACCGCAGTGCTGTGAGAGACCAGTGAAATAAATATTCTGGGTCCCCTCAAATCACACCATGTGTTATAGCTCTGCCCCTGTTTTTCATTGGGCCTTCCATGGGATATGGGCTCAGAGATGGAAAAGACCCAATCAGGCAGCAGGGTATAGATTCAGTTGTTTTTCACTTGTGTTTAACTCTTTTTGGCCCCACTGGGATTTTCTTGGCAGAGATACTAGAGTGGTTTGCCATTTCCTTCTCCAGCTCATTTTAGAGATGAGGAAACTGAGGCAAACAAGGTTAAATGACTTGCCCAGGATCGTACAAGCTAATAAGCATCTGAGGCCAGATTTGAACTCAGAAAGAGGAGTTTTCCTGATGCCAGGATGGCATTTGGGAGGCCTAGTTAGCGTCAAGGATGATTCCTCCCCCCGTCCCTGTTCCTGCTTTCATCATAGTCTTTTTTTTTTCCTGTCCTGGAAGCTTGTCAAACCTTTCATGGTTTCTAATCATTTGGCACCAACCGCTCATCTTGGTGTTGAAGCAATTTGTTTTCTTCTTGCAGTCAATTAAGCATTTCTTCTTAGCTCTGAGGGCCAACTTCCATACACATTGACCTATCTATTCTTCAGTTGCAAGTCATAGACAGGCGATTCTCTCAAGAAACCATTAAGCTGAGATCTAGGACTAACAATCTTGGACACCTATCTTCAATGAGACCCTGATTTGCCTTAATAGTCAACATAGTTCCTATTGGCAGCCTGTCTGGTTTCAGACAGATCAAACTCACTCAAGCCTAGCACCCAAACTGTGTGAGGGAGATATTGACAAATTCACCAGTACAGCTTTCATGACTGAGGGGAGAGAGACAGACAGAGGCAGAGAAGAGACGCAGAGAGACAGAGAGGATAGAGGCAGAGAGAGAGAGGAGACGGAGGAGGAGACAATGAGAAGAGTGAGACAGCGAGAGGGGAGAGAGATGAGAGAGAAAAGACAAGAGGCAGTATGAAATTAAATTCTAAATTGAAGACAGGAGCAAATAAAATATAGAATGCCAGAGCTGTGTGGGATCTTAAAAATAACAAAATCGTGAAATTAAATTTGGTTCATTAATCATTTATTAAGATAGGAAGCATGAAGTTGTACATAGAGCTTTAGATAAGCAATCAGAATACATGAATGAATAAAAAAGCCTTTATTAAGACATTTACTGGGAACCAGGCACAGTGCTAAGTGCTGGAGATAAAAATACAAGCAAACCAGATAGCCCCTCTTCTCAAGAAGTTCACATTCTAATGGGGAAAGACAAAACTTTGAAAAAGGAAGAGGGACTTCAATGAGGGTAGCAGGTTTCCAAAGACTTGCAGATGATGTGAAAGCCTGATTCTGGACAAGACAAGGCAAAAGCTTCTCAAACAGAGTTCATGGTGCCAGTTTCCAGAGTCCATGTTTCAGGGAAGACGATGACTGAAGTGCAGAGAGCATGCTTTGCAAATGACTAGGGAGGAAAAAAATCTAGGTTCAAGTCCTGACTCCAAAGAATATGCCTCTGTCTCCTCCTTGCTTACAAACTCTCACTTGATCTGATTGTCCCAGCTATCATCTTGCAGGTCAGCATCTTAAAAAGTGGCTAGAATAGGTGCCTTGCTTCCTCTCCACTCACTAGCTTCTGAACCCTCTGCAAGGTGGCTTCTGACCTCATCATTCAACAGAAAGTGCTTTCTCCAAAGTTATCCCTGAATTGTCAGGTCTTATGGCATCTTTTCAATTCTCATCCTTTTAACTTCTCTGCAGCGTTTGACATAGTCAATCATCCTCTCTTCCTGGATACTCTGTTCTCATTAGGTTTATGAGATAGAGTCCTCTCCAAGTTCTCCTGCTACATGTCTGACCTCTCCATTCATCCTTGCTTAACCTTCATCCAGGTTATGCCCACTAACCATGGATATTCCCCAAGTTTCTGCATTGGTCCCTTTCTCTTCTCCCTCTATACTACCTTTCTTGGTGATCTTATCAGCTGCCTTGGATTCCATGACCACCTCTCTCCAGGTGATTCTTGGGTACATTTATCAGCCTTTGTCTGTCTCCTGAGCTCTGGTCCTCCAAGGGAGGGTAAACTGCCAAACCTGACTGTCCCTGATTTCAAAAGTTCTTATTACAAACCACAGTTAATGTGAGCTTCTCCAACCTGTCTTCTCATTTCATCACCTCCAAATCTCCACATAAAGTCTAAACAGGACATAGTTTATCATCATCATTTTATAAACTGTCAAGGATTGGAATATCTTATCCATTTATACACTGCACACCCAGAGTGAACTTGCAATAAACTGAAATCTCCATTTGTTTTTAACAGCAATTTCTTCTAGCCACACCCTGTCTTATATAAGCCATCTCTATCCTATATAATTCAATTGATTTTATGAACCCAAATACATGACTTTACATTTATGGCTATTAAATTTCATCATATTAGATTTAGTCCCCCATTCCAGTCAGCTGCCATATTTGTTTAATTTCAGATCTGAAATTCAACCTATTAACTCTTCTTCCTAGCTTCTGGTCTCTAATAATTTGACCAACATTCAATCAATGCCATAATCTAAGGTATTGATAGAAATCTTAAAAAGAACAATGTCAAGGACTGAGCCCTGAGGCTCTGAACTAGAAACCTCCCTCCAGGTTGACATCTAACCATTAATCATCATTCTTGGTGTCTAATTGTTCAATCAGTTCACCGTACTTCTCCCCCTCCTCCTCCTCCTCCTCCTCCTTCTCCTCCTCCTCTTCCTCTTTGACACCTGCCTTCCTATACTAAAGAAACCTCCTCCTTGAGGCCCCACCATCCTAACTGGTGACTGCCTTCCTAGACCATAATTTCGGGGGGTGGAGTGAGTCAAAGATTAGACAAATCATAAATTCCTGCAGCTGCAATTTCCTAATCTATGAAATGAAGAGGATGAATGAGCATGTTTCGGAGGTCCTTCTAACTTGAGATTTAGATTCCATGTCTTAAAGTACCTTCTAGCTGTAAAATTCTGGGTTCTTAAGTCCCTTCTAACTCTGACATTCTATATTCTAGTGAGAAATGTTCTAAGTTTCCTCCCAGTCCTAATGCTGTATGTTCTAAGGCTTCTCTCTCTATGTTGACAATCTATGTTCTAACATACTATGTTCTGAAAGCTTCCAGCTCTAACATCCTATGTTCTAAGGACTCTCCATATATTGACTCTATAATCAGAGAATCTAGGTTCTACAGTACCATACCACTCAGCTCAAATATTCTATGTTCTAAAATCCTATCTAGCTCTAATATTTTATATTCTAAGTTTCTGCTAATATTCTGTGTTCCAAGGTTCCACTAATATTCTATGTTCTGAGGTTCTGCTAACATTCTGTATTCTATAATCTCACCCACCTCCAACATTCTAAGTCACAAAGTCTTTACCCATTGTGACATTCTATAATTCTATTTCTGTACTTGTAAGCCTAAGAGTAGAAACATGAACCAGAGTCCCATTCCCTTTTCACCTTTACCTTCTACATCCTTCAATCTCTCTCTTGCCATCCAAAGTCCCAGTATAAACTGAGGCAAACACACTTTCCTTAAAGGATAGTCATTTCTGTTCCACAGATGAGTTTCAAGCAAGAGAACCCAAATGATGCTAATGGAGTCTTCAGGCTTTACAGGGAGTCCAGATTTTGGAAGGAAATAGTCATTGCAAAGATGAAAATGACCTTATTCTCCACTTCACTGTTTGAAATAGCAGTCTGGCTAAGCACTATAATGAAATGACCCACCAATAACCTTGAGAAACAGATGATTTGGGCTAAGGGCCAGAATGAGTTTTCACAGACTGTTTGACTTACACATTGAAAAGAGGGATATTTGGAAGGAAAGGCAGGAATGAGAGATTGCAGTGTTTGCTGACCTGGGAGATTATTCAGCCCATCATTAAATGCCTGTTACACACACAGTCATACAGGAACTAAATCCAATGTACAATACTGAAATTCAGACTCAAAGAATCTCAGACCTAGAAAAAAACCCAGAGGTCATCTAGTCCAATGACCAATTACCTCCCAGATCCAATATAAACTCCTTTGCTTGGCTTTAAAAATCTTCCTAACCGGGCCCCTTCTCACCCCTCCATGCACTCCACAGTCCGGCTATACTGGCCAACCTATATAGTCTATATGTACAGTCTAGCTATACTGACCAACACAAAATGGCCCATCTCCCAGTGCCAAATCATGCTATCTCCCTCCTCATCTCTGCCTCTCAGAATCCCTATGTTCTTCCAAGACTCAACTCAGCTTCTGATGGAGGCCATTCCTCATCCCCACAGCTTCTAATGCTACTCCCTCTAAGATTTATATGTATATATAATATATGTGTGTGTATATGTATATATACACGTATATAACATATATACATACTCCTCCATTAATATCATTGGTAATAATAGTTATCATTTATATAGTCACTTTAAAGTCTGAAAAATACTTAAATATTATCTCATTTGATTTTCATAACAATTTTGGGAGGTAGGTGCTATTTTATCCCCATTTTACAGATAAGGAAACTGAGGCAACTAGAACTTAAAATGATTTGTCCAAGGTCACACAGCTAGTAAAGTGATGGAGGCAGTATTTTCCCGATTCCAAGTCCAGCACTCTATCCACTACATCACCTATTGAAATACTTACGAAAATGTAAGTTTCTAGAAGGCAGAGATTGTTTTTGCTTTACTTACCACTTAAATCCTTATTGAATGATGAATCCCTTGTATAATATCACCAATAAGTGATCACCTAACCTTCATTTGAACAGCTTCAGTGAAGCGAACTCACTACCTTTGGTGACAGTCCACTTTATTGGGAAGGAATGAGAAATTCATCAATTTAATGAGTGATAGGGAAAATCCACATTGTCTGGTGGTACAATTTAGTCTCTCTGTTGAGTATTCAAAGGCAATGTCAATTATATCTGAAAGAAAGAATGGGGTGAAGGAAGAGACAAGGCAGGAAAGTGAATGAACTCCCTTCCAGAGGGAAAGAATTCCTTCCATTTGAGGGAACTTCATTTAGTTCCGGGTAAGTGTGAGTGGGCAGATGTTGATTTTGTAATGTCACAACATTCCAAGCACTGCCAGCTGTTTATAATAAGTTGAAATGGTACAGCTCACATTGTACACTGCCTCCCTACCTTCTCTAATTGTGGGCTAATATTCAATTCTGCAGAAATAAACACTGCCTTCATTGAGATAAAATCTGCTTTGAAGAGGAAACTTTGAAGGGAAATAGTCAGCAATAAATATTTCTGTCTGTTCCCCGGTGCCTGCAACCTGAAGGCAAATGTTGTTTGCTACATTTCAGAAGACACGGGCTATTAGGTTAGAATTCTCTTTCCTCCTTTCAACTCCTCCAGAGCTGATTCCCTTGCCTGGAACACAAACCACCTTGACCCAGGCAGCCAGAGATGGAATCAATAGTTCACCATCAGGTGAAGGAGTCTGAAACAAGAGCCACCAGGGAGACAAGATACTGGCTAATGTTAGCTACAGATGTCAAAGTTGGAGGATCTTCTAAGTATACTCCTGGTAAACAGCTTATCGAGTCTACAAGAAATGTAAAAGTTCAGTGTTTCTTCAAGTAGATGCCCTGCTGGAATTCCAAGGGGTTCAAGTAACATATTACCTGTAGAGAATTGTTGAGATGTTAATGTAGATCATTGTGTGCCTGGAGGAAAGAAAACACTTCCCCGCTCACCCCCCCACCCCAGTCTGGTAATGTGTCCTCCTTACATACTCAAAGGCAAAGTAAAATAATAGAAAGAGTATTGGATTAAAGATGGAGGACAAGGGTTCAAGGTCTGACTCTGTCACTAGTTAGCTGTGTGACTCTGGGCAAGTCACTCTGCTCCTCACAGTTTTAGTATCTTGGCAGGGGGGAGAATGAGGTCTAGACTTATGATCTCATCAGCATGAGAACCCCTTCCAATTATGAAACTTACAGTCTTAAAGACCTGTCAAGGGGTATTGGAATTAAATGATAGGACCAGGGCTACATAGCTAGTATGTGTTTGAGGCAGGACTTGAACCTAGATCTTCAAGAATCCAAGGCTGATTCTCTCATCACTATACTATGGTGCTACTTCAAGCTCAGGGATAATAACGCATATACTACCTACCTCCTACCTGTTGTTGTGTAAAACATGCTTCATAAAGCACCGTGGAAACATGATCTAGTACTATCATATTTGGAAAGATTCACACTGGTATTGCCTCCACCAATATGGAGAACATAATCCCTTGATAATAATGCTACACATCTGAATACATATCTTTAGTATTTCAAGGTTTACAAAATGATTGCTTCACAAACTATTGTATCATTCCACCTCAATGAAGGAAGCTAAGCGGTGGGAGAATGTATGTGCATGTGTTTGTCCTTGGTTGCCGAAAAAGACCATGCCATCAGAGAAATAATGACATGACTTGCACTTGACTTTGAGTGAAAGAGGTTGTGCAGGTCACCAGCCTCACTTCTCCTCCAGAGCCATCTGAATCCAGTGACCAGATATTCATCAGGATGACTTCAGATGGCCCAGGATAAGGCAAGTGAGGTTAAGTGACTTGCCCAACATCACACAGCTAATGAGTGTCAAGTGTCTGAGGTGAGATTTGAACTCAGGTCCTCCTGACTCCTGCACTGGTGCTCTATCCAATGCACCACCTAGCTGCCCCAGTGGGAATGGGCAATGGCATGTTTTGGGAAAATGAAAGGTCTATATAACCAATTTCAGTGCTCTGAATTTTCTTATAGGAGAATACATTTAGAGCTTGAAGAGACTTTAGAAGCCATCAAGTACAATCCCATAAATTTACAAATGAAGTAACTGAGGTTCAGAGGGATTAATAATAAGTGTCTGAGGCACTTGAATTGAATCCAGGTCTTCCTGACTCCCCTGACTCAGTATCCTAACCATTATGCAACACTGCCTTCTTATTGTAACTGTCTTTTCCTACCATTCTGTCAGAGAACCAAATTATGTAAATCACCTACTCAACCAACTCCAGTGACCTCCCATTGCCTCTAGGACACAATATGAAATCCTTTATTTTGATTGAAGGCCTACACAACCTTGCCTCAATCTATCTTTTTCAATCCCATTGGACATTATTCTCCCTCCTGTATTCTGCAAACCAGCCAAATTAGCCTTGTTTTTAATTTCTCACATGGGATACCCCATTTCCTAATTCCATACTTTTGCATTGGCTATCCCCCATTCCTGGAGTACATTTCTTCCTTGCCTCTACCTCATAGTTTCCCTCTCTTCCTTTAAAATGCAGCCCAACCCCCAAGTGCTAGTACCCTCCTTTCTACTGGACTACTTTGGATATATTTATATTAACTTTAATTTTATGCTGAATATACTTTTAGTATATTGTCCTTCCCATTACATTGTATGCCCTTTGTGAGTAGACACTGTTGCATTCTTTGCACTTGTATCCCCAGTGCTTAGGACATGGTAGATGCCTAATAAATACAATACAAATCGATTGATTGGATTGATTGAACCAAGGGTCAAGTCAATTACTCCCTCTATTCTCTCAGTACCTTTTGGGATAAATCACTGATTTACTCTTCTTCTCTTTCTGTAATCTTTCCACCTAGGACTTAAAGGACTGAACTTGAAGATCTTGTCCATTTAGTGTGTCTCCTAATCCCCATATGCAAAGCCATTCAATATTGCCACTCACTGTGTCAGGAACACATTTATTATTCAATTCATCAAATATTTATTGTGTCTACTATGTACAAAGCACTTTTCTAGAATTCACAGAAAAAGAATACACCATCCTTGTCCTCAAGAGAATACATATGTGCGAAAATAATTAATACAAGGAAGGTAGGAGGCAAACAAAAGGTTTCTAGAAATGTCTGAAAAGGTAGAGAGCACCTTCAGTTTGGGAGATGAGGAAGACTGAAAATGAGAAGGCTAATTGTAGGGATGAGAAAGGAGGGCATTCCAGCCATGGGGGATGGGCTGCAAAAACACAGAGGCAAAAAATGAAATGTTGAGGTCTAGACTTTGGCAGTTTGGCTGTAATATAGAAAGACATGAGGGGAAGTAAGAAACTGGTTTTTATTGTATGCATATTTCCACTTAGTGACCTGTCCAAGGTCATTCAAGGAAAAAATAGAAGAACCAGAATTCCAACATGGATCCTGGGAGTCCAAATTCAGGAGGATTGCATGTGGAGGGAGGTCTCACCTGAATGGCTTGGGGATCCCTCAGAGTATCCTGAAAGTTTCTTCAAATTCACCCTCTATTGAACACTGCCTGGTCTCCCCTTCTGACTTACACAGCATCTATCTTCATTCCACCTAAACAAACTCTCTCCATCTTCCTAGGCCCAGCTCCATCTCTTCCAGGAAGCCTTCCTCGAATACCTCAGTCATCCCTGATTTCCCCTTCCTCCAGACTCCTACAGCATTTATCCTTCCTACCACACAATTTAATGCATAATCATTATGCAGCATGGTTTAGTGAAGAAAGCCTACACCAGGAGCAGAAGATGTGAATTGGAGTCCTGCCCGTGACACTTGCTGGTCATATTACCTTGGGCTGGTCACTTAATAATAGCAGCCCATTAGACTGTGATCTCTTTAAGGACTGTGACTAAAGGTTTTACCTTTTTTTTAACCCTTAGTGCTTAAAATGGTACCTGGAACATGTTGTTATTCAGTCATTTTCAGCTGCGTCTGATTCTTCATGACCCCATTTAGGATTTTCTTGGCAAAGATATTGGAGTGGTTTGCCATTCTTTTCTCTAGCTCATTTTACAGATGAGGAAATTGAGGTAAATATGGTTAAGTGACTTACCTAGAGTTACATAGCTAGCTAGTGTCTGAGGCCAGATTTTCCCTCAAGAAAAGAAGTCTTCCTAACTCCAGGCTCAGCATGCTATCTACTGTGCCACATAGCTACACATCTAGCACATAGTAGGTGCTTAATAAATGCTCATTGGAAGGACTTTTGAGGCAAAATGCTATCCACATCCAGAGAAAGAACTATGGAATTGGAACGAAGAATGAAACTGATTCTTTTCTCTTGTATTATGTTTTGTTTTGTTCTCATGGTTTCTCCCATTTGTTTTAATTCTTCCATGCAACATGAATAATATGAAAATATGTTTAGTAAGAGTATATGTGTAGAACTCCCAATAAATAAATAAATGATGCTTGTTGGCTTGACAAGGTAGTTTGTTTTGGGGTTTTTTTTGGAGGCACTAATATCTTAGAATTCAGCAAAGGTCTCATGTAAGAGGTGACTCTTGAGCTGAGTCTTAAAGAGAGATAGGGATTTTCATAGGTAGAGATGAACCAGAAGAGCATCCCTCTCATGAAAGACAAATTGTGTTAAGGCTCAGAACTGTGAGATAGGATATCATGAATGGCAAATAGTAACTGTGCATTTTTGACTAGTACATAAATTTTACGATGTGACATAATAAGGAATCAATCTGGAAAGATGGGTTATAGGTAGAATGTGAAGGCATTAAAATATCAGATTAGGTAATTGATATTTTATCCCAGAGTTCACTGGGAACCACTGTAGCTTCTTGGGGAAGGGAGTAAGTCAGTAGACCTGTATTCTACTACAGACATCAATTTAGCAACTGTATGAGAGATGGATTGGAAGGGAGAAACAAACGAAGAGATTGTGGCAGTCCTCCTGGACTGGGGTAATGAGAGCCTGAATCAGATTGGCTGTAGTAAGACTAGAGAGAAGGGGACAAAGTGAGAGAAGCTCAACTAATTTAATTGACAAGGTCAGCCTTCATTGCGATCTGATCACAGCTTTTGACCTTCCTAATCTTTCCATTTCTGGAGTAACTGAGAACACTGCTCTGTAGAAGTGACTCTAGATCAACACAGATACCCGTAAAAACCCCTATAGATAATCAAAACAACACAATGACAGAAACAGGAAGGACTCAACATCAGGGGCACCATAGCAATGCGATCATCCCTCCCATCTCCAACAGGCCTCTTTTCCTAAATTCACACCACTCATTGCCTCAGTTTCTCCATAGTCTTTCATTAGTATGTAAGACTATTGGATGAGGAATATACCAGCTCCATCCTCACCGCCGGCTCCCTGGTATAATCAGCCACCCTCTCCATAATGGGGTCCCCTGAAGCCTAAGTCCCATGCAAGGAAAGCTCCCCTAAATTGTTCAAAATGACACTTACTCCTTCCACCTCCCATCCCATAAATGCTTCATCCTCCCTTCTAGGCTGACCCATGGACAGTACGGTACAATGCAATAGCTGTTGTCCTTTGTTTTCAAAGAGGACCAAAATGACATCACCATGATAAAGTGAAGCTTCAGTGTGTCCACATGTGGCTGATCAGAACAATACAAGCTCGGAATGCTCTACCACAGGTAGGGCACAGATACTCCATATGAATATTTGGGGTGGATACTCCAAATTTGTACATCCTATGTTTACTTTGTGTTGTCTCAATTCTGCTTTGCTCATAGAGCACAGCACCCTTTCTGATGTAGGCATGCCATGCTGAGAGGTCCTGTGCCAGTGTCTCCCATGTTGCACAACCAAATCCAAAGTTCTTGAGAGAGACCTTGAGAGTGTCCTTGTATCAGTTCTTCTGACCACCATGTGATTGCCTACCCCATGTGAGCTCTCCATAAAATAGTCTTTTTGGCAAGCATACATTTTGCATTCAAACATGGCCAGCCCATCAGAGGTGCGCTCTCTGAAGCATAGTTTGAATGCTTGGCAGTTCATCTACAGCAAGGACTTATCCTGTCAGGTGATCTTTAGAATCTTCCTAAGACAGTTCAAATATAAGTGAATCAGTTTTCTGGCATAGCATTGGTATACTGTCCATGTTTCACAGGCATACAACAACGAGGTCAGCACAACAGCTCTGTAGACCTTCAGTTTGGTAGTCAGTCTAATACCTCTTCTCTCTCAAACTTTTCTTTGGAATCTCCCAAACACTCAGCTAGCTCTAACAATGCACTTATCAACCTCATTGTCAATGTGTCAATCCCTGGAAAGTACACTGCTAAGGTAAGTGAACTTATCCACAGCATTCAAAACTTCTCTATTTGTTGCAACCAATAGTTTCACATATGGATGGTGAGGTGGTGACTGATGGAGCACCTGTGTTTTCTTGGTGTTACTTATTAGTCCAAAATTAGCACAGACAACAGAGAACTGAAGCATAATTTGTTGCATCTTAGCTTCAGAGGCTGCATTGAATGCACAATCATCTGCAAACAGGAAATCATGCACCAACACTCCCTCCACTTTAGTCTTGGCTTGTAGCCTTTTCACATTGAAGAATTTAGCATCAGCGTGGTAGTTAACCTTGATGCCTTGCTCATCCTCTTGAAAGCATTTGACAGCATGGCTGAAAACATCATACTAAAAAGCATGGGAGCAAGCACACAACCCTGTTGCACTCCATTGGTGACTGTGAAGGCACAACAGCATTGTCCATTGTCCAGAACTTGGGCAAACATGCCATCATGAAACTGACATACAATACTGATGAACTTCTCTGCGCAGCCAAACTTTGACATAATTTTCCATAAGCCTTCATGACTAACAGTGTCAAAGGCCTTGGTCAGATCTACAAATGTGTACAGACTTCTGTTCTGCTCCTGGCATTTCTCCTGGAGTTGTCAAGCAGCAAATACCATATTGACTTCCTCTGCCCTTTCTGAAGCCACACTGGCTCTCAGGTATATGACCATCTTCCAGGTGAAGGATCAGCCTATTAAGAAGGTCTCTAGCAAGAATTTTGCCAGCAATGACTAAGAGAGTGACCCCCCTGTGATTGTCGCAGGACAATCTATTCCCTTTACCTTTACAGGGATAGACAATGGAAGCATCCTTGAACTCCTGGGGGATAACCTCCTCTTGCCATATAACCTGGAAAATTTCAGTTGGCTTTTGTATGAGCCTTGTAAATCTCAGCTGGAATAGAATCAGCACCAGGTGCTTTGCCTCATGAAAGTAGCCTAATGGCCCTCAAAACCTCTTCTTCAGTTGGAGGTTCAGCTAAGGAGGGATTGACTTCAACTTGAGGTAAACAGTCAATGGCCTCAGCATTGATTGATGATGGTGTGTTGAGAACACTATGGAAGTGTTCAGCCCATCTCACTAGGATGATGTCCTTATCACTAATCAATGTGGCTCCATCAGCACTGAGTAGTAGTGATGCACCATAGGTTTTTGGCCCATAAATAGCTTTCAAGCAATCATAAAAGCATTTTGGATTGTTACTATCAGCATAAAACTGAATTTCATCTGCCTTCTTACTGAGTCAGGAATACTGCATCTCTCTAAACTTTACTTGTACTTTGCTTTTGATGGAATTTAATGCTACCTTCTTAGAAGTGGATGAACTATCCTGCTGGTATATCCTGTGGAGTTCTTGTTTTTCCTTTGGCAGTTTCTGAATTTCTCCATCATTTTCATCAAACTAGTCATGGTGTTTGTGAGTGTTCTGACCCAGATGAGCAAAGGCAGTGCTGTACACCAAATCTGTGAAAGTTGCCCACTCCTTTTCTGCTCCACTGTTGCCAACTATGTATTGGCTCAACTTGCCTTCCAAGTTAGCAACAAACTATTCACGCTGAGAGAAGAGCTCTAATTTGTTGACATTAATTCTTCTGGTAGTCATTTTACCTTGGGGATAGAACTTTTGATGGATGCAAATATTTAGCTTGGAAAGGATAAGTCTATGATCTGTCCAGCACTCTGCACCACACATAGCTTTTGTCACTCTCACATCTTGTCTGTCTCTTCTTCTTACTATCATATGGTCTACTATTATTATTCCTCCCTAGGACTCCCTGCCAAGTCTGATAGTCTCAGCCTACTCTAGCATTAAAGTCACCCAGAATTATAAGCTTGTCCTCTTTTGGTACATTGGTGATAAGGGTCTCTAGGTCTTCATAAAATTTTTTTTTTTGCCTCATCAAGGTTCATCATGGTGGGAGCATAGACACTGATGATGGTGGCATGGCATTTTTCTGCAAGTGGCAATCACATTGTCATGAGCCTGTCATTCACTCCTTTTGGCAGGCATACCAGCATGCTGACTAGATTAGTTGTGATTACAAAACCCATGCCAGCTTCACGGTATTCCCCTTCACTGCACCCACTCCAGAAAAATGTGTATCCAGCTCCAACTTCAGTAAGCTGGCCTTCATTTGTCAGCCTTGTTTCACTCAGGGCTGCTATTTAGATGTGATACCTGCTGAGTTCTCTTGCAACAAGAGCAGTTCATCTTTCAGCTCTACTGGACTTTGTGTTGTCTATAAGTGTGTGCATTTTCCATGTGCCAGTGGTGAATGGAATCATCTTTGCAGGTGTTTTTGTGCATTTTGTACATTTTTTGTGTGTTTCGACTGCATAGTGGGATACCCTGCCTGCCACGGTAATCAGGCTAGGGTTGAATAAGCAGACAATGTTTAGGGCACTTTTTCTAGCTCCCTTCCTCACACCAACAGGTGAGCAGTGCGATCCTTAAAAGACTGCTCAGATACCCATGGGGCTGCCAAGTCCCGCTGCTGCTTCCAGTGAGAAACGACCCTATGGCCTGGGCTACCTGTGTGCCGGGTTGTGACTACAGCTCCCAGTGTATCCGCACCTGCTGCTTCATCACTTGCCTTTCACCACAAGACTTTGAGGCATAATGTTAAGATGGTATGGGTGATGTCTTTTGATTCATGCATAAATTGGCTTTAAGTGAGGCAGAGTTGCACAAAGTCATCAGCCTCACTCTCCTCCAGAGTCATCCTAGTCCAGTGGCAGGACAGAGTCAAGACGTCTGGCGATGGCTCAGGATGCAGTGGATGACCTTGGCGTCTTCAGTGTCTAACCAAGCTCTAAGTACTCCACATTGCCTGCTTCATCTGCCTTCATGGCACTTGGAACAAATTGTTCTCATCCACCCATTCCACGAAGGGAAATCTTCACATGCTTGGGATAGACCCCCCCCCATACAATATAATAGACATATAAAATATAATTCAATGCAATGGACATTTATTAAGTGCCGAGTATGTTCTAAGCATTGTGCTTAGCACTGGAGATACACCTTGCTGTTGTTGTTTGCCCTTCTTGAAGAGGACCATGATATCAGGAAGATGATGCCATGGCTTGCAAATGAATTGGATTGAAGTGAGAGAGGGTTGTGCAAAGTCACCAGCCTCACTCTCTCCTCCAGAGCCATTTGGTTCAGTGGCAAGACATAAATCAGGACAACTGGAAGTAGCTCCAATGCAGTGGGAGACCTTGGCCTTTTCCTTACAAATAAGAAAAAGAAAGATTCCCTGCATTCAAGTAGTTTACATTCTAATGGAGGAAGAAGATCTACAAAAAGGAGGGTGGGGTACATGACTGGAGGCATGATGATGTTGGGAGTCCAAATCAAGAAAATCAGCTGGTAGGAAATAAAGATATAGCTGAGAATATTGGACCCCCTATAGAGGGAGACTTTGAGAGGAGTCCTCCAATCAGAGAGGTAGAGTTAACTGAGGATACTGATGAGGTGTGAGTAATAATCTCCATGATGAAGAGTTTCCTCTTGATAAGCTTATCCTAGAGAAGAGGCATGATGATGTTGCAGATGAAGCCAAGGAGAGCAGCTAGTGGGAAAATGTATATGAGATTTACAAAGTTCTATATGAAAAGAAAAGAAGGGAAGAGGAAAAATTTCTAATTGAAGAATGATAAAAGGACAGAGCATATAACATTTGGAGTCATCTTGAAGAGTGAGGTAATAACAAGGCAACAAGCATTTTTAAGACCTTGCTATATGCAGTGCAGGGTGTTAAATGTTGGAAATACAAAATTAAGCAAAAAGAAAGACAGGTCTTGTCCTCAAGGAGCTTCTATAGTTATCTTTTTCACAGTGATGGAGGTTGGGGGTGGGTTATGAAGTGTGCTCCTGCAATCTGTAAAATCCATGTATTTGGCCCTCCCTTGGAATCAGAGAAGTCTGAATTTTTACCTTTCCTTTTATGGGGTGTTTACAGTACTTAAAAGAGAAGTTTTGTTGACATTGCATAGTACTGTACATGTATTTTATACATTTCTGAGTTTTTAAACATTTTGTGTCATCCGCTGGCCTTTGTGTGTCATCTGCAGCTTCTGCAAGACTCCCAAAAAAAATGTCATTTAACTTCTTATGCCAATCCATGATATGAAAGCTGAGATAGGGAAAGTCATGATGTAGAAGGGAAAGTTGTACATTCTAATCGGAAAAGACAACACACAAAAGGAAGATAAAAGGTAGGAGTGTTAAGATACCCATGAAGAGCACAGTGTTGAAATCCAGAAGAAAATATGGGAAAATTGGAACATTAATGCATTGTTAGTGGAGTTGTGCACTGATCCAACCACTCTGGAGAGCAATCTGGAACAATGCCCAAAGGGCTATAAAAATGTGTTTACACTTTGATCCAGTAATATCATGTCTAGGTCTGTATCCCAAAGAGATCACAAAAAATGGGAAAAGGACCCACATGTACAAAAATATTTATAGCAGCTCTTTTTGTGGTGGTCAAGAACTGGAATTGAGGGGATGCCCATCAATTGGGGAATGGCTGAACAAGTTTAAGCATATGAATACAATGGAATACTATTGTGCTATAAGAAACAATGAACAGAAGGACTTCAGAAAAACCTGGAAAGACTTACATGAACTGAAGTAAGCAGAACCAGGAGAACATTGTAGACAGTTACAGCAATATTGTGCGATGGCTAACTTTAATAGACTTAGCTCTTGTCAGCAACGCAAAGATCCAAGACAATTCCAAAAGACTCATGGTGGAAAATGCTATCCTCATCCAGAGAAAGTACTCTGGAGTCTGAATGCAGATCAAAGCATACTATTTACTCTCCTTTTTTTGTTTTTGTTTTGTTTCTCTTTCTCATGGTTTCTCTCAGTGGTTCTAATTCTTTTTTACAACATGACTAATGTGGAAAATATGTTTAATATGAATGTATATGTAAAACCCATATCAGATTGCATACCATCTTGCTGAGGGGAAAGGAGAAGAAGGGGGAGAAAATTTAGAACTCAAAATCTTATGGAAGTGAATGTTGAAATCCAGAAAGTACATAGATGGAAGTACCAGGAATGGAAAGAAGTCTGGCTGTCCTGGGCACCTCATCAAAATAGAAGCCACAGGAAAAGGGAACCAGCAAGGCAGAGGGATGAGAAGGTTGAAAGGATGGATGGATAGATGTTCCAGAGTGAGGAGGGCCAAGCCACTGAGGGTATTTCCAGGGTAAGACTACAGTTTCAGCATAGCGTTGAAGTCTGGAAACCCAGAAGCAGAGGCAGGAGAGGAACCGTGATAACAATTATTATTATTATAACTCATATTTCTATGATGCTCTAAGATTTGCAAAGTACTTTTTTTTTTACCAAAAAACCCTGTGAGGAATCTAGTTCAAATGTTTTTATTCCCATTTTATGCATGAGGAAACTGAGACTTGTAGAGGATGTGACCTACCCAAAGGGACACCACCTACATACAGATGGAGACAGGGACCAACAAGCAATGATTCCTCTATAGTGAGAGGACCTATATTCAAAATTCACCCCTGATATTGTATGATCCATTTAACCACCCTGAACCCCAGTTTCCTCATCTGTAAAATGGGAGAGAGGTTGGACTAAATGCCCCTTCTAGTTCTACATCTATGCACCTATCATCTTTATTCCTCTTCCTCTCTGATTTTTTTTCTTTCCACATCCTCCCCAAAGAGAAGCATCTGTATTATATCAAGTGCTAATTTTAGTTTTCTCCTGTGTAGTTCTCCTCTTTGACTCCTGGCACAGGGAACAATTCTCTTGGAGAAAAGCACCCTGCCCTGGCCAGAAACACCTTTTTCATTATGTGTGTGGTGCACGAAATACAGCCTCCCTCCCCATTGCAGACCTTGCCACCGTTATCCAATCCTTTGTGGTCTCCTGGCTAGATTGCTGCAATATGTTCTCCTTGGAACCATCTCTAAAGACCACCCAGAAGCATAGGCGACAAAAACATAAGCCCTGCAGAGAGCTTCGCCCAAAGGTCTACAGAGACGTTTTCAGTGAGTTTCAAGTTGAGTGAAAACCCAGTCACACCAACCAGCACATAGCCACAGACCCATGGAAGGTGAGACAGCACTCCAAGTCACAATAGAGCCAGATAAAAGATTCACTCCTCTTCAACAAATCTGATTAAATATGTAGAGCACAGTGCTAGGCACCAGGGATAGAAAGATAAAAAACAGTCCTGTCTTCAGGGAATTTACATGCTACCAGGGGGAGATAACATACACAACACATACAAAGTAGAGAGATAGAGATATGTGTATGTATGTGTATATGTGTGTATGCATGTATGTGTATACACATATACAAACATATATACATATACACATGCATATACACACATACACATACATATAGACATATACATACACACATGCATATACGCACATACATAAGCCCATATATCATACACATATACATTTGTGTATGTATATGTGTGTGTATATACATATTTTCTTGTTTATTTATTCATAAGTTCCTTAGACTTGTGAAATGTGAGATGCATAAATTTAAGGACATCTCCTTCCCAAATGTCATGTGGACTATTTGTGCCTGACCTGAGCTCATATTATACTGCTCAGCCAGAGTTGGACACACTGTACACTAACCCCAACATAGAGATGTCATTTTTGTCTTCTTCAAAAACAAAAAACGAGAAGTATAAAGTCATTGATCTAAATAACTAATACAATGCACTTATATAGCACATTTTAAGTTCTGCAAAATGTTTTACAGATATGAACTCATTTGATCCTCACAATGACCCTGAAAGGTAGGTGCTATTATTATCCCCATTTTATACATGCAGAAACTGAGGCAGAAAGAAGTGAAATGACTTACCAACACCTAATTTCTGAGGCAGGATTTGAACACAGGTCTTCCTGAATGGAGATCAAGCACTCAATCTGCTGCTCCACCCAGCTTACAGATCACAAAATAATGGATAAGGAAACTGAGGCTCATAGAGTTAAATGCTTTGCATATGACATTAGTATAAATGGATTTGCCCATTAGCACATTTCCCATGTTAGTGGATAGTGTCAGACAGCCCAAATCAGCCATTATAAATCAAGAATACTTTCCATAACCCCATGCTGACTCTCCAAATAAATAGTGCTCTGAGTGCAACAGAAGAGGTCATGGGATTGTAAGGTCTAGAATGGTAAAGAGATTTAGAAAACTTTTTTTTGAGAAGACAAAACTGAGGCTCATAGCAAAACTAGAACTCAAACTTAAGTCTTTGGATTCCAAATCTCCCTTGGTCTTTGACCTAATACTAGACCACTGCCTCCTCCTCACTTTTTTTAATTTGATGGGTTGGGGGCAAGGAAAGTGGGGATGGGGCAGGGGATAGGTCTCCTTAATTCTCCCAGCTGGAAGTACAGAGTTCACTCCCAGATCTCATCTCAGTACTAATTAGCACAGAAGTTTTGATCTGCTCCATTTCCAAACTGGCTGGTTTGCCCCTATTTTAGCGGTCTAGTGTTCCCCCACACCTCAGGGCTCACTATGTTGGTGCCAGTCAGTGTGAACTATAGCTGAGAACTCCCAGATTCAAATGGTCCACCAGCCTCCCTAGGAGTGGGGATTACAGGCATGTGCTACCACACCCAGGCCCCACTCCCTTTCTCTTTACTTTCTAATGGAATCTTTTCATTAAAAAGGGGAGAGAAGTAAGCATTGATATTACACCCATCATGTGCTAGGCACTGTGCTAAGGACTTTACAAATATAATCTCATTTGACCTTGTGAGGTTCAAACAACTGTGAGAGGTGGATGCTCTTAGTATCCTCATTTTACAGATGAGGAAACTGAGGCAGACAGAGGGTAAAGTGGCTTACCCAGGGTCATACAGCTAGTCGATATCTTAGGTTGCAGCTGAATTTGGGTCTTCCTGACTCCAAGTTCAGAGCTTTATCTAAAGGGCCACCTAAATTTAGACCTTATGTTAGAAGAAGCCATATGAAATAAATCAAAATACAGTTAACTAGGAATCAAGAGGCCTGGGTTTTCAGGTCCTGGGCCTGCCATTTAATTGCTTCA
Source organism: Bettongia penicillata ogilbyi (assembly GCA_023548195.1). Classification (NCBI taxonomy): domain Eukaryota; kingdom Metazoa; phylum Chordata; class Mammalia; order Diprotodontia; family Potoroidae; genus Bettongia; species Bettongia penicillata. The sequence continues at coordinate 5,202,873 of JAJHZJ010000260.1, read as the reverse complement.
CCTCGCAAGACCTCAGTTTCTTCATCTCTGAAATGGAGGGCAGGGATGAGGGCAATGGAAGAAATGGTGCAAAATTACTTCTAAGTCTCATTACAGCTTTGAAATCTATAATTCTATGATGTATTTTCTATGGTCCAAATTTCCTACTTAGTGCTTGTTTAAAATGTGGCGTGCCTTTAGGGAAATCTGTGCCCAATTACAGATGTCAAAAACCATCCAGAGCAATGGAAAGGCCAGAGGATTGTTGGGAGAGGGCAGGAAGAAGTCTTGTAAGTATAGATTTGTCTGGTGCAAATTTATTGGGTTTCAGAAATTGGTAGAAGTCCAAGAACTCTCTCGTGACATTTTAAATCAACTTAAACATTCTAAAAATGCAGCATTCAAGAGGCCCACAGGACATTTTCAATAGTATATATTTGGCATTAGAATTGTCTTTCTATCTTAGACTGAAGCAGTGTGGTGGATATAATCAAAGAAATACTCAACTAGATCCATCTCTGTCAGTAACTAGCAGCGTGCTCTCTGGGCCTCAGTCTTATCCTCTGTAAAATGGGAAAACTGGACAATGGGGCCAACTAAAATTGTGAAATTCCAAAGGTGATTTTTTTTTTAACATGTGGTTTGTGTAGTTTCCCCCTTGGTTTAGTCACTCCTGAGAGATAAAAAGTTAAGCACGTTCATAAATTGAAAACAGTTTTCTCTCAGAGAGAGTGCCAGTTTTCAGAGAAATCATAAAGTATACATAAGAAGCATAACTATAAAATTAAGTGCCTGATTTTTAAAAGAAATACCTTAGACTTAATGTCTATCAGTCCTTGGTTCATAGAATGCAGAACTGGAAGAGATCTCATAGATCATCTAATAGAACACTCCCACCCCCTGCCATTTTGTAGAAGAAGAAGAAGAAGATACAGAGGTTTAACTACCAAAGATCACACAGGTGGTAAGAGGAAGAGTCTGGATTCAAACCTAGGTCTTTCTTATATATTATGCTTTATTTTTCCCCATTTACAAGTTAAAACATTTTTAAACATTTTTTTAAAGTGAAGGGAGGAAGGAAGGAAGGAAGGAAGGAAGGAAGGAAGGAAGGAAGGAAGGAAGGAAGGAAGGAAGGAAGGAAGGAAGGAAGGAAGGAAGGAAGGAAGGAAGGAAGGAAGGAAGAAGCAAAGAAAAGAAAAAATCAGCAAGCTTCTGCTGTATTCATACAGTATAAATTCTTTCTCTGGCGGCAGAAAGCATGCTTCCTCCTTAGTCCTTCAGAATCGTCTTGGATGATTGTATTACTGAGAATAGGTAAGTCATTCACAATTCCTCATTGTACAATATTGTTGTTAAGATGTACAATATTCCCCTGGTTCTGCTAACTTCACTTTGCATTGGTTCATGTAAGTCTTTCCAGCAAACCTAGGTCTTTTGATTCCAAAACCAATACTCTTTTAAGGAGGATCCTGCCTCAGACACTTACTAGCTGTGTGGCCCTGGGTAAATCACTTAACTTCTTTCCTCACCTGTAAAGTAGGGATAATAATACCCACCAGGATTAGTATAAGGATCAAATAAGAAAATATTTGTATAACACTTGGCACAAAACTTAACTTGCAATATAAATGTTAGCTATTATTATGCCATGTTGCATATTTTCAAATAAGCGATTTTCCTGCTAAATAGTCATCATGGGAAATTCCTGTCAGTGTGTCACAAAGATATCCAGCATTGGCAGTTAGAGTAGAGCGCTGGACCTGGAGTCAAGGAAGAACTGAGGAGTTAAGTTACTTGCTTGGAGTCACATAGACAGTAAGTGTTAGAAGCAAGATTTGAACTCAGGTCTTACAACCTACAATTCCAGCAATCTATCCAATACACTACCTACCAGCTATCTAAGTGGCTATTTTTTATTATTATCATCAATACCATTATTGTTATCATTAGTGTATTTGAGAAAGATAAGCCTTTCAATCACTTTCAAATCATAGCAGAAATTGATAGTTAGATGGAAACCAAGGTATAAAATTCTGAGATGAAAGGAATGTTAGAACAGAGAATATCAAAGTCAGAAGAGACTTTATTACATAGAAAATTAGGCTTAGAAGGAACCTTGGAGATCACCAAGCCCAATCCTTCAGTTTTACAATGAAACAAATCAAGGTTTCAATGTGGCACTCAGATACCAAACTTTGTCATGGAAAAGTCCATGAGGAAGAGATACGGATGGTTCTCTTGGATATTGGTGGGAAGAGAAAGCCTAAGGCCCATAATTGCTTGGTGAGGTACCCCTACTGACAACAAATGTTTGGCCCAGATTCTGTGGTTGCCAGCCAATGTTGTCAAGCTTGAGTGATCATCTCCATCTCCCAGACAAAAACCACCCTCCCCCAAGAGATATCTGTCAATGTCACTGCTCACAGAGGGGATTTCATTTACCTGTTTCATAGAAATGCTCATTCTGACTATCTAATGAGACATTATTTCTATTTTAAATATAATTAGCCTGAAAGTTCCAGGAGAATAGATTTAAAACTACTAATAGTTATTCTTCCAAAGTGTCCAATTTATCTTTAAACTTCTACCCGAGATAACATGCAACACATTAGCATTCTTCATCCTCTGGCTTCTTGTGTCCCCAAATCAAAGAATTTCAGAGCTAAAATGAATTTAAGAGACCAACTTATTTTACAGCTGAAGAAACTGAGCCCCACAGACATGAAATCCCTAGACAAAAGTCACATAATAAGTAGCTAATAAGTGTCCTGCCCATTCTATTTATGCCACATTACCTCTCAAGATCTCTGACACAGCCTCACCTGAGAGAATAGGAACAGACTTAAAAAGTAGTGTCAAGGATACAGTCAGCTAGTATTAACCTTGTGAAGTATAATCATTATCTCCCAAACCTTTGGATGGTCTCTGATCATAAGACCTTGGACAGCTCACAGGATGTCCTGGCATATAAGACTGCCCTAACGTGAGGAATCACTCTGTGGGGTACCAAAACAAATCAGATAAGCCATCCAGAAATAACAGACCTCAGAAGATACATTACTCCATCAAACCAAGGTCTCACTTGATCTGTTGCCTCTCTCGCCCTCAAGGATAATTGACTTGTAACTATAAATAGTGGTCCAGTCTATAACAAACACCAGTCCAGAGGTTATGACTTCCTATTTATCTGCTTCCTGCAGGCAGTCTCAGAGTGGGAGAAACTGATGTCCTCCTTAGGAATGCTACCTTCCTGGCCCCACAAGTCAATTGCCCTCCTTTTCTGATTGTGGTAACATAGCACACCACATGGACCAGTTTAGTGGAAATTTCACTAATTTGAGCTAATTAAGCAGGAAACAGTAGGAGGCAGAGAGAAGAGGAGAATTAGATTAGTGAAATGCAGGAATCACTGAACAACTTGAAGAAAGGAAGTTATATTCCTTGCAAGAATATACAAAGGCTTTAATTAGGTTTACCGAAGCCCAATGTCACTAACTTTAGTTCCACAAAGACATGTTATACAAAACAACATTACAGAGTTATGTTCCATAGGATCAATGTCATGAATGTGTTTTCTGTCAAATTACATTTCTGGTGTTTATAACATTAAAACAGAATCTGTTTACAGTCTCTTAACAACTTCACTGGAAAATGACATTAATTAGGACTATATTATGACTTAGTAGTCAGTCAGTCAATCAATATCAATTTATTAAGCACCTAATATTTATTAAGTGCCTACTATGTGCCAGGATGTGTGCTAAGTGTTGGTGACTAAAATGAAAATAAAGCAAAAAATAACCCCTGACTTCAAGGAGCTCACTCTCTAATGGGGAGACAAATATGCAAGTAACTATGTATAAACAAGATATAGACAAGAGAAATTAGAAATAATCAATAGAAGGAAGGAACTAGTATTAAGGGGGATAATGAAAGGCTTCCTGTAGAAGGTGAGATCTTAGCTGGAACCTGAAGGAAGTCAGGGAAGTCAAGAGGTAGAGATAAGGAGTGAGAGTATTCCAGGCATAGAGGAAGAGTCAGTGATAACACAGAGTTGGGAGGTGGAATGGCTTGTTGGGGGAACAACAAGAAGAGATCCACAGGGACTTGTTGGAAGGAATAGATGAAAACAGATCATTTCAAGTGACCCCATCCCATCAAGTGAAAATGCTTGAAAGACTTTCAAGCACTTTGAAAGCATCCAGTAGTATTGTTCCCTGCTGTACCCTGTCGTTTTCTCTCTCTCTCTCTCTCTCTCTCTCTCTCTCTCTCTCTCTCTCTCTCTCTCTCTCTCTCTCTCTCTCTCTCTCTCTCTTTCTCTCTCTCTCTCTTTCTCTGTCTCTGTGTGTGTCTCTCTCTCTGTGTCTCTCTCTGTGTGTCTCTCTCTTTCTCTGTCTCTCTGTCTCTCTCAGACACACACACATGCAAAAAAACACAGAGTTATAATTACATTTTTATTATTCTTCGGCTTGAGAAAGTGCTTTTCGCCATACAGAGCCTGCAAGAAGCAAAGTACTAAGATGGGGAAAGCATTGGACATAGAGTCAGAAGACCCACATTCGAATCTTACTTCTGTCCTTCACAATTTATACAAGCAAATCCATTTACCTCTCTGGGCCTTAATTCACTTTTTATAAAATGAGAGCATGGACCAGAGGATCTCTATCTAATGCCTTTAATTCTGGAGTCAGAAGATCTGAGTTCAAATCTCACCTCTGGAGATTACTATTAGTGTAACCTTTGAAAAATCACTTAACATTGTTGGGTCGCAGCTTCCTCATCCACACAGGGATTTAATCTAGATGGCTTCTGTCATCCTTTCCAGCTCAAAATCTGTGATCTCATGAGCTCATGCATAATTCTGTTTGGGCTCTGTCTGAATCATCATAAATGCCAAATATGTGGAGTTCAAACTGGTAACCCAGTAGAACACAGAATCCTTTCTGGAATCTACCTTATGGTTGTACTCAGGTTGACTCCATCAACACTAGCATGAGTTGAAAGAAACCTTCTGGTCATTTCTTCCTGTCAGGTCAGTTCATCACATCACCACTGTCACTGAACACTGCCAAACAACCTGTGTCAAGATTTTGACTCCCACATCAGCCAAGGAGACTCAGGAAGAGAAATTCCTGTACCAAGAATCCATGAGCTGCTCCCCGCTCCTTCTCTCTTTATTGGGATCTGGAACAGTACCAAACAGGAGCAAACAGCAAAGCATGATCCAAATAGAGTGAAAAAACAAAAATGATGAAATACCATTTTTGTATTTTTTTCTTTCTCCAAGCTGGGGTGAATGACACCTGATTGGCAGCCCCAGTTCTCCCTGTTTGCACAAGGAAGAACAAACAGAAAGAGTCTGTTTTCCAACATTCCACACTGTTATCAGCTTCCTCCCTCCCTCCTCATCCCAGTCCTGGCAGTGAAGGAGTATTTCCATGTCAGTCAGTCAATCAGCAAGCATTTATTAAGGAAGGGCCCTTTGTGTGCCAGGCACTGTAGTAAGCCCGGGAAATATAAACACAAAAATGAAACAGTCCTTGCTCCCAAAGAGGTTTTGTCAGGAAAGACAATATGTTTGCATCTGGGATGCTGGGTCCACAGGCAAGATCCATGGATCAAGTAGAGATGAGGTCAGTGGTCCAAGGTACTAAAATTACTGCCCAAAATAAGAAATTTGGGTCACCCAAATATTGGGGGAAGGGACAGAGATGAGTAACAGAGGCCCATTGTCCACATGCTATTTATTCCAGAGGGATTGAGGCAGGTGGTTAATGTTTCCTCATCTGTCAATGAAAATAATAATACTTTCACTTCCTAGTTCATAGATTGTCCTGTACTTCAAATAAAAGTATTTCAAATAAGTGTTAAAGCACGACATTGGGCTTAACCCATGTTGTCACTGGTCCTCTTCAAAAATGAAGGACAGGTCACAAAAACAATGCATTACATACGGCATCCCAAAAGTCTCAGTGCAGATTGAAGCTATTGAAAAAGTCAGATAATAACATCAATAGTGTCCTCCCAACACAAAAACTCGTCTTTTTAAAGACCAATACAGTTATCCCTTCCACATCACAGGGTTTAGGGGCCTCGTACCCCCAATCTGGAAAATCCATGTAAAATTTTTTTGCCCCTCCCTTTGTACCAGGAGAGAAGTCATCAAGCTTGGTATCTTTCCTTCTCTTTTTCTTGATATTATACAATACTATATACATATTTCATGAATTTCTCAGTTTGTAAACTTTTTCTGTGTCATCTGTTGGCCTTCACATGTCATCTAAGGTTTCTGCAAAACTCCTAAAATATTCTATTTAATTTAATTTCTTATACCAATCCGAGATAGGGAAAGTCACAATGTGGAAGAGATAACTGTATTCTCCTAAGGATGCTGTGTGGCTGCTCATCATGAAACCCCACAATTTCAAATGATTCAAAATGGCAAGAAACCCAACAGGCAGTTCCTTCCCCTTTCTTGGCCCCTTACTATCTTTCCATTCTTCTCAAACTTTACAACATTTCCTCACACATCCCCCCAGATACTATGCTATCCATGGACACCAGCCTCCTAGCTGTTCCTTGAACAAGATACTCCATCTCCCAAGTCCTTGTATTTTCACTCCTTCTAGAAATCCCTCCCTCCTCATCTCCATGTCCTAGCTTCCCTGGCTTTCTTAAATTTCAACCAAGGTCTCACCTTTTTCTAGAACTCTTTCCCATGCCTTGCCTTTGCTGATGGCACCCTATCTATCACATATCTCCTGTTTGCCCACAGTTGCTTGCATGTCCTCTCCTTCGTTGGACTGGAGTGGGGACCATCTTTTTATCTTTCTTTATATCCCCAGCACTCAGCATAGGGCCTGGCACATGGTATGAACTTAATAAAAGCTTGTTGATTAATATATTAACTCTACCACTCAGCTGTCCTAGATGCCTGGCATTTCAGTAACTTTTGTTTTTGCAGCAATAAAGTACAGTCATGTTATATCCTGCCTTCTTATTTAATTGAAATGGAACAGAATCTATTTTTCTGATGACAAAGGTGGGATCCTTTTAAAGCTAGAAAAGCACAAGCAGTGGTAGATTGACATAATGCCATGAGATACAGACAGAGGACAAAGGATCTGCAGAGTCAAACCAGGAGGTAGGGACAAAGGACTCAAAGATGAAGACCTTACAATCTCTGATAGCTGCAACCTCAAAAAGAGAGCCAGGTGAGCTGTTGCTGGAAGAGCTGCCCAGGAGCTTCTTCTACTCTTTATACTGAAACGATCTAAGCCAATCTGCTCAGCCACCTACACAGAGTCAGTTCTTTTGTTCTCAAAGAAACCTACCCCTTATCTGAAAGTGAACTGTCCCTAACAGGTTGCTCTAGATGGCCCCTGGGGTCCCTTCCAGCTCCAAGACCAGGATTCAGTAATCCTATCAATCACAGTGCCCACATTAGCATGTTCATCCTTGGTTGCTGAAAAAGACCACGCCATCAGAGAAATAATGACATGACTTGCACAAAAAGAGAGGAATGATAATGCAGTATGGTGTGAAAAGTCTTGGTTCTGGAATCAGAGACACTGGGTTCAAATCCACCTCCTGTTGTCACTTTTGTGACCTTAGGCTAGTTACTTAACTTCAGTTTCCTCATCTGTAAAATAAAAGGATTAGGCTAGATAGTCTTTGGGGTCCTTTCCAGGTCTAGGGTTCTATAGAGCTCCTATAAACACTTGATATATTTCACAGTGAGTCCCAAAGTAGATAATATATGTAAAGGTTTGGCTAGGAACTAAACTTATGATTTCTCATTATCCTTATGTAGATTTTCACCTTCTCAGCAACCTTTATAGCCTGAGAGAGTGACCTAGGGCAGTTAGGTGAACAAACCTGGAGTCAGAAAGACCTGAGTTCAAATCCAGCCTCAGACACTTACTAACTGTGTGACCCTGGGCAAGTCACTTCACCCTGTTTGCCTGTTTCTTCATTTGTAAAAAGAGCTGGTGAAGGAAATGTGAAACATTCCAGTAGTTTTGCCAGGAAAACTCCAAATGGGATCATGCAGTCAGCCATGACTGAAAAAACTGAACAACAGTTACCTAAAGTACCAACTTGTCTGGCATCACACATCCAGTATATGTGAGAGATGGAGTTTATACCCAGGTCTTCCTGGAATCTAGGCTTGTTTTCTCTCTACCATGCCATAGTACCCATACCTAAAGGGTCAGATATTATTTTTATTACTATTGCTGCTGCTACTACCACTACTACTACTTCTACTACTGATGATGACGATGAGGATGATGATGAGGAGGAAGAGGATGTGCTTTGTGGAGAATTTTATCTAACCATGAGATTAAAATATTTTGGTGGGTTTCTAAGTGATGAGTAGTCTACCTTCCACTGAGCAGGCTCATGCTTTAACCATTCCTGTTAAACATACATGTACCCACTTCAAGGATGATCAGCATACGTAATCATACTTGAAAGCAGTGATCTACAGTTTACAAAACATTTGCCTCATAGTAACCATGTAAAGCAGGTAGCATAAATATTATTATTCCCATTTAATAGATGAGAAAACTGTGGGTCAGAGAAATAGTGACTCACTCACAGTCACGAGGTAACCAAGTAGCAAAGTCGGGGATTTAATCTCAGGTCTTATGACTCAGTCTTGTGTTCTTTCCACTATATCATGGAAAGTCAACTATTTTTAAAATAGGGTGACTAGTCATTATAATTGGCTCCTGGTAAGATTCCTTTGACAGTAGGTACCTATGATTTTGTACATCACTTTATAAGATTATACAAGGCTGGTAACTTTGAAAGCTGATTTCTCCATAAAGTAAATGTGCCTGAAATTCTGACAACTGCCAACTCAATTTAATGGAATTTAACAAATAATTATTAAGTACTTATCATCTGCCAAGCACTAGGTGAGAAGCTAGAGTAGATTCAAAGTTTAGAAAAAATACAATATCTTCCCTCAGAAAATTTTCAATCTGGTAGGTGCATATAACACCTACAGAAATAATTCTAATACATATATGCATAAAGCTGAAAGTTTACTACTGACTAGGAACATTAGGAAGACTGGAGTTGGGCTGGAGGTGTTTACACTTCACTCAGGCCAAATCTGACCTGACCCTGGAGGTCCTGTCTTTCCTCCGGTCCTCAGACTTTGTCTGCTTTGCCCCTTTATTTTTGCTGCTTTACATTCATTTTGTGGCAATTTTCTGTCTGTGCAGGAAATTTGGAGAGCCTGGAAATTTCTTTCTCACTCTGCCATCTTTCCAGAATGCCCCATTTCTGAAAGGTGAGTTTCAAAGGATGCATGGATAGGCCAGACATCCCTGGATTGAGGAACGGCATTCACAAAGGCATGGACACAGATTGGCATATACAGTATGAGAGCTAGCATGCAGTCCAGTTTGACAATAGTGGAGAGAGCATACAGGAAAGTAGTTATGATGCAACACTGGAAGATGTTTGTTGACTAAAACTTGGAGTAGTGTCAAGTCTTGAATACCAAGTCAAGGAGTTTGGATTTTATTTTGTTAATAATGGGGAGCCACTAAAGAGCTCTGAGTTGAGAAGTGATACGAGATGACAATAAAAAAGCATTTATTAAGCATACGCTATTACCAGTGATCTCTTCATTACCAAATCTATTGGCCTTTCCCCAGTTCTCTGCAGCCTTTGACACTGTTAATCACCCTTTTCTCCTCCTATTTTCTCTAGGTTTCACTTCTCCTATACCCTCTGAAGTTTGGAGATTAGGCAAGAGATGGCCCAGCAGGAGATGGAAATCCCCCTCCCCAGTGACTTCCTTTTCTTCTTCCATCCTGAGGCAGGCATCACAGAAGATGAAAATCAGTCCTCTTCTCACCTGAAGCTGCAAATCAAAGAGCAGAAACCTCTTGTTGAAGGGGGAGAGGGGGATGTGCATATCTATATAAGAGCCTGATGAGGATGAATGGACTGCTGATGGTATGGAGGTTTGGGAGTGCTTTTTGTTTTATTTATTTTATTTTTAATTTATGGAATAAAACAAACATTTCTATAACATAGTATAATTTCTTTAAATGGTTGCACATGAAACTGCAAGTTTATTATGTACAACTTTCTATTCCTTTTAAATATATAATAAATTTATCAGGTAAATTTCTTTTCTTTTCCTTCCACCTCCCCTACCCTAGAGATGGCTACCATTAGACTTAAACATATGTAAATTTTGAGAATCAGGGAATTGTCCAAGAGTAACCACTATAATATTTCATTCTTCATAAGTTGGTAAGTTGGAGGCTGGTCATCTATTGCTGGTATGAGAAATGGGCATGCAGTTGAGGAAATTAGGAGAGAATAAAGAATTAGAATGATCATGGAAGGAAAATAAGATAGGAAGGTAGTTTGTAGTTTGTAGTAAAGTTTTGTAGAACAAAAGTGAGAAGTCAGATTAGGTTCAGCCCTGTGATATGTAGTGGGGAATAGCAACTCATATACATGATCTCTATACATGATCGGAGCAGACCAAGGGCACAAGATCGAAGGATTAGATTGGAGGGAGAAGAAGGGAATGATGCCAAAGGTTGACCATCGGTAGGTCAAGAACAAAGGAGATCGGGGGATAAGGGCTCTAGGGTGGCAGACAATTAAAGAGTCAGACTTTGGCATCAAGGTTCCATGCGGAGATAAGTAGATAGTCAAAGAGAAGAGAGATGAAGTCAAGGAACTAAAGGTCACCAAGTGAATGAAGAGGAGATTAAGTGTGAGTAAGGGAATGGGAGAGATAAAAGACTGTAATCAGAGAGCTCTCATGTGCTTCCATTCTGAAAGATGGTGAAGCCTAAGGTATGAAAGCCTGGAGGAGGGCTGGAGAAAGATTAAAGATTGAGGAGGCTGAAGTATTATGGGGGTTAGAGTCATCGAAATCAGTCAATCATAGGTCATAGATTTGAAACCAGAATTTAGAGACCATCAAGTTCAACAACCTCATTTTACAAATGCAGAAACTGAGGGACAGATAGGATAAATGACTTTTTCATGGTTATATAGCTAATAAGTGAGATCTGAGTCCAGGTCTTCCTGATTCTAAGTCCAAAACTATCTGCTACTGCAAGCTGCTTCTCAATTAAGCAACTGCCAGGCATTTAGTAAGCACCTATTATTCTATGTGCCGAGGTACAAAGGAAAAATGAACCGGATTCCCTGACCTGTAAGCTCTCTGCCCTGAGAAAGCTTACATTCTTTTGAGGGACACAATATATACACATGAAGTATGTAATATATATAATATATATGCATACATAAAATATACACATGTGTAATATGTATATATACACACATATATATGTACACATATGAATATTGAAGTTCCTCAGGATAATGGGAGAAGATGTGATAGTGAATTATATATATAGTAAAATCATCATGACAGTTGGGAAGTTACACAGGAGTGGCAAGCCTGTGGCCTTGAGGCTACATGTGGCCTTCTAGGTCCCTGGGTATAGCCTTTTGACTCAGGCCAAGTTTTACAGAACAAATCCTTTTATTAAGGGGATCTGTTCTGTGAAGTTTGGATTCAGTCAAAGGGCCACACTAGAAGGCCATCTGTGGCCCCATGGTCACAGGTTCCCCACCCCTGACTAGAGTTAACAGATAACAGTAACAAGGACAGGGAGAAGGTATTATAAATGGAATAGCAGGACTTTGGCAATAGACCGTGCTGTGTGCCTTAAAATTTGAAGATTATCTCTGAAAAGATAAGTTGCTCACTTGGTCTGGAAGCAGATTTATTGGTGTCTATACCTGGTCAAGAAATGTTTAGTGAATTCCTATTTGAGTTAATGTATGGGGTAAAATAATTGCTTCTCTGTCACAGAGAGTGCCAGCATCCTGTTAATTGGACTTAGCAAGACGTGATGATTTATGTATAGATCCAGTCTGACTAAAGAAAGGAAAGAGTCCACCTCTTCTCATTGACCTAGACATTGTTGCATGTGCTAGTTAATGAGCTAATGTGGGATGGGCTTGCAAAACATTCAACCCCCTACAGAATGATTACAGAGAATAATTTTCTAGAATAATTGATGTTACCCATAAGAACATTTTGTCCTCTACTAAAATTGTAATAGAGATGAGCAACAAGGGGAAATTGAGGCTTTGTCATGAATGGAACAGAATCTTTTGTGTTAGTATGACCTAATGCTTACGCTAGACCTAAGAATTCAAGAGCCTGTTGAGACTCAACTTAAGATATATTTTTCTGCTATCTTCATTAAGTAATCAGACCATTATAGTAAGTGGGTAAGAACTTCTTTCACCCAAACCCAGAACCAGAACAGTTGGTCAAATATAATTTAAAAGGAGGAAAGACCAATAAGGGATGGTTATAGAGGAGAGGCCTAGAATCAGCATTAGAGGCAAGGAGTGTGCTCTGTAAATTCGAGGGGCAGGGAGGCCAAAGGGAGAGTAATGATTTTCAAAAGAGAAGGCAAGGAATATGGTTTCATCCATATGGGCAAAACTAGAATTCTCCTGGGCCTTATAGTAGAGCATATGGGAGGAAAAGTTTAAAAACAAGGGAGTTTATTGACAATGGAATAGGGTCCAAAGTAAGTGGTAGAGTTAACTAGGAAAAGGGTAGAGTTGGAATGGGCTCAGGATGTGTACGTATGCTGTGATAACTAGGCATGAGGATTCAGTAGTAGGGGAAGACATTGAAGGTGGTGAGAGTATATGACTGAGATTCCCCTTCCCACTCAGAGACTCTGTGAGGAACCAGTATGAGAGATTATAGTGTCCTTATGGAAAGGGAAAAGGATGGATCCCATGGCAAAATCTAGACAAAAGAATGGATAAGTCATCCCAAATTTCCATCCTTTTCCTCATCTTTGTTTTCACAGAAGAGAATGGACATCCTCCACATGGTTTAAGAGTTATTCATTTGGGTCGACAATAAAGACCACATACCCCTATGTATCATCCCAACTGACAGACCTTGCCTTGACAAAGAGCAAAACAAGGGTAGAAAGGACCACTACGGGTCACTTAGTGACCTATGGTCATTGGGACATATGTTAGGACCTCAGAACTTTTCTTCTGAGACCCCAAAGTCTCTCAGCCCAGAGATATCCTTCAAGTACCTGTGCATCTGACTGAGCATGGGATGGTATAGTCTAATATGTGGGTTCATAAGATCACAGGTCTAGAAATAGAAAGGACCTCAAAGGTGTTCTCTTCTCACCCCTGCTCCTCTTTTTATAGTCAAGGAAACTGAAGTTTAGGGTGGCTAAATAATTTGCTCAAGGTTGCAGAGGGGTTCAGCAGAGTCAGAGGGGTTTCTCAAGCTGTGTCCCCCAGAACCCAGCCACTCCACACAATGTGAAGACAAATGCTGTATGGCTTTTTCAAAGCTAGTGATATTTTTCCCCTAAAATATTCAATATAGCAAAAGTTTTTATATGGCACAGGAAATTTTTCTATGTGTAAGTAAGCTTAATCAATTCTGTTTCACTCCAAAATGTCCCCAACTTTCCATTATTTGGAGAAAGATTCCATATCCCAGGAGAGAGAAGGGGAGGGGAGGATAAGGGAATGGAAGGGTTTTCTCTTCTGTAAAATGGAAAGAATAGTAGCTATTGTATCTACCCACAAAAGATTGTTATGGAGCTTGAATGACAGATCCAGAGGTGGGGGAATTCCATTGACTTCAGTTCTCTCATTTTATGGAAGAGTAAATTGAATTCCAGAAAGGATATTTCTTATCCAAGGCTACACAGGCAGTAGTATGTGTTGTTGTTCAGTAACTTCCGTTCTGTCCAACTCTTCATGACCCCATTTGAGGTTTTCTTGGCAGAAATACTAGAGTGGTTTGCCATTTCCTTCTGCAGCTCATTTTACAGATGAGGAAACTGAGGCAAACAGGGTTAAGTGACTTGTGTAGGGTTATACAGCTACTAAATGTCTGAGGCCAGATTTGGACTCAGGAAGATGTCTTCCTGACTCTAGGTCTGATGCTGTATCCACTGCATCGACTAGCTGCCCAAGTTAGCTCAGTGCTAGGCACTTAATAACGATTTGTTGATTAATTACTTCCCTCACACAGTTGTGGGCAGTGAATGAGACCATGTATATGAAACATTTTGGTAGTGCCCTACCCCACTTCAGCCTGCATAAAGGTTAGCTTCCATTACCATAATCATAGATCTCCCCTCTCAGTTGTACCAAGTGGAGGCACCCCATCACATATGACACAGCATCACATGGGGAATGGAGCAATGCCAGGAAACTTACTGACACTTGATTTAGCAAAGTGGTTCGAGATGCCAAGTAGGCTTTTGGAAACGTTTTCTGGTCCCCCTCTTGCAACATATTTTGTACGCCTACTTGTCATATTACTCAGTGTATGTGACAAAACAATCTGGGATTCAACCGACAATTACTTCTGTTATGCTGAGAGTCAAATTTCCTTGGCATGGATGTCTGCTGCCAGCTTCACAAACCCTTGCATAAAAGGAATCAGTGGGTGATGCTACCTCCTCCCCTCACACACACAGGCCAGTCAGAAGGGGTGGCGTTAGGGCTGAGGGTAAGCAGCTAAGTTTGGATCTGCTGGCCCTTTAGCCTTCTTTTATGCCCCTCTGGCCAAGTTACTTAAAGGACCTTCAAAAATTTGGGTGGGTCATTGAGTATCCAAGCGCTTCAAAAGCCAATTTGCACTCAATCCAAAATAACCTTTGAAGGAAAGTTATCATTATATTTATCCAGTCTGTCTAGAAGAGGTTATGCCTGGGATTATCTCCTGAAGGAACCTTGCTACTTTCTTATCACACAATGTAGAATATCATAAAATCATGGATTTGGGAGTTGAAAGAATCTTTAAAGATCATCTAGTCTACCATCTTCATCTGACAGAGGAGAATGAAGCTGAGAGAGGGGGAATTGTTTGCTCAAGAATTAAACAAATAAAGTGAGAGGCATTCCAAAGTAAACAACTCTGCCAATCACATTGCTTCCGCATAATTCTAAGTCTTTTGTTATCTCTCTAGAGGGCTCAGTGGATAGAGCACTGAGCCTAGAGTCAGGAAGACCTGAGTTCAAATCTAGTTACATTAGCTGTGTGACCCTGGGAAAGTCACTTAAACCTGTT
Source organism: Bettongia penicillata ogilbyi (assembly GCA_023548195.1). Lineage (NCBI taxonomy): Eukaryota > Metazoa > Chordata > Mammalia > Diprotodontia > Potoroidae > Bettongia > Bettongia penicillata. Next base: position 5,187,755 of record JAJHZJ010000260.1, on the reverse strand, counting down.
TGCCTCAGGTTCTGGAAAATGAACTGGAGAAGGCAATGGCAAACCAATTCAGTATCTTTGCCAAGAAAATGCCAAATGGGGTCACAAAGAGTTGAACAAACTGAAGTAACTGAAAAACGGAAGACCAATATAAAAACCTACCTAGCATTTCTGCCAGCAGATTCTATTTACTTCAATCTCTACTGCCCATACATGATGCCAGAGCAATATATGGGGCTACTCACATCACTCTCCTAATCAAAAACCTTCCATGCACCTCAATTCCTATCAATTAGTCTGAATCCCTTAGGCTAACATTCAAGGTTCCTCTATAAAATGGTTCCAATCAACTTTCCCAGCTGCATCACCAAGGCAATATTCACAGCACTGGTGGTGACTCTGAATATGCTGGTGTAGTTCTTAATCACAAAGTAAAACAGACTCTCCAAATAGAAGGCAGAAGAAAGACATTTATTCAGACACCAGAAAGCCAAATCCCCAAATCAGAAAGCCTAATCTGTCATAGTAGCCAAGAAGTCAATACACATTAGCACTGAAAGGGACAACACCTACTCCCAAGCCACCCACACCTTCCCACAAACACTCATGAACCCTGCTGTCTATTTGCCTGTGTCCTCTCTTCTGCCCTAACTGCTCTCAGTAATTTCCTCCCATCTCTGCTCCACCCTTCCTATTCCACCCATTCAGCAAGCTCCTCCTATCCCATGTGACTTAGGCTTCCCTGCGACTTAAGCAGGTCACATGGGCCTATTAATGAAAGGGAAAGATCTTCCATTTAAATTACCATTACACCAGTCTTATCTCTACTACCCCTCTTCATAAATCTGCCCTGTAGACAAAATGAATTACATAAACATTTTTCTGCCCCCCAAGTCACCCTGATTCACAATGTTCTTTGGTCGCTGGGATCCCCCTCTCTTTTCCCTACTCCTATCAACTCTGTCCTCCAGAAACTTACATTCTTCTAATTCTTTCTAACTCTAAGTTTCTATAATTCTATGATTTAGGACAATGGGAACAGGAGAAAAAAAAGAAGACTGGTACAAGAGACCTCATTAAGCCTGGAAGCTCCTGAGCCAAATGTCCTTAAGCAATGGCAGAGTAGCTGATAACCATTAGGAGTTTGAGGAATTGTGGTGTAATGAATATCTTATGAACTTCAGCTACATTGGGAAGAACTCCTGCCAAACTATAGCTATAAAAAGATGATTTACAGATGGAGAAACGGGAAAAGTATGTTCAAAGCATATCTTAAGTTAGTTTCTCCCTTTAGTTAAACAGTAGAACTTTGCTGTAACATGGTCAAGGTCAAGCTCATGGGATCCAAGTGATTTTCTCAAAGCTCTGGTCTTTGTTCATGTCACCTCTCTTTCTCAAACTCCAACAGCTCCCTACCACCTGAAGATTGAATATTAACTTGTCATCTGACATTTGAAGATTTTCACATCCTGACCTCTTCCTAGCTTTTCAGTGTTTACATGTTACTCCCTTCCACTGGCCTCACACATACATACACACACATATAAAAATAAAAAGCACTCCAGTTCCCATCTTCAAGCCTTTTCATTGGCTGTCCCCATGCCTAAAATGCTACAGTTCCTCATTTATACTTCCTGGAGTCCCTGATATCCCCCAGGACTCAGTTCAGCAGTACCTACTGAGGGGACCTTTCCAGGTTCTCCAAGTTGCTACTGCTTCCTTTTCAAGGGGGGATATTTCATTTGAATGTTCCATGTATATCATATTAGTATACATTGTCTCACCCATTAAAATGTAAGCTCATCGAGGGCAGAGATTGTTTCCCTTTTGTCTAAGTCTGGTTCATAGTAGGTTCTTAGTGAATGATTATTGATTGGTTGACCATGTGGAAGAAATGTACTGCTGGTCCTTCAGTTGACTAAATTTCATTATGCAGAATCCAAGACACGCTATGTTATACCATGTTCCTTCTTCCTTTCCTTTATTCCTTACACCTTCAAATACACACACATGCACACACACACACACACACACACACACACACCTGAAAGTCCATTTTTTAAATTATTTATTCAATGCATTTTTATTACAATTTCTATAAAAACACTGACATCAATCAATCATAGAATCATAGATTTCCAGCTGGAAGAAACATTACAGATTGTTAAATGTGACTCCCTTACTGTAGACATGAAAAAACTGAGGCCCACAAAAGTTAAAGTTCTTGCACAGAATCACACAACTGAGGTGGGATTCAAACCCAGGTCTTCTTGACTACCACTCTCACACCCTATTGCTTCTTAATCCCTTAAACAGTAATGTGAGCCTTTAGAATAGCATTAGTCCTATGTAAAGATTCAATTTGAACTGTCTTTTTTTTAAGACTGTGTTTCCCTATTTTGGTCAAACTGTTACTTGTGCCCATGGTCACTCATGAACTTCATCCCACTACTGACTGGCACAAAAACTCAACCTACTCTATTTCTGACCCAAGTAGGTTCATCCCTCTTTAGACAGTCTGATGGCCCCCTTCTTGCAGGGGCTCTTCATATTCATGCCAGGCTTGGAGTGGACAACCAATCAACTTTAGACCTTGTACAGCTAAGAACTCTCATACTCAAGCAATCCCCCAACATCAGCCTCCTAAGGAGTAGCAGGAATTCCAGGTATGTGCCACCACATTCAGAAGACCTATCTCATTTCTTGGAGTAACCTAACCAGCTCTACATATAAGGGCTACTTATATTTAAAGAAGTTTCTGTTCTCTGTTAGTTTTCTTTGAATTTCATTTTCTTTTTTAGCAAAACAACTAAAACTTCTATAACATTTATTTCTATGTTTTTAAAACTCAAGGGGCTCTTTTCTGAAAACTTAGAACAAAATTCTCACTTAAACTTGAGCAATTCTACCTATTTCTAGCAGCAGGAAGACTAGGAAAAAGAATGATAAAGAAGGGTAATATAACTGTTTTCCCCCAACAACCTCAAATAAAGTCAGTGTTCCTGAAAAATCTATCACAGTTGGATTTGGGAGTATTTAAGGTAAAGAAATTCTGAGGCAGCTAGGTGGTAGAGTGAACAGAATGCCAAGCCTGGAGTCAGGAAGACCTGAGTTCCAATCCAGCCTCAGACACTTACAGCTGTGTTAAGTCACTTAACCCCGCTTGCCTCAGTTTCCTCATCCATGAAATGAGCTGGAGAAGTAAATGATAAAGCACTCCAATATCTTTGCCACAAAAATTCCAGATGGAATCACAAAGAGTTAGACATAACTGAAACAAATGAATAAAAAAATAAGAAATTTTCCTTTCCTTAAGAATTCAGGGTTACTCTCCATAATGAAGACTCTGATGTCTAATGTAGGTCAAGTGAACTTTAAGACTTTTTCATGTTCTCATTTCACCTATCTAAATCTTATCCATATTTGTCTATATCAACCTCTACTCACTTTATCTGAATGCACCACTTTCTCTTATTTTGACCCTTAATCATAAGATACAAAAAAAATATCACAACATGTATTAATCACCTGTTCTGTGCTAGGTACAGAAGAAATACAAAGTACATATGGCAGTTATAATTACTATTTCCCCACCCCACTATATTGGGCTTAAGTATTGCCTTTCTTAAGTCTATGGAGAGACACTATGTCACTATAATAATTATCCAACAAGAAAGTGTTTATGTCCTCCAAATGGTGTTATACTTGAACCAACAATCCAATGGTTGTCTGTATTTCTCTCTGGGACACGAGTATGGACAGCCACCCTAATAAGAAGGAAACCTGATGGTCACTTCCACCAATTATTCTTAATATTTCCCACTGATCAAAAAATGGTGGATCCTTAACTTGAAAGCATCTAGATTACTCTCCCTTCACCACCAATCCTACCACTGATCACATCACAGAATTCTTCAACAGCAATTTGGATTAGCTCTAGTTAACTGGAGTTAACAATCAATCTAGAGGATGAAATGGAATGTTGCTTTTATTAGGAAATCAACCTCTTGTCCCCCCCTTAATTCTAGTGTCTTCCCTCTATTAATTTTTTTCTTTTTATTGTATATGTAGCTTGTTTGCACATATTTTTTTTTTTGCTGTTTCCCCATTAGATTGTGAGCTCTTTGTGGTCAGGGAGTGTCTTTTCTCTCTTTTTGTAATACAATGTCTAACCCATTTGTTGTTGTGAAGTTATTTTCAGTTATATCTGACCTCTTGGAACTCCATTTGGGGTTTTATGGCAAAGATACTGGAATGGTTTGTCATTTTGTTCTCCAATTCATTTTACATATGACGAAACTAAGGCAAACGGGTAAGTAACTTGCTCACAGTCACCCAGCTAGTAAGTGTCAGGCCAGATTTGAATTCAGGAAGATGAATCTTCCTTGACACCAGGCCCAGCACTCTATCCCCTGTGCCACCCAACTGCCAAATAGTAGGCACTTGCTAAATGTCTATTGAAGACTGACTGCTGATTATACCTAACTCCCCACCCTATCTGGGTTCCACTCTCTCAGTTCACTTCCAGCATAGAACTATTATATTATAGTATAAAAACCATTGCGTTTCAAGTCAGAAAGAGGATTTTGAACCTGATTCTGCTACTTACCAGCCATATAACTTTGAGCGATTCATATCACCTCTATGACTGTCACATTCCTCATGTATTAAATGGAAAGGGTAGAATTCATGATCTCTAAGGATTCTTTCGGCTCTAAATCCCATTTCATCCTATTATCTCCAAACAAACTTAGAAGGGTCTTTTGAACACTCATTTATCCCATTTTTCCACACTTTAGTGAGGAAGTATGTTGTGTACATAACTCCAAAGAAACTATCCCAACCATACCCGTGTCTTATATCATGTCACTTATTTTTAATCCCAGAGAGAACAGTTTATTTACAGTCCTATATCATCCTCTTTCTCTGCTTAGAACAGGATGTGGGATGACTTCAAAAGGTAGAGATAGGAACTTATGATAGCAAAGGTATGTATATCCCTCAGGAAGAAAATGTCTTTAAACTCTGGTAAATTAGAACCAATGGTTGATGGAACCTCATGAAATGTATTGTGGCCTGTGGTTAAGATTTAGCAGATCTCAGCTGGGAATTTCCTTGGCATTAACTCAGGAAAGCTGTAACTACTCTTCAGTAAGCAATCTCCTCTCTTCTCCCTCCCCAAATTTCCTATCACACACCTGGTTTACATCAAAAGTTAATTAGAAGTTTAAAAAACAAGATTCAAGAAATACCTCCAAGCCCATGCCCCAAAGTGATAGTTTAGTAAAGCCCTAGATCTGAAGGTAGAATACCAGAGTTCCAGTCCTTAATTTACTGTAACTCATTGATTTGTGACTCTGGGTAAACTGAGTCACCAGCCAGTGCTTCATTGTTCTCATCTATACAATGAGAGCATTTGATTAAATGGCCTCTAAAGTTCCTTATAGCCTGAAAGACCCATGAATTATGACATTCAGTGAGGTTTGGAAGAAACTTTTTATTCTTCATTCTGTACTGAAATGTAGTAGAAGGGAGGAGAGTTGGGGGGAGAGCTGATCTAAGTTCTAGTTTCCAATCTGCCCTAAACTAGCTATGTGACCTTAAGCAAGTCACTTCATCCCTGGTCCTCATTCTCAACATTAAGATACAAGAGTTCTATCATTCTAAGATTTTGTAATCCAAAGGTATTTCTGCAACAAGTACAATTCTGTACTTGTACACAGTGCACTGTGTACACACTGTGTGTGTGTGTGTTCATCCTTCGTTGCCAAAGAAGACCATGCCATTAGAGAAATAATGACACAACTTGCCCTTGACTTTGTTTTGAGTGAGGGAGGGCTGTGCAGGTCACCAGCCTCACTTCTCCTCCAGAGCCATCTGAATCCAGTGGCCAGATATTCATCAGGATAACTGGAGATGACCCAGAATGAGGCAATTTGGGTTAAGTGACTTGCCCAAGGTCCTACAACTAGTGAGTGTCCATTGTCTGAGGTGAGATTTGAACTCAGGTCCTCCTGACTTATGCACTGATGCTCTATCCACTGCACCACCTAGCTGCCCCTACTGGAACTGAATGTGCTAATGAATGCACCTAGATTCCAATGGCTCTGTGAGCTCACTGATGTAGGTCCTCCCTTCAAGGATTCAGATCACAATCCATCCTTGTCTGCCCATCCTGTGTAGACCTTGCTCATGTTAATATGTTTTTGGCATAAGGACTCTAGCTGGGTATCTTTGTGTCATCTAGACATTTGAGGATACCAAGGACATTTAATTACCTCAGTAGTATTTAATTAACCTCTCTATATCTTGGATTCCTCACCTGTCAAATGTGGCAGTTGAATGCCATAAGCCTAAGATCCCTTCCAATCCTAACATTCTATATTCTAACATTCCATTAAGATAGTAATGGTAAATAGATGTGAACACAACCTTTGGAACTTTTGGAAACTGAGCAAATCAATCAACATTTGATTGCCTACTATATACAAATGCTGAGCTAGACTCTAAATGGATATACAAATGAGGTTACCTTCTATCTACATGATACGTATCTTGTTTTTATATATACATACATATGCACACATATACATACATATAAACATACATGTGTCTATCTGCCCTAAGCATGTCGAAGTCTTCTCCTGGCAGAATAGGCAGATGAGGATAATTTGTTCCAGTGACCATGAAGGTGGCTGAAGTAGGTACTGTGGAGTGCTTGGTGCTTGATAGGACATCTAAACTCCCAAGGTCATCCACTGAATCCCAGGCCATCTCCAGGCATCCTGACATTCATCTCGCCACTGGACTTCAATGACTCTAGAAGAGAAGGTGAGGCTGATGCCTTTGTGCAACTTTGCCCTGCTTAAATTAAATTAACAGACAAGTCAAGATATCACTTTCTAATGTTATTGATCGTTGCTCGAAAACAAAGGATGAACAAGAACCTATGTACATGGAAGAGACTAATATTGTCTTCTCTTGAGACAAAGGACTGTTTCACTATTGCCTTCATACTCTTAGAGAGAGAAGCAACATGGCATTGGACTTGGAAATAAAAGACTTGGCTTCAAATCCTGCCTCAGACACTAAACCATATGGCCTTGGGAAAATCACCTAACCTCTCTCTCGATACCTCAGTTTCCTGAGAGGATTGAACTAGATGACTTTTAAGGTCCCTTCCTGCTCAAATCAATAATCTCATGCCCAGTGCTTAACACAGTGCCAGGCCCAGAGAAGGTACTTAAATACTTTTTCATTGATTAACTCAAAGCTGGAAGGGAACTTAAAGGTCATTGAGTCTGACCTCTTCCTGAATCACAAATGATTTCAACAGCACCCCCAATAGATAGTCACCCAGCTTCTTCTCAAAATACTTTTACCAATAGGAAATTCATCACCTTAAAAGGTAGCCCATCCCATTGCTGGACAGCATTTGTTAGGAGATTACTACTTACATTGAGCCAAAATCCATCTCATCTCCTTTTTCATCACTCCTACCCGCAATTCTTAGTCCATAGAATGTTAGCTCAAGAATCTTGAGATCATCTAGTCCAAACTTCACCCCTTCCTACACATGGGAAAATAGGCCCAGAGAGATTAAATCATTTACCCAAGGTCACATTACTAATTAATGACAGGGTAAGGACCTGAACTCAGGTTTCCTGAGTCTTTCTCCATTGTTCTTCCCTCCACCTCACACTGTTTCCCCTAATGTACACAAAGTGCTGACTGTCAGAATGAGATTCCTGAAGTGAATCATGATAAATGTAAAGATAACACATAGCTACAACCATCGTCAGGAACAAATGACCTGTTTTGTCCCAGAATGTACAATTAACCTTTGCCACAGCCAACATGAAGAACTGCCAAACCCTGCAGTATCCTTTGCTGAAGCCATAAACAAAGAATCCCTTCCTGCAATCCTATAATTAGGTGTATTCTGGAGTTTGCAAGAGCTGGTACTGATAATTAGTTTGTTCCAAAACTATGTGACATGATTAGTGTTTTCTGTTTGATGTTGAACACACTCCCCCAAAATGAATGCAGGGAACCTCAGGTAAAGGCTAAATTTAACCTTCCTCTACAGGGGAAATGAAAATCAAATAATTACTATTTTGAATTCCCTGCAGTAACAACTGATTCAAAAAAATCTCTACTAACACTATTTTGAAGGCTACATTCTGTGAAGGAAAAAAGCCTCTGGTGCAGTGGGGAAAGCTCTGGCCTGCAAGCAAAGGAATCCTCTCCCCTCCTGGAGGTCCAAGAGATGGGGGAGCAATGGGCACAATTTACTGGAAAGCAGATTTGCATTCAACATAAGAAAAATATGTAAATAACTAGAAATTCCAAAAGTAAAATGGCTTGATAGAAAGTTCCCTAATACTAGAGGTGTTCAAATAGAGGTTGTTGTCAATGTTATAGACAAGATTCAAATTTTAGTATGGGTTTTACCAAGACCAAGGCTGGTAAATGTTTAACAACCTGATCCCTGAGGGTGGAGGGAAGGAAGTAAGCATAAAACACTTGTAAGTTTAATATGCATTATTACCATTTTCTCCATCACTTTCTTAAGTCTGGACAATCATCAAAACAATAAATCAAATCCTGATTCATAGCATTTGATGATTTCTTATGTGTGAATGCTCACATTCTAAATTTAACAATAGATTCAAGTCAAATAGATAATGAGTACTTCAGAAGAAATATGGGGTTGATGATATAATATGTGGTATCAAGGACATTCAGGGTATTCATAAAACTTTCAGCTAAAAAAATGGAAAACAGATATTAAGTCCTAGCAGTTCAATGTATCCTAACTTTCAACTAGTTTCACATCACATTTGCCAGCAATACATAGGTGACAGCAGAAGAAAAAACCATTTTCCAGACATACAGACATGTGACAGAAAACCAGTTGGACCACACACCAGTAGTAGAAGCCACATCGATTAGGAAAGAGTAAACAGTATAGCAGTGGATAAAAGTACTGCTGAGCTCCCCCCAAAACTACTCTAAACAGATCTAGAAAATATACCAGTCAGAGTTCTAACTGGAAAATCCAAGAAAAAACCACAATCATTTTTCCAGCCCCAATTGGCATAGGGAGGCACTGAGGATGAAGATTATTATTCAAAGCAAGGCTGTTGGAGATGTTATATAGGGGATTCATATTTCCTTTTGGGTTTTACTAAGGGGTATACTGGTAAATGTTTAACAATTAGATCTCCAGGAGAAAAAAGTTTGGTACCAAGACAATAAAACTCCATGAAAATTAGAATGGTTCAAGTAGAACCTAATGAATCCATGAGACCATAAGAAATACTAAAGCAAAGTCAAAAGACTGAAACAAGAGAAGAAAATGTAATGTGTCTCATAGAAAAATAGCTCACATGGGAAACAGATTAAGAGGAGCCAATTGAAAAATCACTGAACTACCTCAAAGTCATGACCTTCCAAAAACAGCCTATAAATCATATTATGAGAAATTTTTTTCAAAAACTTTCTAGACATCTTAGAACCAGAAGGCAAATTAGAAATAGAAAGAATCCACCAGTCACCTCCTTAAAGAAATCTCAAGATGAAAACTCTGAGGAATATTATAGCTGAAATCCAAAGTTTCCAGGTCGATCAGATAATAAGTATTTATGAAATGCCTATTATGTGTCAAGCACTGTGTTAAGTGGATACAAAAGGAGGCAAAAGATAGGTCCTGCCCTCAAAGAACTCACAATCTGATATGGGAGGATACAAGCAATCAAATATGTACAAACAATTTATATGCAAGATAAATAGTAATAATAAATAAAGGACTAGAATTAAGAGAGCTTAGGAAAAGTTTCCTGTAGAAGATGGGATTTTGTTGTTCTCCAATCATTCAGTCATGTCCAATTCTTTGTGATCCCATTTGGGGTTTTTTTGGCAAAGATACTAGAAGGCTTTACCATTTCCTTCTTCAGCTCATTTTATAGATAAGTAAATGGAGACAAACAGGGCTGATTTCCCCAGTGTCACGTAATTAGTAAATTAGTCTGAGACCAGATTTGAACTCAAGAATATGAATTCTCAGAACTCTAGGCCCAGAACTCTATTGTGCCTCCTAATTCCTATGGGATTTTAATTGGAATTTAAAGGAAGCCAGAGAAGCCAGTAGGCAGAGGTGAGAAGGGAGAGCATTCCAGGCACTGGGAACAGCCAGAGAAAATGCCTAGAGCTGAGGGAAAGAGTGTCTTTTTTAAGGAACAGCAAGGAGGCCAGTGTCACTAGACTGAAGAGTATGTGAAAGATATTAAGAAGACTAGAAAGGTAGGAGGGGGCTAGGTCATAAAGGACTTTGACTGCCAAACAGATGATTTTTTATTTAGTCCTGGAAGCCATTGTTGTTTATTTGGGGCGAGGGGGAAGGTGACGTGGTTAAACCTGAGCTTCAGGACTATCACTTTGGTGACTGAATGGAGGATTGATTGGAGTGGGAAGGCATTTGAGGCAGACAGAACCATCAGCAAACTAGTACAATAATACAGGTGTGAGGCACTGAGGGCCTGCATCAAAGCGGTGGACATGTCAGAGGGGGAAAGGGAGGATATTTGAGAGATGTAGCAAGGATGAAATCAACAAGCCTTGACAAGATAGGATATGGGGAGTAGGGGTTGGGGAGATAGTGAGGAGTCCAGGAGGACAACTAGGTTAGGAGCCTGAAGGACTAGAAGGATAGTGTTGCCTTGACAGTAGTATAGAAAGTAGTGGGGATGGGAGAAGGGTTTGGGGAGAAAGCAATTAGTTCAGTTTTGGACATGTTGAGCTTAAGATGTCTGGTGGATATGAAGTACAAGACGCCCAAAAAGCAATTGGAGATGTGATACTAGAGATAAGTGGAGAGGTTGAGGCAGGAGAGATAAATCTGAAAAGCATTAATACAGATTGTGTCTGTCCTTCATTCTTGAAGAAGACCATGACATCAAGATGATGACATGCCTTGCAGCTGACTTTGATTTTGAGTGAAGGAGGGCTGTGCAAGGTCATCAACCTCACCTTCTTCTCCTGAGTCATCTAGCTCCAGTGGCCTGATATTCATCAGGACAACTGAAGATGACCCAGAATGCAATGTGAAGCCCTGGCCCTTTCAGGCTTAGCTCCTATCACAGTCTTACTTTGAGTGAGATATACCCATTCAATGAATAGGTTTCTTCAAGTTACTCAAGGAATGGCCCCTTTCATCAAAAAAAAAAATCAAACTGGGAGGGGAAGACCCTCAGTGTTCCTGGGTAAAAGACAAACAATTACTATTTAGTTATTACATCCACCCTGTGCTAGGTGGGTGGGGATTAGTCCAGTCTGTGAGCTCCAGAGTGAATTGGGTTTAAGATTTGAGGTTTGAGCAAGAACTGTAGCCAGTAAACCCAGAGAAAAAAGGTAGCTTTTGGCCGTGGAGTTTACCTCCATCAACACAGAGACAATAATTAAATCTAAGGGAGCTGATGAAATCCCCAAATGAAGTATTATAGAAGGAGAAGAGAAGAGGGCCCAGGATAGAACCCCTTGGGAAACCTGCTGCTAAAGAGTTTTAACAAAGATCCAGCAAAGGAGACTGAGAAAGAGTGGTCAGATAAGTAGGAGGAGAATCAGGAAGGACTAGTGTCTTGAAAATCTACAGAAAAGAGTTTCGAGGAGGAGAGGGTAAAAGAAAAATCCTTCAAGCAGCCAAAAAGAAAGAACTCAAGGGGTATAGTCTGATTCACACATGATTGGGTGGACACTACTGTAAAGGAAAGGAAAGCTTGGAATATGATATTCCAGAAGACAAAAACTCTAGGTCTGAAACCAAGAATAACTTACCCAGCAAAATGTTTGTTACAGGAGGAAAAAAAATACTTTTATTGAAATAGATGACTTCCAAGCATTCTTGACAAGAGGACTAGAGCTACAAAGACATTTTGAAGTATAAACATAGAAATCAAGAAAAACATAAGCAATTATAAGGGACTAAACAAGGATAAACTGTTTGCATTCCACTGTGGGGGAATAATCTGTGTCTATTCTTAACTCTGTCATCATCAGGGGCTTAAGTTAACAAATAGCCTGAGAATCATTCTGTTATATCTTGATAATCTTTAGAGAAGAATGGAAAGAGAAGTAGGGAGAGAAAAGGTGGGGGAAATTAACTCATACAATTGGGGTGCACAAGTAAAAGTCTATTCCAAAAACAGAGGAAGTGGTAGACTCTTGAACTCCATTTTCATCTGAACCAGTCAAAGAGAGAAGAATACACACATATACACACTGAACTGACTTCAGAAAAGCATTTTATTTAACAAGGAAACAGTGGTAAAGGGGAGAAGAGAGAGGAAGGATTAAGAGGGAGAGTAAATTAAAGAAGGATAGGTAGGTGGTACAGTGGATAGAGAATTAGGGCTAGAGTTAGAAAGACTCCTCTTCCTGAGTTCAAATCTGACTTCAGATACTTATTGGATGTGTCAACCTGGGCAAGTCACTTAACCCTGTTTGCCTCAGTTTCCTCATCTGTAAAATGAATTAGAGAAGGAAATAGCAAACTTCTCAAGGATCTTTGCCAAGAAAATCTCAACTAGGGTCACAAAAAGTCAGACAGCTGAAAAGTGACTTAACAACAAAATAAAAGGAGGGGTTGCTTCTAAGTAAGACAAATTCTAACTAATACTGCACAAAATATTTATAGCAAGGTTTGGGTTATTATTTTAGTTTTTTTTCAAAGGTAAAGAATTAGAAACTGAGGGATACCCATCAATTGGGAAATGGATAAACAAGTTATGGTATATAATGTGATGGAATACTATTATTGTTCTATAAGATATGAAGAAGGGGGTGGTTTCAGAGAAATCTGGCAAGACTTGTATGAACTGATAGAGAACGGAGTAGGATCAGCAGTACGATTTAGAGAATGACAAAAATATTGTCTAGACAAATAACTTTGAAGGACTTTGGAACTCTGATCAGTCCAATAACCAACCACGATTATAGAGGACTTAATGTATAATCATGCTACTCCCCTTCTGATGGCAGGTGAAAGACTCAGAGAAGATTTAAATGTATTTTTTACATGGTCTATGCAAAAATTTGTTTTGCTTGCCTACACATGTTTGAAACGGATTTTGTTTTTCTTTCAAGAGGAGGTAGAAGGCATAGAAGACAGATTTTTGCTGATTAAAAAATAAAATTTACTTTTCAAAAAGATCAGACAGCATAGTTGACTCTCTAAGATAAAGTAGGAAAGTGCAAACATACAACATGTGTTATAGTACAAGAAGGGTAGCAGCTGAGGCAATTCAACAGGAACATGTTCTAATTGACTACTGAATCCCTCCCTAAGACCTCACTTGTTCCCTTTAAATGTAGCCAGCCTACCTAATAAGCATCAATGTCAGGGGATGATAACATCTGATTGGTGCTGGTGATCTGTTTCTGATTGGGTCACTGGCCTTAGGATCTTGGCAAAGAAAAGCTAATGTTGCATGGTAATTGTGTGACTTTGTGGCCAAAAACTCAGTGGGAAAACTCTCTGATCATCATAGTCTTTGAATTCCATCTTGTGTCACACTTATGTGTGAGACTGTGCCTTCCCTGAATTGTATCCCACTGGGTTTAGGGCACAACAGAAGTATCTTGTCTGGATAGTCTCTGAAAACTCAAGATCTACTGGTCAATGCCTGTGGACAATGAGCAGGAATCCAAGAACACTTCTAAACTAGTCTAAACTTACAGAGGCAGTCACTGATACACCTTATCTCAGATTGGGTGAGGCTCATTTCAGTGTGTTTCTAAGACTTCCTCCTCTATTTTCAAGGAAAATGACTGGAGGAAAGAAAGAGGAATCTTCACAACATGCACATGAACTCATAGTATGTTATCCAGGCAAGTGTCACAGTGATTAAAGTATTAGGTTTAGAATCAGGAAAATCTGAGTTCAAATCCTACCTTACATAATTGATAACTATATGGTGTTGGGCAAGTTTCTTAATTTCTCTCAGTTTCAATTTCCTCAAATGTAAAGTAGTAATAATAATATCTTCTTCACAGAGTTGTTGTAAGGATTAAATGAGATAACATGAATGCCATTTTGCAAATATTAAAGAGTTAAATAATTGCTAACTATTATTAGTTAGTGTCCAAACAAGAGTACCAAAGATAGATGAATCCATCAGATTTTCCTCTTTTTGCCCCTGATTTTATATGCCAGTTGTCTGCTCATTATTCTCAACTACCAGGTGCCATTGTAAGCTTTAACATTGGGTAGAAAATTCAAATCCAAATCACAAAGAAGAGAGGCATAGAGGAGAATGAGGCTAAAAGATCATTTAGACTTGGTATCAAGGACAACACAAGAGAGGCACTGAGCTTGGGTGAAAAGGAGAAAAAACTGTCTGTTGTACACACTCAGCCAATTGGGTAAAGATCACTAAATTCGAGAAGAGCCAAGATGGTGGAATAGAAAGATACACAGACACAGCTCTTACCCCACAGCCCGTAAAATACCTGTAAAGAAGAACTCTCAACAAATTCTAGAGCAGCAGAAGCCACAGAAAAACAGAGTGGAGGAGATTTCTGTTCCAGAGAGACCTGAAAAACTGACAGGAAAGGTCTATCATGCACCAGACCTGGACCAGAGCCCAGGTCTGCCTTGACCACGTGGCACCAAGAGGAGCAGATCCAACCAGGCTTCAGGGACAGAATCTCCAGCAGCAGCGCAGGTCCCTCAACCCACAGACGCCAAAGCTCAGTGTGAGGGTCTTTTCGGCTGGCCGAGAGGGCAGCGGGGGTGTCCCCATAACTCAGGCCCACTTGGGAGGCAACAGCAGAGGCAGCAGTGGAAAGGGACTCCCCCAAAGCAGGCAGTGGCCTGCATACATTGTTGAAGGTCTCCTCATAAACCCCCTGAGGGAACTAAGCCCTGTGTGGTGGCCCTGCTCTGATCTGAGCATCTGAACTAAATCTCACACTAAATAGCAGCTCCACCCCTACCAAAAACCCTAAGGTTTGGGAGCAGCATTTGAATCTCAGCCCCCAAGTACTAGCTGGGAGGAACTGGAGGCAAGGTGGGTGTGGAGAGGAAACTCAGAAATTAGGTAACTGGCTGGGAAAATGCCCAGAAAAGGGGGAAAAAAGTAAGACCATAGAAGGTTATTTTCTTGGGGAACAGGTGTCCCCCTCCCCATCCTTTCAGATGAGGAAGAACAAGGCATACTGTCAGAGGAAGTCAAGGCCTCTGCCTCCAAAGGGAACTTAAAATGGGCTCAGGCAATAGGAGACCTTAAAAACCAAGTTAGCAGCTTACTAAAGGAAAACCAAAAAAATGCTGAGGAAAATAACAGCTTTAAAAAGAGGCTAACTCAATTGGAAAAAGAGGTCCAAAAAGCCAATGAGGAGAAGGAGATTTTAAAAAGCAAAATTAGCCAAATGGAGGAGAAGGTTCAAAAGCTCCCTGAACAAAATAATTTGTTGAAAGAGAGAATTAAGTCCAGGGAAACAAATGACTATGAGTTAAACCAAGAAGTTAGTAAACAAAACCAAAAATTTGAAAAAATAGAAGATAAGGTGAAACAACTAATTGGAAAACAACTGACCTAGAAAATAGATCCAGGAGAAATAATTTAAAAATTATTGGACTACCTGGAAGCCATGATCAAAAAAAGATCCTAGACATTATCTTTCATTAAATTATCAAGGAAAACTGCCCTGACATTATAGAATCAGAAGGCAAAATGGATATTGAAAGAATTCATTGATCACCTCCTGAAAGAAACCCAAACAGAGAAACTCCTAGGAATATTGTGGCCAAATTTCAGAGTTCCCAGATCAAGGAGAAAATACTGCAAGCAGCTAGAAAGAAACAATTTGAGTACTGTGGAAATACAATCAAGATAACACAGGATCTGGCAGCTTCAACATTAAGGGATTGAAGGGCTTGGAGTGGGATATTTCAAAAGTCAAAGGAACTGGGATTGAAGCCAAGAATCACCTACCTAGCAAATCTGAATATAATACTTCAAGAGAAAAAATGGTCATTCAGTGATATAGTCAAATTTCAAGATTTCATGTTGAGAAAAAGACCAGATCTGTATTTAAAAATTTGACTTCCCAAGACAAGAATCAAGAGAAGCATGGAAAGGTAAACAGAAAAGAAAAATCATAAAAGACTCTCTAAAGTGGAACTGTTTACATTACTACATGGAAAGAAAATATTTTTAACTCTTGACTCTTTTCTCAGTATTTGGGTAGTTGGAGAGATTGTACATATACACACACACATACATACACATAGATAGAGAGTATGGGTGTGTTATATCAGAAGAGATGATATCCACACACACACAAAAATAAAATAAAATAAAAATTAAGGGGTGAAGGAGGAAAATTCCAGGAAGAGAAAGGGAGTAATAGAATGGGGCAGGCTATAATTCATAAAAGAGATAAGAAAAATCTTATTCAGTGGAGGAGATAAGGGAGAAGGGGTTGGGGGGAGGGGAAATAAAGCTACTCTCCCCACATGTGGCTGAACGAGGAAATAACATGCTCACTAAATTTGATATGAAAATTTATATACACCACAGGAAAGTAGAAGAGGAGGCAACAAGTGGAGAGAGAGAGTGTTAGAAGGGAGGGCAAATGGGAGAAGGGAATCACTTGAAATAAACACTTTTGAGAAGGGACAAGGTCAATTTTAGGGAGGAAAAATAAGGGGGGATAGGGTAGGTCAGAGGACAATATAATTAGTATTACACAATATGATTACTATGGAAGTCTTTTGCAAAACAACACATATTTAGTCTGTATTAAATTGTTTCCCTTCTCAGTGGGGGTGGGGAGGAAGTGGGGGAGGGAGAGAAGTTGGAATTCAAAGTATTAGAAACAAATGTTGAGAATTTTCATTGCATATAATCAGGAAATAAGAACTACAGGGATAGGGGTATGGAAATTTATCTTGTGCTGAAAGAAAAGAGAGAAGATGGGGATAGGAGAGGGGTGAGGTGTGATGGAGGGGAGGGTACATTGAGGGAAGGAGCAATCAGAATGCAAAGTATTAGGAAGCAAGGGAAGGGGAGTGATGGGGAGAAAAATTGGACATGCTACAAAGTGAGGTAAAAGCAATCAGTATTAAAACAATAGGCTGAATTAATTACTGAGAATAAATCAATGACATCTTCAGTCTGGAGAAAAGAATTTCAGTCTAAATTTCCTAGAGGAAGGTTAACTTGGGTAAAATTTGTTATTGAGGGAAAAGTCAAGGTTTTAATGGTAAATTTGGTTTTATGATTGCCATTTCATCAGGAACTAGAACATGTATAGAAAGACATGTAAGTCACTTAAGACTTTCCTCAAAAGATGTTCCTTAGCCAAAGTGGAACTATAATCATATTTGAAACATGGTTATTGGAACTTGCCACTTTTAGATGCTATGGGACTATTAAGTGACTGTTCTTCTGAATCTAACTCCAGGTGTGGGAAACAAGAAAGGCAATCTGAGCCTCCAATACATGATGCCAGTAAGTTGATGAGATGCTGGTAAACTGCATAGGTGATCTCATGGGAAGGGTGGGAGAGTGGCTGTTCAGCATGGGCTGAGGTGGGATTCTCCTGACTCAACTTCCCCACTGACACCTGGCAGATTTTAAGCCTCACTGAATGCAAGTGGATTATCTATTCCTGCCTGGAGTTGACATGAAGTTGGGGAGATATTGTATCCCTGCAATGTCCTTATTACTGGTGGCAATTTCCTAAAGTCAAAAGGTTTGTAAGCTTAGTACCAGATCTATTCAATTATAGAATATGACAGGAACATCCGAGATTGTCTAAAATTAAGCTATTAGGGACGGGACTTTAGACCAACAACAATAAATTAGGGTCCTTTAATTCTTAGTAATACTGTGGAGCCAATTAGGTCAAGAGCTTGTAAAGTTAGCAATGTAAATATTATCTGTGTCTCAGTTGGTTAATGTTTAAAAAAAAATTATTTTGTGGTCTATATTGTAAATGCTTTAAAAAGATGTATCACCTGACCAAAAGTTTGAATTGCTTTATTTGTTATAAACTGTGTTAAAAATAAATTTAAAAAAAAAAAAGATCACTGAATTCTCTTCACAGTCTTCAAGCTAGGTTTGATATCATTCCCCAAAAACAAGATGTGATCACAGAGTTTTCACAAGAGAGGAGAGGAACATCCAAAGTTTTTCATTTATTATAAATATTCTTTGCAATTGTTGAGTGTTCAAAGGATAAGAAAAAACAGTCCTCAAAAGAAGAAGTGTAAACCACTAACAGTCATATGAAAGAATAGACCAGATCGGTAATAATTAGAGAAATGCAAATCAAATAACCTTGTGTCTCCTCACACACAGAAAATTGGCTATGATGAAAAAAGATAAGAAAAGTTAGTGTGGAAAGACAGGAATGCTCATGCACTGGGAAAGCTCTGAATTAGTACAAATATTCTGGTTTAAAATGATGAAAAAAGTAGTTAAATGTGCCTCCCCTTAGACATAGAGATTCAGCTGCTAAGCATGTACTTCAAGTACGTCATTGATAAAAAGAAAAGCTCCATTATGCAGTCAAAATAATTATAGCAGCACCACTGCTATTAGCAAAGACTTGGAAATAAAGTAGACGCCCATCAGTGAGGAAATGGCTAAACAAACTGTGACACATTCATATAATGGAATATTAATTTATTATAAGAAACAATGAGTACAGTTCAAAGAGGTATGAAAAGACTTCAATGAACCAATGCAAAATGAAAGAGGTCAGTAAAACAATATACACAATGACTACAACAATATAAATGGAAAGAACGGCAATCACAAAGTAAGAAAATGAATGCTGAAAAATAATAAGGAATAATAAGACGTATGAGAACCCCTGTACCACTCTTTTTTTTTTCAGAAACCTGGGTCTGCAGTTATGGTACATTACATATATCATTTTTTTTTAATGTATTGATCTTTTGAATGACTTTTTTTCTCTTCCTTTTTTTTAATTCTCTGTTTAAAAGAATGATTGGGGGGAGTGATGGATGTATGAGAAAATTAAGGCAATGTAAAAACAGAAGTTATCAATGAAAATTAAAGGAAAAATATTTTGAAATTATAATAATAAGTATCTCATATTCCCATAGCACCTTGAGATGTATATGTCACCTCCTTCACAAGAACTCCAATGAGACAGGTATTTTAAGCATTAGGGATGGGAACAGGGTCTACAATTTCTTTAGTCTAGGGAACTCCCAGATGAGGAATCTCCTCTACTAATCCAGGTTATCACTTTTTCTACAATTTACAGTCTTAAAGAGTTGCCTTAGAGCCATGGAATCAAACTCAAATAGAAATGAGGGCCATTAGATCCTACATAAGGATCCCTGCTGCTGCATATTGACTTAGAAAATTACATATTAACATTATCTACATTCTATTGTATTTGAATTTATTTTGTTAAATGTTTCCCAATCACATTGCAATCTGGTTCAGGCTAGCACAGTGGACTGTTGCCCACATGAACATGGGCTCCCAGTAACATCTGACTTAGAATGCTGGGAGTTTAGGTGACTTCCTCAGAGTCATACAACCAACACACACATCAGAGTTGGGACTGGAATCCAGGTGTTCCTGGCTTCAAGGTCAACTCTCAATCCACTCTGATATTCTGCCTCATTTTATTGGCAATATTACATTTATTAATTTTTCTATTTTAGTTCAGTTACAGAAACTGAAGTTCAGAGAAATTAAGGGTATCTACATATGAGTATGATTATAAACATCTAAGTGTATATATGTGTGTATGAATAAGTGTATGTGTGGATAATGTATATTTGTATGTCTGTGTATAAATTTATGTATATATATGTATGTGTGTATGTATATATGTATGTGTACATGTATATGTGTGGATCTGTGCTTAATTGTAACCTTCAGAGAAGGGAGGGGAGCAAGGGGGAAAAAGAACAAAGTAAAAAGCGCACAGCAGAGAACAAAAGAAAACTTAAAGGAAGCAAAGAAAAGATGGACAGCTCTCAACACAATACATGGTATTTATTACATAGGCTTTCTTGAAATGGAAATTTATTGCTATATATTTTGAATCCCTCTCACATTCTGCTGTGCACATGGTAGTACTTTTTTTCCTTTCTTATTTTGTATAACTTTAGCTTTAGTATTTGTTTCTTTTTTCTTTTCTTATTTTGTATTTAAGTTTAAAATTTACAAAAAAAAAAAAAAAGAAAGAAAGAAAGAAACTTGCCCAGAACCACACAGCTGTGAGCATCAGAGTTATGACTTAAACCTAAGTCCCTAACAATTCCGCATTCAGGGCTCTTTCTACTGGACCATCAAAGCCTCATGAAATTCCACATTCTATTTCAACTCTTTTGAACTCATTGGGAGGAAAAAAAAAGGAAATGAGCCTTCTTGACTGAAGAATATTTCAGACTCTGAGCACTGATGATAAAAGTCTATCCAGAGAAGAAAACTATCCTTTCTTTAGTCACCAGTCAGAGCTCTTCTTCCCTAAAGAAACAGTTATCAAAAGGAGGGAGGATCTTAAAAGTGATCATTTATGTTACTGAGACTCAACAAGCTCATGTATGAAATTAGAGCCCACTACTTCCCAGGTTTAGTGAGTTGTTTGAGGGTCTTCCACTATCCAAACCTCAGTCTAAAACCCCACAAATGCCATCTTCATGTCAAGTCATTTTTGAAAAAGAAGAAAAAAAATCACTTCAAGACATATAACTGCAAAAGCAATAAGGCATTAAATTGAAATTGAATGAGAAAGTAAATAACATAGAAGTGAAACAGGTAGTAAATTTTAACTTCCTTCATATACAAAATGGATACCAAGTCCTATATTGGTTGGGGAGTAATAATCAATTTGCCCTTTAAACAGCATAACAGGGAAAAAAATATGTCATCAATTTCAACTTAGCACTGGTGGTGAAGTGGAAGGTGTAATATCTTTCTTGTCAGTTTCTCCCTTCCCAGCATTTGGAAGACGCAGGAGAGAGAAACCCTGACATTTCAAGGCTGCCTTCCCTTTCACTGAAATTCTAGTCATTGTGCCTTGTCCAGACCACACCATATACAGCCTCCTTCTGTGTTTCCTGTAGCTCTCCAGCCCTGCTGCCTGACTGTCTGCTGGCACCTAGAGATCTTGTGCCCCCATCTATCGGCTGAGAGATTAAAGGAAGATAATCAAGCAATATAATTTCTGTTCAGCTATACTGCTCTCTTCAGAATGCCTATGCTATAATTGCTACTTTATGTGACTGCTCTGTTCTCTTTCGAAATCCATAGGGCCTGTTTTTCCTCCAGAAACAGATGTTCTCTCTGCTCCTCATGACTCCATCAAGCTGAATCCAACTGATATAATCTCACATGTATGCATAAGGTTCAGGTCCCAGAGTTTTTGCTAATAAATGACAGTTCTGCCTATGTCACAACCGTGGGCTAACTGAAGCATCGCTATAGAACATCCATTAAGGGAAAGAGACAATCTCCACTCATCAATAAGAGCAAGTTGTCCAGTTAGCAACAACAGGAAAATATACACGACGACTATAGCAATGGAAAGGGGAAAAAGAGTCACAAAATCAATAAAAGGAGGGAGTAGTGTTTTAAAATTACAAAGAAGAAGTATGGCCCCAAAAGAGATATGAGACTACACCTGCCTTCAACTCTTTTGCAAAGTAGGAGGACCATGGATGTGGACTATTGTATTTTTTTCAATGGATTGATCAGTTTTGCAGATTGTTTTTTTCTATTCTTCCTCTTTATTTTTTAAAAAAAATATTTTTAATAGCAATGACTTTCCGGGAGGAAGAGTGAAGAAAGATACAGAGTGAAATTTAATTGATGTAAAAAAATATAAGGCATCAAAAAAATTTTTTTTTTCTTTGAAAGAGCAGGTTGTCCTTCTACAAGGCTTTTACCTCTTCAACTTGATCTTGGCTTCCAACAATTACTGTTTTTTCCTAGTGGTTTCCTTCATTAAATCAATCTATTGGTACAGATTGTCACAGAAATAAAATAACATAATATGATAATTACAAGTTATTACTAGTAGTATTACTATTAGTAATAATAATAATAGTATAAATAATAATAAACTTTTCACTATGTATCTCCACTATATTTTAATGAAGAATAATAAAAGTATGGAATTTTAGATTTGATCTCCCAGAACCTCCGGTCTGGGAAAGGTCCCTGATTGTCTTCATGGTTCAGCTGCCCCCTGTCTCTGCTCCCAAGGGATCCCAAGAATTAAGTGAATTCTTCCAGGAACCTCTGTTTTGGGGAAGGGCCCTAGATCAGCCATCCTTCATTCTCCAGATTTAGTCACTATATGCCTACCCAGATATTGCTTCCTTTTCCCACATCCTTTTTATATTCCTCTTTTATGTATTGTATTCCACCAGCAAAATACAAGTTCACTGAGGACAGGGACTTTATCTTTGTTTGTATTTGTATCCCCAGCACTTAGCACAGGTCTAACAAGTAGTAAGCACTTAACAAATGTTTGCTGACTGACTGACTGACCTAAAAATGTCATCTCATTCTGCATTATATACTAAACCTTCCATAATCCCTGAAATATAGCCATCCTGTTCTTTTGGAAATGATCCATTTAAAGAACTCACCAGCAACTTAAATAGTAGGAGGCAGCTAGATGGCACAGTAGATAGAGCACTGGACCTGGAGTCAAGAAGACCAGAGATCGAATCTGGTCTCAGATATTTACTAGCTGGGTAACCCTGGACAAATCCCTTCAACTCTACCTGCCTCAGTTTCCTCAACTATAAAATGGAAATAATTATAGCACCTACTTTCCAGTGTTGTTGCAAAGATCAAATGAGGTAATATTTGCAAAATGCTTAGCATAATGCCT
This sequence comes from Bettongia penicillata ogilbyi, assembly GCA_023548195.1. Taxonomy (NCBI): domain Eukaryota; kingdom Metazoa; phylum Chordata; class Mammalia; order Diprotodontia; family Potoroidae; genus Bettongia; species Bettongia penicillata. The sequence goes on along the minus strand of JAJHZJ010000260.1, from coordinate 5,164,874 downwards.
GAAACAAAGAAGGTACTTTAATAAATGTTTATTTCCTTCCTACTTAAGCAAATCATTCCATTTTTGTATGACTTTCATTGTTGGTTGTCCACATATTGATCTAAAATTCATATTCATCATCCCTCCTATTTATTGGTTCCAGTTCTCCTCCATGGGGCCAACTAAAAGTCTAATCCCTCTTCTAGATTATGAATGAGCCTTGCAATATTTGAAGCTAATGAACACATTTCTCCTAAGCCTTCCTTTCTATAGACTAAACTCTATCAGTTCCTTCAATCGTCACCATATGGCATGGTTCCCTGGATATAGTTCAATTTGTCAATCTCCGAAAATGTAGCAATCAGATTTTTAAAAAACCCTATCATCTCCTTTCCTCTTTTCTTAATGTAGCTTGAGACTGCTTTAGTTTTTTGACTGCCACACCAGACAGTTGACTCATTGAACTTACAAGGCACTAAAATCTGTTTTTAACATGAACTGTTTTCTAGGCACATCTCCTCAATCTTGTATTCAGGCAGTTAATTTTTTGAACCCAAATGTAACACTTTACATTTATCACTTAATTAAACCTCATCTTATTTGATTTTTCCTATTATGATAATTAAGATCTTTTTGGATCCCAATTCTCTCATCCAAATGAACTATTAACTAACCATTAACTATCTCTCCAAGCTTAGAAAAAACAAATATTCCTAATGCTTCTTGGAAACTGGCAGAGGAAACAGATCAATGAGAGAAAAGGGAAGTTAGAAAAAAATGTGTATGGGAATATACTTCCCCAAATGCCTGAATTTCCTCTTCCTTCCTAAAAAGACTTCCAGTCAGACACTGGATGCCATTCCTTCCTAGCAGCTGTGATCAGAGGCAAAAACCAGGAGCTCTCAATTTGGCAGATATCCCAACCTGCTTGCAGTTTCTGCCACAGTACTAAGCCACAGTATGATGATGAAGACAGAGTTGAGATAGATCTTGAAACGCTGAAGTGGTCACAGCAGAGACCCTCAGTTGAAACGGGGCAATGGAAATGTGGTGGCAAGATTGCTGGAGACAAGAGACATAGAAAAATGGAGCAAGACTTAAAACTGAGAGCTACTGTGAAGCCTCAACTGCTGGTACAGGAGAGGAGACTGATCTCAATCCCCAGCGCATCCCCCTGGTTTATTTCTGGTTATTTACAAAAATAATCTTTGCAGTTTCCAAACATGTGCCTTTCCCTTATCTAGCAGCTGGGAAAAGATTGTTATGGTTCAGTCATTTTTTTAGTCATGTCCAACTCTGTGTGACCCCATCTGGGATTTTCTTGGCCAAGATACCAGAGTAGTCTGCCATTTTCTTCTCCAGATCATTTCATAGATGAGGAAACTGGGGCAAACAAGGTTAAGTGACTTACCCAGGGTCACATAATTAGTGTCTGAGGCTAGATTGAACTCAGGAAGAGTTTTGGTGTAAGAGCTTGCCTGAGCCCTTTTCAGGGTTGATCATCCTCCTTTTATATCCACCTGTGACTCCAAGAAGCTGTAGCATGTGCAGCAGCTATACCCTGGTGCACCATATCAGCAGACAGGTTAAACCAGTTTGAGAGCAACTGATGAGCCTCAGACCTGTTGGTGAGTTGGAGTCTGATGCCAGACCAGGCACTCTGTCCTGAAGGAAAAGATTAAGGGAAGATAATCAAGTGATATAATTTTTCTACAGTTATGCTATGTAACAGTTCTTTTACTATTCTATACTTTACTAAGTTTTACATTACTTTAATAATATACCACATGACTTTGGAAAAGTCAAATTGAATGAGTCTTATGAAATTAGTTGACCAAGAAGAAGAGATTTCCCAAATATAGAGTAGAGCAAAACTGACAAATATCAATATTTTCATAAATTCTCATGTTTCAGAGTAGCATTTCATTTCTTTTAATCATAGGCTAAATCTGAATATGGTTAGGCAATAATAATCGTTATGATTAGTTATATAGCACTTTAAGATTTCCAAAGTACTTCATAAATATTTCACTCTCAGAACTCTGGGAGGTAAGTTCCATTATTATTCCCATTTTACTGATGAGGAAATAGAGTTTAAAAGAGTTAATGACTTGCCCAAAGTCACATGACTATTAAGTGTCTGAGGCAAGATTCAAACTTAGGTCTGCTTGACTCTAAGTCCACTGTCTATCCACTGTGCCACCAGAGAAAAATAACAAAATCTGCCTAGATGGACTAGTGATCCAGGAGAGTTTTCTGGAAAAAACCTTTGGATAAACAATAGGAATTGTGGAGCCACTGGAAAAACTCATACAGACACATTGGATATTCACTAACACAACCACTACCCTCATGGTTTGAATTAGCATCTTGTGGTGAACAAATTATTATTACTTTGCATTGCTGGTTGAATGATTGATTAATTAATTGATAGTCGGCTTTTCTGGAGGTTACAGGAAGAAAGGCATCTAACCAGGCATCAAAATGCTATTTCTATTGTAGCAATTCAATTGTCACCTGATATGCCCACCCGCTGTATACTGGCCCACACCACATCATAGCATGGCATTTGCAAAGCATGGTTTCTATGCTTTTATTAACATCATTGACATTTCAATTATAATAAAATAAGGCTAAGGACAGAAGAGTCCATTTGAATCACAGTAAATTAATTTTAGCCTCTGATACTGTGGTCATTCTATTCAGATAATATTTTCAGGCATCTGTACTATTCTTTGCAAGGCACCATACACAATTATCCAGAAAGATAGCTAAATTCTCCCCTTGAGAGGCCTGAAATCCTAAAAGAACATACAAAAGTAAAGTATCTATAAGCCTGTAATGATGGAAAGCATAATCAATGTCATTTCATGGTCTTACATACCCCTATCCTGACATTTGCTATTTGTCAGTTTTTACAGACATGGGGCTTAGACTGTGACATGCTTGCTGTTGCTTTAAAACTTAGGATTTGTAGAATACACATCAAGAGACTGTAATCCCTACTGTCAGCAGCTCCCAACTTTGGTGCAGTGTTCTTGGTTCTGGGGTTTGTACTTTTTTTGAAGAAGACCAGTGACATCACAGGGTGATGTCTTAACTCATGAATGCATTGTATTTAAGGGAGGCAAATTTGCTCAAATTCATCTCTATCTCAGAGTCTTCAAAGTCCAGTGGCAAGACAAAAGTCAAGAAGACTGAGGATGGCCCAGGATGTAGTGGATGACCCTGGTATCTTCAGTCTCTAACCAAGTTCTAATCTCTCCACAGCACCTGCTTCAGCCACCTTCATGGCCATTGGAACAAACTGTTCTCTTCCACCCTTTCTGATGGGGGAAGTCTTCACCAACAGGTTTGAGGCCTATCAGTTACCCTCAACCTGATTTCACTTGTCTGTTGACATGGTTCACCAGGGTGTGGCTGCTTCACATGCTATAATTTCTTGGAGCCACAGGTGACAGTTGAATACCAGGTGGATATCAAAGGATCAGCCCTGAAAAGAGCATGGGCAAGCCTTCACACCAGAAGTGCTACTCCTATTTGAACACCCATATACTCATACACCCACTTTTGAGTTTCATCAAAGATCTATGCTGCAAAACTGAATTTTTGATTAATGAGTTAAAAAAATCTAATTTGTTATTAAAATGGATCAATATTAATTATTATTAATATTAACCAACATTACGTTTAAAAGTAATAATAAGCTTTAAGTAAAAGATACAAGTTTGTACCTACTTCACTAATGCTTAACTGGTAGCATTTCTAGTTCTTTCTTCTTTTTTTCCTTTAGATCTTCTAGTAGAGAAACCTTGAGTTCTCTCTCCTTCACTTCATACTTGTTTCAAAGGACCATCAAGGTCATTTCAAAGGCAAACTTGGCCTCCTTCACAATTTTCCCAGGGCTATCCTTAAGATGATGTTACAGGAGTCCTGTGTCAATCCAGAGAAGGAAGAAAATGGATAACTTGTAGAGAAAAGGGCTAGGTAATGTTTTATTAGGAAACAGAAGGAATAGCTGGATAGTGAAAAGGAAAGCTGACTTGGGAGCAAATTGTTCTGCAGAGAAGAAAGTCAAAAAGTTGAGCGCACAGCTACACCACTGCTTTTTCCTGCGCAAGGTCATTCCGGTCTGAAATTTGAAGAGTTGGGCATAAGTGGAGAAAATCACTTAAGCTTGCAGGGCCATGGTTCTTGCAAATTACATACTAAGAAAATATCACTCAGGTTTGTTTGGAGGCAGCAAAGTGTAGCAGAAAGAACACTGGCTTGGGCTTCAAAAGGACATGGTTTAGGTGCTGGCTCAGGTACTTAATGTTATATGACATCAGGTAATCTAATTCACTTCTCTGGATTTCTTCATCCCTAAATCCCTAAAATGAGTATGATGATAATAATGATTAACACAAAAAGGTTTTTTTGATATGCACAGCTTTTACATATATTATCTATTACCTTAGAGCCTCACATCAGTTCTTCAAGGCAAATGCTACAAGTACTATTCTCTTTATTTTACATATTTGGAAACTCAGACTCCGAGGGATGAAATTTTGCTTTACGCATGGTCCCACAACTAATCAACTTTGGTGGCAGAACTTCATCAGGCAACCCATTAATTAATCAACAATTATTTATGGAAGTGCCTGCTATGTACTAGTGCTTGACATAGAGGACATAAGTAAAGAGAATAAAACAATTCCTACCCACAAGGAGTTTATATCCTAATGGGGCAAGAAAGAATTATACATAGAGCGTGCCCCAAAAGTCTTCATCCAGTTTTAAGCTATAATAGCTTTAATAGCTTACAAATCCATGATTACATTTGAGACACCCTGTATAAACTACATGCAGCATCAATATAAACATAATAATTACAAAGATTTACAAAGTAATTTTGGAAGGAAGGCATTAACAGTTGGGTAAGGAGGGCCGGGATCAGGAAAAGCTTCATGTAGAACAGAAGTGTCAAACATGGCAGTTAGCTGGACACAAAACTCCAAAGTATGGCTTGAATCAAACTCAAATGTAATTGGGAAACATGTAACAAAATAAATAAAAATACAATAGAACATAGATGCTGTTAATATGTGTTTTTTTAAGTCACTGTGAGACTAGCAGGGATCTTTTTGTAAGGTTTAGTGAGCTCCAGTTCTATTTATTTGAGACTGCTGATGTAGAAGATGGTGCTTGACTTGTGTCCAAAAGGAAGAGAGGGACTCTGCAAGGTAAACATGAGGAGGGAATGACTAGGGTAAAGGTGTAGACATAGGAGATGGATTGTTGTATTCAGGAAGAGAGAGAAGACCATTTTGACTAAATAGCAGAATGGGAAAAGAGAAGTGATATCCAACAAGACGTCAAAGATTAGTTGAAGCCAGTAGTGTAAAGCCTTCAAAACCAACCAGAAAAGTTTGTATTTTATCTTAGTGGCAATAAGAAGCAACTAGAGTTGATTGAGTATGGAAGGCAATAAAATCTGTATTTAATGAAAGTTATTTAAAGCAATGCAGAGGATATACTGGAGTGGGGATAGATCTGAGTCTGGGAACCAATTAGGAAGCTGTTTCCAATAATCTAGGCAAAAAGTAGACAACTGGTTGAGTGGAGAAAGATCAGATGTGAAGATAAAAATGGCAAGATTTAGCAAATGATTGGACAAATGGGACAAAAGGGAGTTAGGAATCCAGGACAATGTCAAAGTTATGCACCTGAGAGAAGGAAAAGATAGTAGTGCCTTCAAAAACAATAATGATAAATGCATATTTATATGACATTTCAAGGTTTACAAAATGCTTTATAAATATTACCTAGTTTATCCTTATAATAATCTTGGTAGGTAGGGGCTATTATTTCCCTATTTTACAGAAGAGGAAATTGAGGTACTGGAGAGGTTATATGACTTACCCAGGGTCATACAGCTAAGATTTGAACTCAGATTTTTTCAACTCAAAATCCAGTGCTTTATTCACTGCACTGTCTTGCTGTCTTTGATGAAACTAGGGAAGTTTGGACGGGGCACAGTTTCAGGGGAAAGATAATTATTTTTTTTTTGGATGTTTAGATTAAGATATCTCTAGGATATTCAGTTTGAATTCTCCACTAAGTAAATACTCTAATAAACTTAAGGGGTATGATATAAATCAGGGAGTCATCTACATAGAGATGATATTTAAACTCATAGGATCTGATATGGTTACCAAAATAAAGAGTGTAGGTCAATGATTTTTAACATTTTGTATGTGTCTCATGGACCCCTTGAAAGCCTGTTGAAGCCTATAGTCCCTTCTCAGAATCATATTTTTTAAATACACAAAATAAAATGCAAATAATTACACAAGAAAACAATTATATTGAAATGTAGCTAGCAAAACTAGTTTTTACAGCTAGTTTTTAAAAGCAAATTCATGGATTATAGGTTAAGACACTCCACTCCCACTCCTGGTGTAAAGCAAAAAGAAAAAAAAAAGAGCCTAGAACAAGACCTTGGAGAATATTCAAAGTTAGGGAATATGATATGGAGACAGCAAAGGAGACTGAGGAAGAGTCAAAGAGGTAGAAAGGTAGAGAAAGAATCGAGAACCAAAGCATGGTCAATAGGGTTAATGAAAGCCTATAATAGAAAGATATGTCTATTAGCCCTTCACAGCAATGCAAGGATCAAATACATTTCCAGAGGACTCATAATGCAAAATGCCACACACATCCAGAGAAAGAACTCTAGAGTGAGAACACAAAATAAAGCAGAGTATTTTCTTTTTTGTTATGTTTGGTTTAGTTTGGTTTTTCTCATAGTTTTTTCCATTCATTTTAATTCTCCTATGCAAAATGACCAATGTGAAAATGTGTGTAATAAGAATGTATGTGTAGGGCCCATATAAGATTGTATGTCATCTGGGGGAGGTAGGGGGAAGGAAGGGAGAGAAAATTTAAAACTTATGGAAGTGATTGTTGAAAACTGAAAACAAATAAATCAATAAATGGGGGGCAGCAAAAGAAACAGATAAGTCTAAAAGGGTAAGCAAAAGGCCAAGTATAAGGTTTTCAGAATGACAGATGAATGAACAAATGAATAAATATTGGAATCCATAAGGGAATGAATGAATGAAAAAGTGTTTATTAAGTACTTACTAAATGCCAGACTCTGTATTAAGTGCTGAGTTTACAAACAGCAAAACAAGCTAGGCCATACCCAAAAAGAGCTTATATACTAAACTATATAGTAGACTATAAATGTGATTTTGAGAAGAGGAATAGCTGGTAATAAAGAGTATATTATATCCATGAAAAAGTTGATACTCACAGCTATGATCGTCTCAATTATTGGTGAATTTCTATTAAATAACATGCTTGCCCAAAGTTAGACTGGTGACCAAGGAAAGATGTCATTGTTTGGGAAAATGCAGAGATAGACAGTAGATCAGTAAGGCAGTCAATTGACTTCCCTTTTCTAAAAGCAATAGCAGTGATGATTATATTACAATTCTCCAAACAAAAGATGGAAAACAATAAGTAAGCATGAACTCTTATTTGACTCCATGCCTATCACATCACAATATATAAGGCACAGTCCTTTCCCTCAAGGAATCTATGATCTAGTTGAATAATTAAACAATGAAGTGTTCTACTATTTAACTAGGTGATTTTATCACTTCACTTTGCTGGAACTCAGTTTTCTCATCTTTTTTTAAATATATAATTTATTTATTTTTCAGTTCTTAACATTCACTTCCATGAGAATTTAAATACAAAATTTTCTCCCTATCTCTCCCCACTCCCACCTCAAGACAGCATGCAACCCATTCACCCCTTCTTCCTGTCTGTCCTCCCTTCTATTACCCACCCTTCTTCCATGCCCCTTCCCTTCCTGTAGGGCAAAATAGATTTCTATACTGCATTGCTTGTATAGCTTAATTTCCAGTTGCATGCTAAAACAACTTTTAACATTCATTCTTAAAGCTTTGAGTTTCATATTCTCTCCCTCCCTCCTCACCTACCCTCATTAAGAAAACAAGCAATTCAATATGGTCATGCATGTGTAACAATGGAAAGCACTTCCATAATAGGTTGTAAAAATCTATTTCCCTCTGTCCTGTCCTGCCCTTCATTTCTTCCATTCTCTCCCTTGACCTGTCCTCCCACAATAGTGTTTGCTTCTGATTATCCCTTTCTCCAATTTGCTGCCTTTTCTATTATCTTCGCTCTTCTATTCCCTTCCCCCTTGCCTTCCTGCAGGGTAAAATAGATTTCCATATCCAATTGAGTGTGTGTTATTCCCTCCTTAAGCTAAATCCCATGGGGGGATCCCATCCTAATTATTTCCTTTCATCTCCCTCCTCTTCCCCTCCACTGTAGAAGCTCTTTCTTCCCTCTTGTATGTGATATGATTTGCTTCATTCTACTGCTCCCTTTTTCTTACTCTAGCACATTCCATTCAAAAGTAAATTTTATTTTTTTTTAGATATTCTCCCTTCATATTCAGTTCACCCTGTGCCCTCTATGTGTGTACATATATATATATGTACACACATACATGTATATATACACATATAGATACACACCCATATATAAACATACACACATATACATATACCTACACATATACTATACACATACATGCCCATACACACACACACACAGTTATATATTCCCTCTAACTACCCTAATACTGAAAAAGGTCTCATGAGTTAAAAATAACATCTTTCCATGTAGGAATGTAAACAGTTCAACTTTAATGAGTTCCTTAAGGCATCTCTTTCCTGTTTACTTTTTCACGTTTCTTTTGATTCTTGCATTTGAAAGTCAAATTTTCTGTTCATCTCTGGTCTTTTCAACATGAATACATGAAATTCCATTGAAATTCCATTTTTTCCCCTGAAGTATTATACCTGGTTTTGCTGGGTAGGTCATTCTTGGTTTTAATCCTATTTCCTTTGACCTCTGGAATATCATATTCTAAGCCTTTTGATCCCTTAGTGTAGAAGCTGCTAAATTCTGCGTTATCCTGATCTTATTTATACAATTCTTGAATTGTTTCTTTCTGGCTGCTTGTAATATTTTCTCCTGGGAACTCTAACTACAATATTCCCAGGAGTTTTTCTTCTGGCATCTCTTTCAGGAAGTGATCAGTGAATTCTTTCCATTTCTATTTTATCCTCTGGTTCTAGAATATCAGGGCAGTTTTCCTTGATAATTTCATGAAAGATAATTTGAGGCTCTTTTTTTATCATGGTTTTCAGGTAGACCAATAATTTTTAAATTATCTGTCTGGATCTATTTTACAGTTCAGTTGTTTTTCCAATGAGATATTTCACATTGTCTTCTATTTTTTCATCCTTTTGGTTTTGTTTTATAATTTCTTGGTTTCTCATAAAGTTATTAACTTCCATCTGCTCCATTCTAATTTTTAAAGAACTGTTTTCTTCAGTGAGCTTTTGAACCTCATTTTCCATTTGGCTAATCCTACTCTTTAAAGCATTCTTCTGGTCATTAGTTTTTTGGACCTCTTGCCATTTGTGTTAGTCTATTTTTAAAGGTGTTATTTTCTTCAGCATTTTGGGAAGTCTTCTTTAGCAAACTGGTGACTTGCTTTTCATGATTTTCTTGCATCGCTCTCATTTCTCTTCACAATTTTTCCTCCACCTCTCTTACTTGATTCTCAAAATCATTTCTGAGCTCTTCTATGGTCTGAGACCATTGCATATTTTTTTTGGAGGTTTTGGATATAGAAACCTTGACTTTTATGTCTTCCTCTGATGGCACATTTTGTTCTTCCTCATCTGAAAGGATGGAAGAAAATGACTTTTCACCAAGAAAGTAAACTTATACAGTCTTATTTTTTCCCTTTCTTGGCCATTTTCCCAGCCAGTTACTTGAATTTTGAGTCCTTTGTCAAGTGGAGGGTATACTCTAGGGACCTGCAAGTTCTCAGTTCCTCCAAAGTGGCACAATCAAGGGAGAGGAGTTTTATCCTTTCCTGGCCTGTGCTCTGGTCTGGGAGCAGCCACAAGCATTCTTTTCTACCCTGGAACTGCACGTAGGATTCCCTTACCAGAGCCCCCACCAGCTCCACCACACCAGTGCTGCCCTTCAGCCCAGGAATGCCACTCAGAAATGAGACCCAGATCACTACTTGATTCCCACAGGGTCTTTAGGCTGAGGGCTCCAAAAGTGGTCATGCTGACGCAGTAGCTGTTGCCACCTTGGGGCTGGGGCTAGGGCCAGACCCACCCCTCTCACTCATGTGAAAGAGCTTTCTCACTGACCTTTGAAGCTATCTTTGGCATTTGTAGTTTGAGAAATCTGGGAACCACAGCTGCTACCCATGATTCTGCACCCTGAAGTCTGCTCCAGTCCTGTTCATGCTGGGTGGCATAGGCTGAACTGTGCTGCGCTCTGAGCCCCATGTGATAGACCTTTCTGGTTGGCCATCTAGGCTGCCTTGAGCTGAAAATCTCTTTCATTCTGTCATTTTATGGCTTCTTCTGCTCTAGAATTTGTTTAGAGTCATTTTTAAATGTATTTTATGGGCAATGGGGGAGAGCTAGAGCAGGTCTGTCTTTCTACTCCACCATCTTGACTCCACCCTCCAGTTTTCTCATCTTTAAAGTGGAGATAATAAGGCATGCATTACTTCACAGGGTCATTGTGTAGGGAAGTACTTTGTAAACTGAGAAGTGCTACATCACTTTGAGCTACTGTCATCTTAATTTTATCATTGTTATTATTAAGACACTAGGAGTTCTAAAATAAGAGATCAGTGTGGAATAGAATAGTCTAAGTGGGCTTCAGGAATAAGTGAAACTTGAACTGAAGAAAGGAATAGAAGTGGAAAATATACAGAAATCATTAAAGATCACAAGAGGGAAAAATTTAGCTAAAAGTTTTGAAAACAAGCAGATAAATCAACAAGGAAGATTTTAATAATCTAAGAGAAAATGATCTGTAGGACATTTAAATAAAACCAAAAACTGACCTTGAAGGATAAGCAGTATTTAGGTAATTATCTATTGTTTTTATTGTCTAAAAAACTCTAAATGTGGTTTTGAGAGAAGGAACAGCTTATAAGGAAGGATATATTCTCCCCATGAAAAAATCAATGCTCATAGCTATGGCCAAATCTCTATTATTGTTGAATTTCTATCAAATACATGTTTACCCGAAGGATAGTGAGCCTAATTTGAAAATATTATTCTCCTTTGTTCTCACTGGCATTGCAATAATTGCATCCAACCATTTAGTTTAATGCAATTGTGAGAAACAAAAACACATTTCAAATAAGATTAAAATGACAACTATAGGTCTGTTTAAATCATTACAAATAGCTTTTTTTGAATTTAAAGAGAAATAATGAAGAAACTAGTCTATCAGAAGCAGGAATGACACCAAATGAAGAATAATAGGTGGCAGGTCAAGATACATACGTTGGCTATCCCCTAGAAAAATTACTTCTTTTAAAATACAGAAAAAAAGGAGGCAAATTGTTATGATTCATCATGCATATGGAAATAATTAGGCCACATGCAAGGACAGAAGAAAGTGCATGGATGACTGTCAAGGTAGTCTCTAACTGCCAAGGTCCTATGACCTTTGACCCAGTCATGCCTAAGAGATCAGGGAAATGTTCACAAGTGGTTGCCTGTGATAGTCACTTTCACCTAAATCCTTCAGTGTTCTCAAAGCACCAGCATGTGGGGAATTTGCATGGTGTGAAAAAAGAAAAGTGGAATCCAAATGGAGCCATTTCTGAATCCCTCCCTATCAGTCAGTTCGGGCAGGGACTGAGGCTAGCAAAAAATGAGTACTTCTGTGTGGAAGGAAGCCAAGACATCTTTGAGGTTCTGTCATCTGTGGATCCATCTTCAAAGGGGAAGGAGTCAGAAAATGAGGGGTAAGAAGGGAATATAAGGGGAAAACATGGAAAGTACTAAAGGTTGCAGGAGAAAAGCTCAATTAAAAAATTTTTACCATATGCAGATAAATGTATAAGGATAATATTAATAACTAAAGTGAAAACGTCATCTAGGGGATTTAAACAAATCCAAAAATCTCTGAATATTGCAAGACAAGGGAAAATGAATCAATACCTGATGAGGCAGAGGACCCTGTGAGAAGAGGAAAGGAGACAAAGTAAACTGTCATGTTGGGATTTGACTATTAGTCTTCAAACCAACAAGCATTTATTAAGTGTCTACTATGTTCTAGACACTGTGCTAAGTATTAGAGTAGCAAAAAAATCCCTGCCCTCAAGTAGCTCACAGTCTAATGGAGGAGACAACATCGAAAAAGCATATGTATTAACAAGATATAGATGGTATAAATTGGAGATAATCTCAGAAGGAAGGCACTAGAGAGTTCCAAGCATAAGGAAGAACCAGTGAAAATACAGAGTGGGAAGATGGAGAGTACTGTGCAAGGACATCAGTGTCACTGAATCATGTAAATATGTAAAAGAGAATAAGGTATAAGAACACCAGAAGTGGAGGAAAGGGCAAGATTGTAAAGGACTTTAAAGGCCAAAGAGAGAATTTTATATTTGATACTGGTAGAAATAGTCATGACAATTACTGACTAGGAGAAATTACACTGTCAGACTGGTGCTTTAGTAAGGTCAATTTGACAGCAGAGGATGGAATGAAATGGGGTGATACCTGAGTCAGGGAAACCATCCAGTAGGCTATTGTAATATTTCAGACATGAGAAGATGAGAGTGTGAACCAAGGTGGTGGCAGTACCTGAGGAGAGAAGGGGACTTATAGGAGTAATATTACAATGTTATCATGATCATTAACAATACTTTCATGCTATTGTCATCACCAAAAATATCATCATTAGGTTTCTTTGTTAAATACTTCATTGCATGTAGAGGACTATTAGACTTGAACTCCAAGGCAGTTATGTGGCATAATGAATAGAGTGCAGGGCCTGAAGTTAGGAAGACTTATCTTCCTGGGTTCAGATCTAGCCTCAGACATGTACTAGCTGAGTGACCCTTGGCAAGTCACTCAATCCTGTTTGCCTCAGTTTCCTCATCAGTAAAAGGAGCAGGAGAAGGAAACCAGTCTAGTAGCTTTACCAAGAAAACCCTAAATGAGGTCATGAAAAGCCTGACAACAGGCAACAACTGAACAACAACAAAGACTTGAACTTAATCTAGGAATAATAGTCTTATTCCATGTGGCACCAGAGCATAGAACTGGTACCAATAAGAAGACATCCTACACCCCAACTGTGCTAGGTAGTAGGAGATATAATGATGAAAACAAGAAATCCCCTGAACCCAAGGAGCAACTCTTATTGAATGTATAAATGAATGGATGGATAGATGGATGGATGGAAGGAAGGAAGGAAGGAAGGAAGGAAGGAAGGAAGGAAGGAAGGAAGGAAGGAAGGAAGGAAGGAAGGAAGGAAGGAAGGAAGGAAGGAAGAATTCTACCAGAGGATATATAGACAAGTAAATAAAAGGAAGAGGAAAAGCACTATTTCAAAAAATTTGATGGAACAGTGAAAATTTCACAAAGGAATGAGGGTCACCTGAACTGAACTTTGAAGAAAGATAAGTATTCCAAGAGGCAGAGGTAAGGACAGAGCATTCTCTCATTTTTCTGACTCATTGTTCATCCCTACATTTAACTTGGGAATATTTGTGTCTAGAGTACTCCCCAAGGATAGTCACCATGCCTTTTACTCAAGCACTCAGGCTCACAAGCTTCAACAGATAGAATAGATTAATTTATAAATTAAAAGACACAGAAAATCCTTATGTCTAAACCCACTGAAACTCATCTGCACTCTCTATACACACATTCATATTGCAATGGGCCAACTTCCATCAGAAACCTGTGAGGTCTCTGTGACTCATAGCACACAGGTCTCTGAGATCACTTTATCTGAAAAATGCTGCTTTTTCTCATGTGACTCCCTTCTCATGGCTGTTCCCTGTCACTATTCCACCATTTTGCTGTACCTTCTCTGCTCACAACAAGCCTTTGAGAGGGAGGCTATAGGTATTACTATTCCCATTTTACAGATGAGGAAAACAAGATTCAGAAAAGTGAAGTGACTTGCCAGTGGCTCCAAAGCAGAAGTGTCAGAAGCAAAAGGTGCACCCAAGTCTTCCTGACTCTAAGTCTTTCATAGGGTTGTTAGAGAGCCTCTCAATGCAGCTATCAGTCATCTCTGCTTCACTGCTACCTACGACTTGTCTGCCTGTAAATACTAAATAGTTACTGTCTTTCTTTTTCCCAGGAAACCTGAGTTTTTTTGGTTTTGGGTTTTTTTTTTAATTAAAGGGTCCATCCCTGGAATAACTACTGAAAGAAGACTATTCATTGAATGGGTGCATCTCACTCAAAGAGGGAATCTGATAAAACCTTAGCCTAAAATGACCAGGGTCTCCCATTGCATCCTGGGCCATCTCTAGTCATCCTGATGAATATCTGGCCACTGGACCCGATGGCTCTGGAGGAGAAAGTGAGGTTGGTGACCTTGTACAGCCCTCCCTTACTCAAATCAAAGTCAACTGCAAGTCATGCCATCATCTCGATGTCATAGTCCTCTTCAAGAATGAAGGGCAAACAGAACAACCCTCCAACAGAAGGTTTTCATCCTCTCCTCTACAGGGAACCAACTCTCAATTCAAATTAAATTCAATCAACAGTTAGCACCTACTTGTGCCTGGCACTGTGCTAAGTGCTGGAGATAAATAAGCAAAAGAAAGTCCCTACCTTAAATAAGCTTACATTCTAATGGGGGAAGATGATACCCAGAGGAAGCTGAAAAGGAATGAGGAGACTTAAGTTTATCTGTGGGGTGGCATGCTGCTCTTAGGGACCAGAGCTGTTCATGGAAAATGCAGAATTATAAGCAATTAGTTAGTAGAAAGATCACTTCAGTTCTTGGCTAATGTGCTACAGCACATTTATAAGCTGGGAGAGAGTCTTTCCAGTATTTTTAAATCTTCCTGCCTATTTTACACTTGGGTTCCACAACCCTACCTGCCATCCAAAGGGTCAAGTAAAGACCGATGTCATTGGTTCTTTCTGAGAAGAAGGATAAGCAACAATCTCTTCAATTAGTTTCCCTACAAGGAGGGGTGGAGGTGGGGAAGAGAAGGCCTCCATGGGTTAGGGAGTGAGCCACCAAGAAAATGCCTAAAGGGCTATTCAGAATGAGTCTCTGCTCTAAAATATGTTAATAACATGTTTGGAACAAAGAAATTCCATGGGACTGAATTTCAGAATCCCACTAGCCCTGGATGAGGGCTTATGACTGTTAGAAATTTAAGTCTTTCCCATGTATTTCATTCTAGTCTTTAACCTTCTCTTTAAGAGCTTACAATTTCACCATTACAGAAGTCAAAGTTTGTATGACGTAGTAGAAAGAATGCTAGACCTATAGTAAGAAGAGACATGGGTTCAATTCTCTGATACCTACCAATTGTGGAACCAAAGGCAAGAAAGTCATTACACCTCCCTGAACCTCAACTGCCACACATGTGAAATGGGACTACCAACCTCATGGGGTCGTTTTGAGGACCAAATCCAAGGATATTAGTGAAACACTTTGTAATCTATAATGTCTTATATAAATATCAGTCTTTTCTTTCATAGTACAAGTACTGTAATTCATCTTCTATTACTGAGGAAACAGGCTCAGAGAGACTCACTTACTTATGAAATGGCACACAGCTAGTAATGGCAGAGCTGGGGATTCTACTTGATCTTCTGACTCTAAGGCAAGTGTTGTCTCCACTACGTCAAACTCTCCTTGAAGGAGATAATCGTTGTCACATCTGAATCTATGTTGATATGAGGCCTTTGACCAAACCTTCATAATTGGTGATCATTTTCTTACCCATGGACCAGGATGAAGGAGCACTTAGAAATAAAAGATGAAGAAAAAAAAGGAGAAGCTGGGGGAGAAATGGAGACTTAGATTCATGGAAACATAGGATGATAGAGCTGAAAGTCACTTTAGAAGTTGTCTAGTGGGACTGCTAATGGTAAACACTCTCATCCTTGGGCTCATGAAATACAGGATGAATTTTTTTGTCCCAAGATTCCTTCCATTTGTCAGTCAGTGAATTAACAAGCATTTGGCAAACACTGACTGTATGCTGGATATTAAGTGCTGGACAGTGTTGTCAAGTGCTGGAATATAAAGAAAAATAAAAAACAGTGACATCCATTAAAGAGTTCATGTTCCAAAAGGGGAGATAACATGCAAAAAAAAAATGTGCATATAAGATATGGGAGCTAATCCCAAAGGGAAGGCATAGAAACAGTGAAAGTCTTGTGTAAGGTCAAATTTGTGCTGAAACTTGAAGGAAACCAAGAGATGGAGATGAGGAAGGAGGGCTTTTGAGAGATGGGAGAGAGACAATGCAAAGGCAGAAAGTCAGGAGATATATGATCTGTGCAAGGAGCAGAAAGAAGACTGGAGTTACTAGATTATAGAGGGGAGTAAAATATAAGACTAGAAAGTTATGAAGAGCTGGAAAATCTAAATGGAGGATCTTATATTTGATCCTGGAGTTTGAGGGAGCAATGCGGAGGGTGACATAGGCAGACTTGCGCTTTAAGAAATCAACGTGTCCACTCAGTAGGGACTGGATTGAAGTGAGGAAAGATTTAAGGTAGGAAGACCAACTAGAAGCGCTTAGCATGATGCCTAACACATAGTAGGTGGTTAATAAATGCTTATTTTATCATTTTATCAGTGGGTAGAGGCATGAGGTAATAAGAGCCTATACCAAAGTGGTGACTGTGTAAATGTACAGAAGGAGACATATACAAGAGATTTGCCCTCAACATATCATCTCACTTATTCAGATCATATCCACACACATACACGTCATCACAATTAACATTTATTAAGCTCTCAAGCTAAGTCCCTATGTGAGAAGTATCCATTCTCTTAAAATGATTCAACAGGTAAACATAACTACTGTTTATAACTTGAGGTGAAAGAGGGCACTAATAGTCAGGGCCAACTAGAAATGTTTCCTCCAAGAAATCACACATGAGATAATAGTGGAAGAATGCTAGAGATTCTAAGAGGAAACAATATGCTCTAGGCATAAGGGGTAACCTATAGAAAAAATATGAAAGTGGTAAATGGAATACCAATTTCAGTAATGAATAAGTAAGCCAGTTTAGCCAGAGTGGGGATTAAGTAAAAGAGAGTAAGGTGAAAATGAACCTACAAAGGTCATACTGAGTCACACTATGGAGGGTTATAGGGGCTTGCAGAAGCCAGCTTTCCCTAGAACAGATTATACAATTTTCAGTGTGAGCATTTATACCTCAGAAGTTGTCAAGCACTACAAAGCAGGGCTTGATTTAATATTTTGTTGATGGTCTAGTCTTAAGTGATGGAAAAATAATGCAAATTCAACCTGAAAGTATCTCATGAGTTTATTTTTTTCCCAGAGAGCGCACTGCTAAACATTTACCCACACATACTTAGTTTTAAATGTCAGCTTGAGGAGCTTGTATGTTATCCAAAAGGCAATAGGGAACCACTGACTATTCTTGAGAAAGGGAGTGACATGGTCAAAGTCCCTCTATAAAATAATGGTCTTGTACAAGATCACCTGTAAGCTCCTTTCCAATACTAAAAGGCTGAGTAATTTTGTGATTAAAGAAATAGTTCCCCAAGGCCACTGAAATATTTTATTTCAGAGTTCTTCTGCCAAAAAATGAAAGCTAAAAACAACTCTGGTCAGGGAGTTCAGACTCCTAAAGCCTGAGTCCATAAACAACATAAATAAATCTTCCTCTCATCAATGGGTTTTGGACAGCTCCTGACACTCCACAGCAGTGGTTAAGGAAAAAGGACCATGAGAAGATGGATGGCTAAGGTGGAGAATGTAAATAAGTGGAGAAGACAGATGGCTATCCCTTAGTGCCCCTTACTGAGAAAGCACAGCCAGCGTCCATACTGAGCCAAATGACATTAAGCAGCACTAATTAGACCTGCCTCTTTCTCAGGAATTTCTCAACCATCCTGGTGACTAGTTCTGCAGGGAATCTTCTACCCACTGATAAAAAATTTTAAATCTTCCTACAAATCTTCTCACTGTCCTCAGTTCCCTCAACTTCCCACCTTATGTCTGGGGTGGTGGGTAACAAATAATATATGTGAGACTCCTTAGCTTGGTTCTCTAGCATTTGCATTTAAATTATCTTCTCTGCATTGACTAGATTCTAGTCCCAGCGCCTCTAGGACCTTGAGCAAATCATCACTCTGTGACTCAGTTTTCTTGTCTATAAAATGGACACAAGAACCCCTTTCCTTCCTCACAGTTTTATTGTGAAGATGAAATAACATGATGGATGTAAAAACATTTTTAACTGGAAAATTCTATGTAAACAGAAAGTATTCATTATTCTAAACCAAAAAACATTCTCTCCATGGCCTGTCAGTAGCCTGATTCCCCTCAGTCACTTGTAGGTATAGTCTGTGATTTAAATATAGAAGGAAATAATAATTTGTAATGATAATAGCTAATGTTTATATAAGGCTTTTATAGTGTGCAAAACAATTTATCTATGTTATCTCAATTGAGTTTCACAATAACTCTGTAAGATAGGTGCTATCATTATCCCAATTATTAGATAGGGAAACTGAGACTGAGAGAGGGTAAGTGACTTACCCAGGATAAAATAGTCCTTAAGTGTTTAAAGCACAATTTGAACTCAGATCTTCTTGATCTCAAGTCCAACACTCTATACATTAAACTGTCTACATGTCTTAAACTTTATGTAGGAAAATGTGAAGAGATAATAATGAATGAATGAAAAAGCATTTATTAAAGACTTACTATGTAAGTAGCCAAGCCTAAGTTAGACATTGAGGTTACAAATACAAAACTGAACCAATCCCTGCCCTTGGGAGGTTAGTTTCTAAAAGTGGAAGACAACCTCTATAGGGGAATTGATGTTTGTCCTTTTCCAAAGAAGACCATGATAACAGGGAGATGATCCAATGGCCAGATATTCATCAGGATGACTGGAGATGGCCCAGGATGCAGTGGGAGACCCTGCCCCTTTTAGGCTAAGGCCTTTTCAGGTTCTCACTTTCAGTGAAGTGATACCCACTAAGTGAAGTTTAAAAGGGGAGAGTGATGGGAGGTGTGGCTTAGAGATGGCCTAGAAATGTCTTGGTAACCTGACTCTGGGCAAGGTAAGGTCAGAGCTTTTCTACCAGGGTCCAAGATCCCAGGAGTGGATTCTAGATTCTGGTAGGAAACAGAGGAAGGGCAGAGTGCAGATGAACGAGTCTGATTCCAGGCAAGATAGGGTGAAAGCTCACCTGTCAGAGCCCAGGATCCCAGGTACGGAAGAGGAAGAGGAGGATAGTAGAAAGAATATGGGACTTGGAATTCTGCGAGATCTAGATTCACATTCTGCCTCTGATATTTATCAGCTGCGTGAATGTGGACAAGTCATTTAACAGGTATAAACCATAGTTTCTTCATTGAAAAGATGGCTCAAAGTTTGTGATGTGCTTTACAAACCTGTATTTGCTCCATAAATATTGGCTATTATTAGAATTGTAAAGGTGAAAAGGATCTTAAAGGTCATCTGATTCAACCCTATCATTGTCCATAAGCGTACTCTCCAGCCCGGAAAAATGAAGGCAATTATCCAAAGCAGCTCAGTCAGTTAATGGCAGAGGGGAGGATAAGAATAACAGCTTATGCTTATATAGGACTTTAAACATGCTAAGCACTTGGCATAAATGACCTCATTTCATTCTCACAATAACTCAGTGCTATCTGTTCTCTTCCCTATTCTACAAAGGAGGAAATGACAATGGGACTCAGGAAGTCTTTCTTAGTGACTCACTCCAGGTCCCACAGCTAGCCAACGGCTTTGGGTTCTAGGTCTTGCTTACTCCAGGTCCAAGCAATATGCTGTACCTTCTCTGAACTGAGAACAGGAACTCAAGTTCTTCTTTCCTGTACTGCCTCAAATACATTTTTTGTCAGTCCAACTAGGGGGCCAGTAGACCATTTCAAAGTCTTGACAGAAACCCAAATGCCACCGTAAGTTAGATGGCTCATTCATCCCACACAAAAATAAAAGAAAAAATAAAGAAGTACAAATGATACCAAAGGTTTAAAATATCTCCAAATGACCCCCTACTGATCTCTAACAATGGAGACATGCCAAGGGTAACATCAGTGGGCAGCCAGGTCAGGTGATGATCAGAAGTGGGGCAGAGACCTGGGAAGCAGTTAGAGAAAGAAAATCCAGGCCCAAGACCCCAGGAGCATCCTGTGAAAGTGCCTTAGATGCAGGCTTTTTTCTGGTATCACCAGAACCTTTGTCCTTAGTTGTCTAATCCACTGAGGAAGGAACAGGGTCAGAGCCAAAGGGACAGTAGCTTGGCAGCAGGCAGGACTCCTCAGTAAAGTAAAGAAGCTTGGCCTCAGTTACCTGCCCTCTTGGTTGGTTTCTGAGGTCGGGATGAGGTGAAAATAACAGAGCTGGAAGTATCAGGACTATAGGGGACAGAGAACTGGATTTTGAAGGCAGCTTCATATACTGGCCCTTCTAAAATCAATCAGAAAGTATTTACCAAGCAATTTAGAAGGTGGCAGGCACTGTGATTTGTGCTGGGGATGAAAAGAAAAGGAAATACAATCCCTGCCAGCAAGAAGTTTACATTCTAATGGGGGGAGGGGATGACTACATATTATATGTAGAAATAGATATATAATATATTAGATATGTGTATACACACACACACATATATATATATACATATACATACATACATACACAAACACACACACAGATTTGTTATTCAGTCATTTCAGTTGTGCATTTGAGATTTCCTTGGCAAACACACTGGAGTGGTTTGCCATTTCCTTCTCCAGTTCACTTTACAGATAAGAAAACTGAGAAAAACAGGATTAAATGACTTGCCCAGGGTCACACAACTAGTAAGTATCAGAGGTTAAATTTGAACTCAGGTCTTCCTGACTCCAGACTTGGCACTATATCCACTGTGACACTCAATTGCCCTATATATAGATTATATAACTTATGTATTAGATGTGTATTTCTATATAGATATATGTAAGTTAGATATTATATATACATATACATACATAATATCTATGTAGGCTAGGTGTATATGTATTTTTTACATATAAAACAAATACAGAGTAGATAGAAGATAACTTTAGAGAGAAAGATTCTAGTGTTTGGGGGTGGAGGAGCGAGAATGAATCAGGAAAGACCTTCTGGAGAAGATAGAATTTGAAGTATTTCTTAAAGAACTCCCAAAATCCTAAGTGAGACAGAAGTAAGAAGGAAGAGGGTCTATCCCAGGCAAGGAGGAACAACAAAGACGAAGGCACTGAGATGGAAGAACCCAGGTTCACTACTCCTTTCACTGGATGATCCTTGAACATTCCTTTCCTTGATCTACTACTTTGAGATGAAATGATGGAAAGGGAAAAAGGAGAAGTAGAAAAAGAGGGAAAGAAAGAAAAAAGAACAGAAGGCACCAGGAGAACAGCCTCTGATTGCTTGGCATGGATGCAGAAGTAGAAGGGAACAAGTTTTTATTAAGTGACTAAAGCTACTTAAGACTGACTAATTGAATGATTTTCAACTGATGATCTTGGTGAGGGGGAAACACACCAATAGGGGCTCGAGCCAATAGTGCTGAAAAATCAACCTGACACCTCTAGGGGTAACTGTAGAACCCTGAGGGGGAGAAACTGCTTTACTCCCAAACCCTAGACTCATCTATGAGAGGGGGTGTTGAGATAAGTGTCCCAACAATGATAAGGGTTACACATTGATTGAGTTTTAAAGGGATACAGGATTAATTTTTCTCCAGCTTATGGTTTCTCATGGCTTTAAAGACATCCAAACTATCTCATTCCTCAATATGTGAAGAGGCCTATTTCTCTGGCTCAGGCCTCAAATGGTACAATGGAAAGAGCTGTCTATGTAAAGTCATAGGACCTGAGCTTGAGTCTCTGTGATGTCTACCTGTCAAATTCATTTAACCTCTCTGGGCCCCAATGTCCTTATCTACAAAATAAGAGATTGGGCTAGATGACCTTTGAAATCCCTTCCATCTCCGAATCCCATTAGGGATGAATAAGTCCAAGAAAATTTTAAGCAAAGCCTTCCCACCCTCCCTCCATCATTTCACTAAGTCATATATGCTAAGTGAGATGGTGCAGAACCTTCTTTGGAGACAAGAATTTATACATATTTCCTGAATTTTGTAGAGTCCAAAGTAGACTTCAGCAAAGAGTAATTGCCAAGAGGAAATAACCACAGAGTCAGTAGACCTTAGCTCCTCCCCTCACCTATAGCCCCAAGGAAAAGGATCTGAATAAGGCTGAACTGAAGCTGGTCTTGCCTCCCAGCCACCCATGACACACCTGTCACTAAAACACGAGTTTGGCTCCTGGAGACTGAGGTGCCTGCCAGGCACTGAGCTTGCAAGAGTTCAGGGTCAGTTCAGCCAGGATGGAAATGCAGCTGGGGCAGATTCCTGCCTGAATTGCTCACCTGATTCTTGATCCAGAAAGGAAGGAGGGGGGTGGCATGGGGCAAAATGTTGTCTTCTTTATGAGTTTAAAAGACATTCCCAGAAAGCACTCTTTAAAATGACCATATAAATTGGAAAGAAGAGAAGGAAGGAAGGAAGGAAGGAAGGAAGGAAGGAAGGAAGGAAGGAAGGAAGGAAGGAAGGAAGGAAGGAAGGAAGGAAGGAAGGAAGGAAGGAAGGAAGGAAGGAAGGAAGGAGAGAGGGAGGGAAGGAGGGCTAATCAGAGTACAGTACTCCCTGTTAAAGTATATAAGCTTCTCAATCAACTTGACAAACTTAACATGTCACAAGTGTTTTTCCAGAGTAGTAATTTTCAAAGGACCAGCCCCTTAAATAAAGATTTCTTCAGCAGTATACTTTTTGGAGATGGAGTAAGATTGTCAACAGAGTATAGGTACCCTGCAAGTGAAGGACTACAGTCATGTCATGGATGCCCAGGAGATCTGTGTTTAAGAACACTTACCTGTTATTGCTATGAGTAGATGAGAATGGTGTAGGGTCCTGCAGGTGACAGGTAAGTATCAGGTGGACGGAGTGGGGGCCCTGGAGCCAGGAGGACCTGAGTTCAAATATGGCTTCAGACACTTACTAGTTGCATGAACCTGGTCAAGTTGCTTAATCCTATTTGCCTCAGTTTCCCTATATGGAAAATTAGCTGGAGAAGGAAAGGACAAACCACTCCAGTATCTTTGCCCAGAAACCTCTAAATGGAGTCAAGGAGAGTGGGACGTGACTGAAACAACTCAACCTCAACTCCCAAATAAAGGGGAGTGCATATTCAGCAACCATTTTGAGGCAAGTCTAATGACCCATCTGAATGCTTTATTTTTCCGTATCTTTTGTGGACTCCAGTGATTCCTTTGCGTAACACATTTTCTATGGGGCTGCCAAATAAAAGCTATCTGTTACAGATGTTGACAGTTTCACATAGTTTTCTTTTTTGTTCTTCTTTATACTTTAAAGTGTTCATTTCTGTTGATGAATGCTAAGTGAATCAAAAAAGAAAAATGTTAAATAATGACAGCAGCAAAGGCTGTCCCATATCCAATATGCATTTGGTATATTGAGGGCCTGTGTAGGAATCAGGCTCTATTATCCACATTTGGGGAAAATCTGGATATGAGCATCAGCATGAGTATATTTGGACAATTTCCAGGTCAAAGCAACAAACCAAATGGAGAAAATGACTCTTCCAGAGTCAGGTCCCCAGGAATAAGCCCTGTCTGTGTGAGCCTAGAGTTTTGGGGGGAATTAAGGATTGGGGGCCACAGATTAAGGAAGGAAGGAAATAAATTGTATACTCTGACTAACTAATAAATGAAAACACACTGGTGGGGTTCATGAGATATGGTTCCAAGTGTATATGAAGTTAAAGAATACCTGAAACCTGGAATCATTTTGTCTCAGAAAACTACACCATAATTTGGGAGATGCCCTCAGGTACTACACTGTTGTTTTTAGCTTTCCAACCTCTGTCAACTCATTATTTCCCTCCCCTTTCCTTATTATTGTCAAGGTGACTACCATTTTTCCAGTCACCCAAACTTACAAAGTAGGTGTCAACCTTGAAACCTTACTCTCTCTTACTCCCAATATCCAATCTGGTGCCAAGTCCCATTGATTTTACCTTCACAGCCTCTTTCATCTATGCCCCGTCCTTTCTTCTGACACTACCACACATGCAGTGCTCATCACTTCATGCCTGGGCTATTACAAGAACCAACGGTTGGTCTACCTGTCCCAAATCTCTTCCCACTCTAGTTCATTTTCTCAAATTAATTTTTTCAAATTAATCCCACAAATTAACTTATTCTTATTGAACTTTTATTCAGTAAACTTCAGCAGCTCCCTATCCCTTCCAGTATCAAATATAAAGTCCTATTTGCTATTCAAAGCCCTTCACAACCTGGTAGTCTTTTTGTACCGACCAATCCCCACAGATTGTTCAATCCAATGTCACAGACAGTTCTGTTGTTCCTAACACTCGGTCTCCAAATTCTGGAGCTTTTCCTCTGACTGTCCCAGTGCCTAGAAACACTTCTCTCCTTATCCCCATCTTCTAGTTTCCTTGGCTTCATTCATGTCCCAACTAAAATCCCACTTTTTGTAAGATTTGCCTGATTCCCCCCTTAATGCTAGTGCCTTCCTTCTATTATCTCTAATTTATCACATGGATATAGATATAGATGATAGATGTTGTTTTTCCAAAGTGTAAGGACAGTTTGTCTTTATTGTATCCCCAGCACTTAACACAGTGCCTGCACTTAGTAGGCACTTGGTAAAAACTGATTTTGAATATTAGTACTGCTGACACTTTCTATAGTATTGCACCATGCTTCTGTGTGAATCTTGTGATAGCTGCCCTGACTTCAATCTGCATCTATGTTTTTAAAATCTAAGTTGGTAAATACTCTGTGAATCTTCATCAGTCTTACCAAAGTTCTCTTTTTCATCCTCTTTAGAATTGTTTTTCTTAGTATCTTCAGAAATTCATTATTAAGAGCTCTCCATGCTTATTTCCCAGATATAATTTTGATCCTTGAGATGCTACTTGTTTTTCTGAATTCTTTGAAACCCAATGTCTTCATTCCTGGACTGCAAACTCATCGTGAACCATTCTTGTAGGGGCAGCCAAAAAGAGCTAACAATGTCTTAGGTTGCATTAAGAGAGGCAAAGTGTCCAGGGCTCAGGTTATAGAGCCACTCTTCTCTGCCTGGTCAGATCCCATCTGGAGTATTGAGCTCATTTGGGTGTGCCACATTTCAAAGGCATTGAAAAGCTGGAGAACCTCTAGTGGGAGACAAAAGGATGGAGAAAGACTTCAAGATCATAAGTCATATGAAGATCTGTTGAAGGAACTGGGCTTATTTAAACTGACAAAGATGGATGGGACGTGGTAGCTGTCTTCAAGTTTATCAAGCTATGGAAGAGGGACTAGCCTCGTTCTCTGCTGGCCCCAGAGGACAGAACTAGGAGCCCCGGATGTAAGTTACAAAGAGGTCAATAGATGTCAGGGAAAACTTCCCGGAAATTAGAGTTGTCCAACTGTGAAATGGGCTGCCTCAGCAATAGTAGGATTCCTTTTCCTAGAGGTGCTCCCACTGTAGTAAGAACAGGAGATTCTTGTGCACAAGCATCCATTGTGCTAAATGGACTTTGAGGTCCCTTCAAACTCTGGAATTCTGTGATTCTGAGAATTGAATTAAGTGAATGCAAAAAAATTGTGTTCTCTCAGCACACACTCTTTGGGTCTTGTAAAGAGGAATGAAGGAAGCATTTCCCAACTCCTCTACATTTTAGTGTCTTCCCTCTTTTATTTTTTTTTTTCCTGTTTAAAGCTTGTTTGTACATATTCATTTGGTTATTGTCTCCCCGATTAGATCATGAACTTCCTGAGGGCAAGAATTGTCATTTGCCTCTTTTTATGCTCTTAACACTGTTCCCAGAATGCAATTGAAGCTAATAAATGTTCAATGACTGACTAAAATGTGGGAGCAATGAGGGTGAAGCCAAGAAGATGCCTTGGTAAGGATTGGTAAGGATTTAAAAGACCATCACCCATACACAAATCAGACTTGGGAATTACCAGGAATACTCTCTCTCAGAGCAAGCTCACGTACTCAAAAGAAGCATATTCAAATTCTAGTTCTGTTATATATCCTAGTATTATAGAATGAGAACCAGTCCAGCTGTCAAACAACCTAAGTTGAATTCCAGGTCTGTCATTAACTGTGGGACTGTAGACAAGTCCCTTTCCTGCTCTGAGTATAAGTTTCCTCTTGACTAGTTTACCTCTGAGTTTCTTTTTGGGTCTAAAAATTCCATAATTCAAAAAAATACATTAGTCTGGCCAACTGTTAAGGCAATGAGATCAATGCTCCTTGCAACAGGAACCTAGTGGAGATGGATAAGAGCGACATGTCTTAAGGACAGACTGTCTATTGTCCAGAAAGCTACCCCTCCCTGTTAACTCCTAGCAGGGCTCTGGAAGGAGCTATCAATCCTTCATTCCCTTCACTCCCACTCACTCATTGGTTACCCATTGTCTAATAGATCTCACTGTGATATTCACTAACACTTCAATGTCATGGTAAAACAAGCAGTTTAATTAAAGTTGTAAAATACAGACAAGATCAAGAAACAATAGATATATATCATAGAAAGTCACATTTCAGTCACTCCAAGTTTCAACCTCCAACAGACAACATTAATGTCCTTAAATCTCTTCCATCTCCAGAAGAGTCAGTCAGGATATTCGTTTGCCTAAAATGAACCTCCCATCTCTACACACCACAGGTTCTAGTACTCATTTGAATGAATTAATTCACTGAAAAGGTCCCCTTTCACTCTCACTGGGCAAGATAGCATTGCCTGCCCCTCCCTTCCAGGCTTCAGTCTATTTGGACCACTAGATGCTGATGCTGGTGCCAGGGTGCATCTCATATCCAAGATGCCACAAGATAATAAAACTAAGAGTTCCCAGTCCAGCAATGCAGATTTGGGAATAGGGATATCTTTCCTATCGTAACCTTGTCCCTTTCTGCTTTTCCAGTCTTCTAATACTTTATTCATCTCCACATACTCTAAAACCCACTATACCTGCTTTCTTTCTGCTCCCCAAAAAGGACACCCCCCTCATCTCCTGACACTGTGCCTCATCACTGACTGACTCCCTACCTCTGCCTTCTTGCTTCCCTGACTTCCTTTAAGAAACAGTTCAAATCTCACCTTCCCAAGAGTTTCCTAGCTTTCCCTCTGAGATTACCTCCCATTTATATTGTATATTTTTTGTATATATGTAGTTGTCTCACCTATTAAAATTGTGAACTCCTGAAGGGCAGGGAACATGGATTTGTTTGAGTTGGGTTGGGTTGGGATTTTTTCCTTTCTTTGTAATCCCAGGGTTTAGGAGAGTGCCTGGGACATATTAAACTCTTTAAAAATGTTTACTGACTAATGGAGTAGCTCTGTCTCAATCCTCTTTTTCCTTCAAAATATTTTGGGTACTATCCACAAATCAGTTCATCTCATTCCAATCAAAACTCTGCTACTAAGCTTCTTGGGAGTAAAGGATAAGCAAAATCTACCCTGAAATTTCAGGTGCTGAAAGGCTCCCCTTTACATCTTTAAAATGGGACAAGTTTTAGGACCCTGCTGGATGGCAAGAAATTAGTAAACCAGGCTGCTCTGTGCTGCCTGCAAGCAATTAGCTTCAAGTAAAGCCTCAGCCTTGCTTCTATCCCTTTGAAAGCAACTCAGCCTGAAGCTGTGTGCCACCGTGCAGTGACAAGTTGAGTTTAATTTGAAAAGTCCTCCCTAAGTACAGGCTCAATTAGCATTGCTTGCAGACACCCTGGCAAATCACAAATTTCTCTTTCCTGTCTTCACCACAAAAAAAAAAAAAAAAAAAATGGCATGAAAGTTTTTTCATAGGGATACCATTGAAGAAAAGGAGAGAGAAACTGGATGAAAAGAGTGGGAGAGAGGAAATATTAGAACTTAGGCCTGGCAGAAGGTTAGTTCAAACCTCTACTACAGGAAAAGAAAGAAAGAAAGCAGATGGGAAGGATACTGTGGAGGTTTCTTGACTTGGTGGGAGGGAAAATAAAGCATGGCTTTGATATCACCAGAAGAAGATAAATGAGGAAAATGTCGATTCTTGTTGGCACAGACTAGCTCCACCCACCCCACCCATTCACCCCACCCACCCACTGGAATCTCAGAGCTGGTGGGGCCTCAGAGGCAAACTACCAACTTAACCTTGAACAAGAACCTTTCTTTCTTGAGACTCCAAAGGAAAGTGTGGGAGAGAAGAGATACTGGTCTGTCTACCAAACCAAAAGTCTACAGAGCCATTGTGCTCTTTGTTATATGTTGTATGTATGTGAAAGTTAAATAGTCTACAAACACCATGCCAGGAAACTAAATTGCTTCATTTGAATTGTCTTGGGAAGATTCAGAAGATCACCTAGCAGGATAAGGTACCAGACACTGAGGTCCTTTCTCAAGCTGAACTGCCAAAGTCTGCTGAAAACACTGCAATTCCAATGGGTTGGCCACTTTTTTCGAATGTCAAATGTACATTTGCCTAAAAGAGTTTTACAGAGAACTCATCATGCAAGGCAAGCACTCACATAGAGGTCAGAAGAAGCAGTACTGAAGGTCTCTCTGAAGAACTTTGGAATCAATTGTGAGACATGGGAGTCACTGGCACAGGATCACCTAGCATGGTGTGCCGACATCAAAGAAGGTGCTATACTCTATGAGCAAAGCAGAATTGCAGAAGCGCACAAGAAACATGAGATGAGCAAATTTAGAGTCATCTCCCCTCCAAATGTTCATGCGGACTATTTGTGCCTGACCTGTGGTAGATCTTGTGAGCTTCTGTTAATCTGATCAGCCACAGCTGTACACACTTGTACCTTGACCCTAACATAATGATGTTACTTTTGTCCATTTTGAGAACAGAGGACAACCAATCAGCCCCCTGGGTTCCAACAGAATAATTCTGGTCCTCCTCTGTGATGTGCCTTGATGATAAACATCATGAAGCAACATAGTAGTGGAAAGAGTAATGAATGTGGAGCTAAAGATTTTGTGTTTTCATCTTGAATACTTGTGTCACTTTGAACAAGTTATTAAACTCTCTGGACCTCAGTTTTCTCATCTGTAAAGAGAGGACATTGGACTACAATATCCCAAACCCTCTTCCAGCCTGAAATTCTCCCTGTCCCAAGTTCTTTGCAACTTTGGGGAAGCCTCAGTGTCTTCATCTGTAAAAAAGAGAGCATTAGATGAATGTAGTGATATCGAACTAAATAGAAATGATGACCATTAATCCATACATAAGAATCCTGCATATTAGTTTTTAAATGTAATATTATCTGTGTTTTGTTTCATTTTTATTTATTTTGTTAAATATTTCCCAATGTGTCTGATACCTCTGGACTAGAAGATATTCAACTAAGTCTGCTACTTTCAGATCTAAACAAGTGACCCACTCAGTTATTCTAATAGCTCTGTTGCCTGATCAATTCAGGAGTTCCCTCCACGGCTGCATATTGTGAGAACATCCTGTGAGACCTTGATTCATGTCCCACCATACTTTGACCATAAAGGGCACAGCCAACACACTGGAGGATTGCTTTGCTCTCTCCCGACTCAGACTCGGCTGTCCATTTGTCATCCCTTGTTCTTGGTACATGACCAGCACATCTCTTCTTCCTATCATACAATTCTGTGATGGTAATGGTTACTTTTCTTCTTTGGAGTTCCTTATTGACTCTATGTTGCAACCTGCTCATACTCACCATGTGCCTCCCCACTGCTCACTGTGTAATATTCATTTTTAACTTTGGAGTCAGCTATATTCCATATCTTGCTAACATATAGAAGAATCAGAATATTAAAAAAGATGTGGAGTCTGTAAAGTAGAGGCTGTTAGTCCACAAGAATTTATTAAGCACCTACTATGTACCAAACACTGTACTAAGAGCCAGGGGCACAAAGGCAAAAATAATCCCTGCTTTCAAGGAGTTCACAGTCTAACAGAGGGGACAACATATAAACAACTATGTATCTATAAGTATATAGACAGGATATATTAGAAATAATCAACAGAGGAAAGGCACTAGTAACAAGGGGGATCAGAAATGGTTTCTCATAAAAAGTGAGTTTTTAGCTGAAACTTAAAGGAAACCAGAAGTCAGAGATGAGTGGGGAGAGAATTCCAGGCATGAGGTTACAACCAGGGAAAATGCTGAGAGTCAGGAAGTGAAAAGTCTTACGGTCAAAACAGTCAAGAGGTTAATGTCACTGAGATAGCAGTATGGAGGTAAGAAAGGTGGAAAAGATAGGAAGGTACCAGGTTCTGAGGGGCTTTGAATGTCAAGTCTTAACATTCATTGAGCTGATCAAATCTTAACTTTGTTCCTGTTTTCTGTATAAAGGAAAATGACCTTTACACTGGAAATGACAGAACAAAAATGACTACTAGTGAGTTAAAATCAAAAAAAAAAAGAAGGAAAAAGTAAGAGAGCACTTAGCTGCCCTTCATGAATTTAAGTCATCTGAGTCAGAGAAACAACATTCTCAGGTCTTGAAAGAATTGACAGATGCAATTGTTGTCATTGTACAAGATTAGGCCAGGGCAAAAATTATCCTGATTTTTTTAAAAGGGGGAAGGGGTAAGAGAAGAGAGTCTGCAAATGATTAGCCAGAAATCTTTATTTCAATTCCTGGGAAAATTCTAGAATGTGTCAATACAGAGATAGTTGGCAAACATTTGGAAAGGGAGATGATGATTACAAAGAGTCAGCCTGGCTTCATCAAAAACAGGTCACACCAGGCTAACCTCATTTCCTTTTCTGATAGGATCACTAAACTAGCAGATAAAGAGAATACTGTGAATATGGTTTAGCTACATTTCAAGTCTTTGGTAAAGTACTCATACTTTTGTGGAGAAGATGGAGATACAGAGACTAAATAATACAGTCATATGAATTTAGACATGGGTAGATGGTTAAACTTAATAAATACTTGTTAATGGATCAATATCATGTTAGCAGAAGATCTTTGGTGACAAGATCCAGGGATTTGCACTATCCTTTCTATCAATTACTTGGATAAAGACATAGTTGAGATATTCATCTAATTTGCAGATGATTCAAAGCTGGGGGGAATAACTAACATACATAGTGGATGACAGAGCCAAGATCCAAAAGGTAGTGCTGAAATCACATAGAACTAAGGCCACTAACTATACATAAGGATACCTGCAGATGGCATATTGACTTAGAAAACTAGTTTTTAACATTATCTATATTATATTGTATTTTGATTTATTTTGTTAAATATTTCCAGATAATATTTTAATCTGGTTTTGGTGCCTCTGGGCTATAGGATTGGATTGAATCTAATAATGCAAAATTCAATATGGACAAATGTAAGTCTTATACTTGGATACCAGAAATCAACTTCATAATAACAAAATGGGGGAGTAAGGGATAGATAACAGTTGTCTGCAAAGAATCTGAGGGTTTAAATGGATTGTAACCTCAATATGGTTCAGCAATGTGAGGTGGTAACCAAAAAAGCTAATGCAATATTGGTCGATATTGAGGATCAGAACTTCTAAGAATACAAAGGTGATAGGCCCACTGTACTCTACCCTTGTTAGATCTTGTTTGGAAGACTGTGTTCAGTTCTAGGCAATCCAGTATGAGAAGGACATTGAGTATTGTGAAGAGGGCAATAAGGATGATAAAGACCCTAGAGTTCATGACATATGTGGATCTATCTGTTGAAGGAACTGGACATATTTAACCAAGAGAAGAGAAGTCTCTAGAGAAACATTATAGTTATCGTCAACCTCATGAAGGGCTGTCTTAGGGATTAGACTTATTCATCTGACCCCAGAGGGCAGAACCAAAACAACAGATAGAAGTTGTAAGGAGACAAATTTAGGCATGAAATCAGGGGAAATGTCCTAACAATTCCAAAAGAGGAATAGATTTTCTCAAGAAGTAATGTATTCCACCTTCTTTTCCAGCAGAGGAAAAACAACAGGTTGGCAGTTACATTATAGTAAGGATACTACTGGTGTATGATTGAACTTGAGTGGCCATTGAGGTCCCTTCTAACTCTTCAATTCCATGATCCTATGATGATAATATTAAGGCACTTCCTTGTCTCTTTTTGCCTCCTAGTTGTGCCAATTAATTTACATATTTTAAATTTCTCGATAAAATTAACAGGTGTTAATGTCCTTTCTTATGTCTACTTCTATTTTTGATTTTTCAATGACTTTTTAAAATAACTTAGAATTAAGTTGTTTACATGGTATGCCATACTTTATTATTCTTTCTTCTTGTGGTTGTTCACTAATTCCGATCTTAGTTTGGATGAGCTGGTGGTCAAACAAGTGATTCAGGGTTGACTCCCACAACAATAACAAACTTTTTCCCACCTACTCAAATATAATCTACGAGATTTAGAGTCAGGAAGATGTGCATTAGAATCCAGCTTCAAACACTAGCTGTGAGGTCTTAGGCAAGTTATTTACTTCACCTCTCAGCCTCAGTTCCTTCATCTGCAAAACAAAGATAATAATAACACCTATCTTAAAGGCTGTTGTGAAAAGAATCAAGATAATATTGCTTTGCAAAATGTAAAGTGCTATGTAAAAATACTAACAATTATTTTGTCACTATTTGGTGCTTAACACATCCAGCATCCAACAATTCTCTTCTTGAAGAATGTTTAAAGTATGAAGACATTGTGCTTCTGTATAATCTAGAAGTGTCTGACCTCTTTCTTTATCAACCATGCTTTCCCATCTATTTCTTCTCCTTGCCTTTTCCACTTTTGAATCAAAATCCAAAGTATCATGGTATATATTTATTTGTTTGCAATATTCATATCAAATTGTTTGTGGAATTTCCTTACCATTTTGTCTTCAGTAATCAATATTGGTTTATTAGTTTCATGCTGGTCTTTTTTACATCCGTATATGTATGCACATATATTATTAGTTCCATAATATATGATAATCAAATGTTCCATGAAATAATGTTTCTTGTTGCCTTTGGGAATACAATAAAACCTACTCAATCAACTCTCGAAGGAATATTTATGAGCTACCCCTCCCTTTAGCTAAAGCTCCTTTCTTTCTTCTGATTTTGTTTACAGGAAGGATTTCAAGCTTCTCCAGCAATATGGGCACTTCTTGGTCACTGGACAATGTTCTCACATTTAGATTACTGACAGGCCAAAAATGTAAACTCTCTCTGCCCTTTCCTACATCTTCATCCATCATAGCAGAAGCAGATGGGGACTACGTAGGGCTAAGAGCCATTAAAATTTTTTTTTCTTTGTTTCATGGATTGTATGGCCAAAAGAATTCATACCCAGTTAGCTAGTCTACTGCTGGTACTCCTCTCGATAGTGACTTGGGACATATATGAAAACTTCCCTGTATGATTGAAACTTCCAGATCTTATGCTCCACTGATATAGATTTCAAGAACTAAGAATCACCTCCATGCCTTAATAAGGAAGATACTGTAATCCTAAAAGTGGACCAAAAGAGGATGCTCACCATTTATGGCTTTATTCTTCATGAAGGCGTGGACGTGGGGAGAAACTCAAGTAGAGACTCTAGTCTTCTGATAACTAAATGGTTTAGCCTTAGAGCAAGTAACCTCCACACAGAGTCTAGAAGTCAATGGCAACAAGAAACATTATTTCATGGAATATTTGGATATCATATATTATTGAACTAATAATATATGTGCATACATATATGATGTAAAAAAGACCAGCATGAAGCTAATAAACTAATATTGATTACTGAAGACAAAATGGTAAGGAAATTCCACAAACAACTTGATATGAACATTGCAAACAAATAAATATATACCATGATATTTTGGATTTTGATTCAAAAGTGAAAAAAAGCAAGAAGAAGAGATATATGGGAAAGCATGGTTGAGAAAGAAAGAGGTCAGAACACGTATAGATTATACAGAAGCACTATGTCTATATACTTTAAACATTCTTCAATCACTAGAAGTCATTTTATTTAACAACAGGACAAAACAAGACAGGCCTGGTAGACCAGGCAAAGCAAGTTCAGCACTTTCAATATTCCATTCCAGTTTCATCTACATTCTGCACAACTCAATTGAATCTGTATTAACAGCACCTGTGCTCTTTATTCAGTTGCTTACAAATAAAAAAAACACATATATTCTTCTCAGATAATAAATGCAACTTTCCCCTTGGATGATAAATTAGGCATGACAAATATGAAACAAAGGCAGCATCCTAAATATGGCTCTCTTTGGGGAAAATTTGGAGGGCTTTTCAGCAAATAGAAATTGCACTTCCCTGATTCCCCTTGTGAGCAATGCTCCAGCGCAATAATAACACCTTTCATTGGTACAGACCCTCTTATCTAACAAGGAAACATTTATTTGATTGTTTTCATTTGCTCTTAAAAAAAAATCAGCCTACTTAGCAAATGTAAGACAAGCCTCTCAGCATTTCATCCTGAAGAAAGTACAAAAGAAAGTAAAATGACCAGTCAAATGTGGATAAATTAAGACACAAAAGTATTGCATTGTGACTAATTAAGTTCAAGAACCAAAATTAGATACCTCAAGACCCAGAAGGAACCTTGGAGGTTCATTCGATCCAGTGGCTACCATATAATAATCCCTTCTACTCTATCCCGAAGGAGTGGTCACTGTCACATATTTCAATAATGGGAAGAGGAGGAGGGGTGGTAGTTAGTTAGAGATACAGTCAAAGCTGTATTTGTAGTTGAAGTCTAGTAGTAGTAGTAGTAGTAGTAGTAGTAGTAGTAGTAGTATACTATTCATACCACTCGTAATACTACTCATAATAGCTAACCTATACAGAGCCTCCTATGTGCCAAACACTGTGCTAAGCACTGTACACATGTTGTCTCATTTCATCCTCGCAACAACTCTAAGAGGTAGATGCTATTATTATCCCATTTGACAGTTGAGGAAACTGAGGCAAAGATTAAGTGGCTTGCCCAAGGTCATACAACTAACAGGTTTCTGAGGCCAGAGCTGAATTTAGGTCTTCCTGACTCCAAGCCAAACACTTTATCTACCGTAACACCTAGCTACTCCTGTTTGAACCTACTACTTTCAAAGACAGACTTCTAAGGATGAAACAAACCTTAGACATCATTGAATCATTTCATAACAAAAAGGTTGCAAAGTTTAGATTACACACAGTCATTCCTAACAGATCAGCAGAGGAAGAAAATGTAAACATACATAACTATGATTCCTAACATAGATACAGGAGTTTTGTAAGCATCATATGAATCAGCAATGTGAGATAGCAGTCTAATGCCTAACGCCAATGATAATGCACTAGAGAAGGCATAATGCCCAAGAGTAGGAAGATAATAATCCTGCTTTCTCCTACCCTCATCAGACCACTTCTGGGTATTGTGTTCAGTTAAGGGAAGGAGATGGGAAAAGGAATAAGCATTTATTAAGCACCTACTGTGTGGTAGTCTGGGCGACTACATAGCACAGCGGATAGAGAGTTTGCCCTGGAGTCAGGAAGATTTGTGTTTAAATCTGCCCTCAGACACTTACTAACTATGTGACTCTGGACAAGTCATTTAACCTTTTTCCTCAGTTTCCTCATCTGTAAAATGAGTAGAAAAAGGAAATGGCAAACCACTCCACTATTCTTACCAAGAAAACCCCAAATGGGGTCACAAAGAGTCAAAAACAAATGGAATGAATGAAAAGCAATGTGCCAGTCACTTTGCTAAGTGCTTACAAATATTACCTCATTTGATCTTAATAATAACCCTAGAAGGTAGGATAGCGGTATTACAGATGAGAAAACTAAGACTCAGGGAAATTAACTGCCTTGCCATGGATCACAGAGTTAATAAGAATCAGAGGCTAAATTTGAACTCAGGTCTTTCTGACTCTAAGCTCAGCATTTCATCCACTTGTATCACCTAGCTGCTGCTTGTGCTAATTTTGGCCTAACAACACCAAGAAAACACAGGAGCTCCATCAGCCACCACCCTACGTGGAACCATCAGCTACAACCAATGGAGAAGTTTGGAATGTTGCAGA
Source organism: Bettongia penicillata ogilbyi (assembly GCA_023548195.1). Lineage (NCBI taxonomy): Eukaryota > Metazoa > Chordata > Mammalia > Diprotodontia > Potoroidae > Bettongia > Bettongia penicillata. The sequence goes on along the minus strand of JAJHZJ010000260.1, from coordinate 5,128,668 downwards.
TAAGTTCACTTACCTTGGTCGTGTACTTTCCAGGGATGCACACGTTAATAATGAGTTGACACACTCATTGCCAGAGCTAGCTCAGTGTTTAGGAGACTCTGAAGGAAAGTGTGGGAGAGAAGAGATATTAGACTGACTACCAAACTGAAGGCCTACAGAACCACTGTGCTGACCTCATTGTTGTATGCTTGTGAAACATGGACAGTCTACCAGTGCCATGCCAGGAAACTGAATTGCTTTCATTTGAACTGTCTTAGGAAGATTCTGAGGATTACCTGGCAGGATAAGGTATCAGACACTGAGGTCCTTGCTCGAACTAAACTGCCAAGCATTCAAGCAGAGAGTACAACTCCAATGTGCTGGCCACATTGTTCGAAAGCAAAATGTATGCTTGCCAAAAAGACTATTTTATGGAGAACTCGCATGGGGCAGGCGATCACATGGTAATCCGAAGAAGTGATACAAGGACACTCTCAAGGTCTCTCTCAAGAACTTTGGAATTGATTGTGTTACATGGGAGACCCTGGCACAGGCCCACTCAGCATGGCATGCCCACATCAAAAAAGACACTGTGCTCTATGAGCAAAGCAGAATTGAAACAGCTCTAAGAAAACACAGGATGCACAAATTTAGAGTATCCAACCCAAAAGTTCACAAAGCTATTTGTGCCCAATCTGTGGTAGAAAGTTCTGCATTCATATTGGTCTGATCAGCCACAGTCGGACACATAGAAACTTGATTTTATCATAGTGATGTCATTTTGGTCCTCTGAGAACAAAGGATGATAACCAACCACCTAGCTGTCCCACATTCACAAACTCTAATTGATCCAATTAAATTCAACAAAAATGGATCGAATGTCCATGGTAGTACAGAATACTATATCAAGCACTGGGGAAGATGCAATGTTTACCTAAAAGAATGTCCCTAACCACATGGAATCTAACAAGAGACAATAAAAGCATGGGAAAAGCTCCTATCCTCTCCATCCTCTCCAGGGAAGGTAGAAGGATTAGTAAGTTATGGCGAAGAGGTTCTAGAGATAGGTTGGTGCTAAAAATGTTGAACGAGAAGAGTGAAGTGATGAATGATCATTTCACTTCCCATCAGACCCAATACTACTGGTGTTGTACATTGACCAGCAAGCCATCAGGAATCATGATGACTGTCTTAAAGTATTGGAAGGATGGACATTCAGGAAGAGAGACTAAGATTTGTCCTGCTTGGCCTCAGAAGGTAAAACTAGGAGCAATGGGTGAAAGTAGCAGAGGCTCATTGTAAGGAAAATTTAGGCTCATTGTAAGGAAAAACGCCCTAAAAACTAAAGCTGTCCAAAAGTAGGATGGGCTACTTCATAAAGAACTCCCCCTCAATAGAGTTCTTCTAACCAAGTCTGATAATCATGTATAGGAATGCTTAGCTATTGACTGAACTGAATGGACCTTGAAGTTCCATCCAACGCTGAGTATCTGGTCATTATGTTAATCCCTTCCTTGCTAAAAGTTTTATTCTATTTTTGTCTTTTGCCTCCTTTTGTATTCCTAGCACTTTGAACATGGTGCCTGGCACATAGTAGACACTTTATTGATAAAGATAATGATGTTTTAAATTTAGCTTTATTAGAGAATTTTTATCCCTGAGAACAGATTTTATTTTAGAGTGAAAATCAATGAGAAGATGAAATGTGCTTTACAAAATTTTACTTTAGAGTCAGGCAATTCATTTGAAATGCATTACTTCTATAAGACAGGAAATATGATTTGAGGATTTTAGTGGATCACAAGACCACAAAGTTAATATCTCAAGAGAAGCATAGAGTCCAGGATGAGGAAGGTAAGGTGGTAATCCTTTTGTACTCTGCCCTGTTCAGAGTACATTTAGCTGTGTTCAGCTCTGGGACCCATATTTTAGGAAGTACAACAATAAGCTAGATAGAGTCCAGACAAGGGAATCCATTCCATATAAACATAAGTTGAGGGAAACGGAAATATTTGACCTGTGGAAGAGAAGACTTGGAGGGCAGAAACTGAGAGTTGGTTGGCCATCATGCATGAGAGATACTGTGGTTTGGCTTGGTCCCAGGGATTAGAGCTGTGTACAATGGAATCAAGTTACAAAGAGTTCAAGTTAGACTTCAGGTCAAGAAAGGCTTAATAATTAGTTATCCTAAAGTAGAAATAGCTGCCTCAGTCAGTAATGGGTTTCCCCTTCTTCAAGGTCTTCAGGTGAAGGCTGGGTGATCATTCGTCAAGGATTGAAAGAAATGATTATTTCCTTCTTGTATTCATAATTAATTATTGAATTAGGACCCAGGTTTCTCCCCTTTTCTACTTCCTCATCCAGAAATCAACCAGTCTCAAAGACTTAGCCAGGATGGCTAAAAGCTAATCAAAGATAATAAAAGAAACTTTAAGTTTAGGTTAATAGGTGGATTTCTGCTCATCGTGTTTATTCAGACAGGTCTAGGAAAATGTGAATTCTCTCTTTTGTCAGACAGGTGAGATGGAAATTGATAAGTCTCTTTGACCAGGACTTGGGTGATTCAAGTCACATTCCCCCAAGAGCCTCATTAGTATGACCCCACACCTCATTATAATATTCATTTTCTCCTTAATTGTTAACAAATCAGAGTTGATCAAGGGATCACTCTTCCAAGGGCATATAAAGTTGAGCCCACCACTATGAGGGGTCTTTAGTATTCAAGAGTGCCACTAATCTCTTTATTAATAAAATGCTAGCATTATTAGTAAAAATGATAAATTAGCCAAAAACTATATCTCTTGAACTTTTCAAACGTTATAGAAATATCGTTGACAGAATCTTCTTTTCAGGTTAGAACAGATGGTGTCTAAGCATTTTTATAATCCTAACACATTGTGATACCTATGTGACTGTTGTGGATTGTATCTCTAGGTGTTCGTAACTTACTTATTTGCTCTCTGCCCAATTTAGACCTTGTCATTTTCCAATCGAAAGACAAATGTTTATTAAGCTCCTACAATGTGCTACACTGTGCTGACTGCACAGATGATGTATTCAACTTGGTCTCTGCCCTCAAGGAGCTTAAAATCTAACTGGACAGCTGGGCTGTTACAATCCCCCAATAACATGTCAACTCCTCCAAATCAGGAATTGTTATTCATTTTGTCTTTGTTTCCTTAGCACCTAGCTCAGTGCCTTGCAAACAGTAGGTTCTTAATAAATTCTAATGGATTTGAATGGATTAGATTGGCCAATTCTAACCCAGAAGTATGAATCACCTCTATAATATTTTGAGTCTGTGGCAATGATAGATCATCCAAGTGGAACATGGGCTACTAGAATTAGCAGACTGTGGCTTTGGTGAAAGCACAGGATTGGGTTTGTTGGTTGGTTGTTATCCTCTATCTTCAAAGAGGATCAAAATAACATCGCCATGATAAAGTGAAATTTCAATGTGTCTGACTGTGGCTGATCAGACTAATAAGTGCTCAGAATGCTCTACCACAGGATGGGCACAGATAGTCTGTGTGAATATTTGGGGTGGATATCCCAAATCTGCGCATCCTACATTTACTTTGTGCTGTCTCACTTCTGCTCTGCTCAAAGAGCACAGCACCCTTTGTGATGTGGGCACAGCATGCTGAGCGGTCCTGTGACATTGTCTCCCAAGTTACACAGGCAAATCCAAAGTTCTTCTGAGACACCTTGACAGTGTCCTTGTATCACTTCATCAGTTGATCTCCTGCCCCATGTGAGTTCTCCATAATATGGTCTTTTTTGGCAAGCATACATTTTGCATTTGAACAACAGGGCAGCCCATCAGAGTTTCACTCTCTGAAGCATAGTTTGAATACTTGGTAGTTCAGTTCGAGCAAGGACTTCAATGTCAGCACAACAGCTCTGTAGACCTTCAGTTTGGTAGTCAGTCTAATACCTCTTCTCTCCCAAACTTTTCTTCAGAGCCTCCCAAAACTGAGCTAGCTCTGGCAATGTGTGCATCAACCTCATTGTCAACGTGTTCATCCCTGGAAAGTACACTACCAAGGTAAGTGAACTTATCCACAGCATTCAAAACTTCTCCATTTGTTGTAACTGATGGTTCCACGTATGGATGGTGTGGTGGTGACTGATGAAGCACCTGTGTTTTTTTGGCATTAATTATTAGGCCAAAATTAGCACAGGCAGCAGACAATTCATCCATACTTTGTTACATCTCAGCTTCAGAGGCTGCATTGAGTGCACAATCATCTACAAACAGAAAATCATGCACCAACACTCCTTCCACTTTGGTCTTGGCTTGTAGCCTTTTCAAATTGAAGAATTTACCATCAGTATGGTAGATAACCTTGATGCCATATTCATCCTCATTGAAAGCATTTGTCAACATAGCTGAAAAAATCATGCTAAAAAGCATGGGAGCAAGCACACAGTCCCGTTTCACCCATTAGTGACAGGGAAGGCACGAGAACATTGTCCATTATTCAGAACCCAGGAAAACATGCCATCATGAAATTGACATACAATACTGATGAACTTCTCTGGGCAACAAAATTTTGACATAATTTTCCATAAGCCCTCACAACAAACAGTGTCAAAGGCTTTGGTCAGATCTACAAAAGTTGTGTACAGACCTGTGCATTTCCCCTGGAGTTGTTGGGCAGCAAACACTACATCAACTGTTCCTTGGCCCTTTCTGAAGCCACATTGGCTCTCAGATATATGACCATCTTCCAGGTGAAGGATCAGCCTATTAAGAAGGACTCTAGGGGGAGGAGACAAGATGGCGGAGTAGAAAGATTCACATATGCTAGCTCCGAGCCCATAGCCCATAAATTACCTGTAAAAAGAACTCCCAACAAATTCTGGAGCAGTAGAAGCCACGCAGCAATGGAGTGAAGGAGATTTCTGTTCCAGAGAGCCCTGAAAAACTGACCCCAAAGGTCTGTCGTGCACCGGACCCGGAGCAGAGCCAAGCCCTGCCTTGGCCATGTGGCCTCAAGAGGAGCAGATCAGAGCAGGCTTCAGGGACAGAATCTCCGGTGGCCTCAAAGATCCCTTCACCCACAGGCGCTACAGGTCAGTGAGAGAGACTTCTGGGCTGGCCGAGAGGAGAGTGGGGTATCTCCATAACTCAGGCCCCCTCAGGAGGAAGCGGCAGGGGAGGTGGCAGACAGGGGCTCCCAAAGCAGACAAGACCTCAGATCCATTACTGAAGGTCTCTGCATAAACCCCCTGAGGGAACTGAGCCTGGGAGGCGGCCCTGCCCCCACCTGAGAACCTGAACTTAATCCCACTGAATAGCAGCCCCACCCCCTGCTGAAAGCCCTGAGGCTGGGAAGCAGCATTTGAATCTCAGACCCTAAGCACTAGTGAGGCAGGGGTGGAGAAGAATCTCAGAAGTCAAGTAACTGGCTGGGAAAATGCCCAGAAAAGGGAAAAAAAATAAGACCATAGAAGGTTACTTTTGTGGTGAACAGATGTCTCCTCCTTTCCTTTCTGATGAGGAAGAACAATGCTTACCATCAGGGAAAGACATAGAAGTCAAGGCCTCTGTATCCCAAACATCCAAAATAGATATCCAATGGGCTCAGGCCATGGAAAAGCTCAAAAAGGATTTTGAAAATTAAGTTAGACAGGTGGAGGAAAAACTGGGAAGAGAAATGAGAGAGATGCCAGAAAAGCATGAAAAATGGGTCAATACCTTGCTAAAGGAGACCCAAAAAAATGCTGAAGAAAATAACACCTTGAAAAATAGGCTCACTCAATTGGCAAAAGAGGTTCAAAAAGCCAATGAGGAGAAGAATACTCTCAAAAGCAGAATTAGCCAGATGGAAAAAGAGGTTCAAAAGCTCAATGAAGAAAATAGTTCTCTCAAAATTAGAATGGAACAGATGGAGGTTAATGACTTTCTGAGAAACCAAGAAATCACAAAACAAAACCAAAAGAATGAAAAAATGGAAGAGAATGTGAAATATCTCATGGGAAAAACAACTGACCTGGAAAAGAGATCCAGGACACACAATTTAAAAATTATGGGACTACCTGAAAGTCATGATCAAGAAAAGAGCCTAGACATCATCTTCCATGAAATTATCAAGGACAACTGCCCTGAGATTCTAGAACCAGAGGGCAAAATAAGTATTCAAGGAATCCACCAATCACCGCCTGAAAGAGATCCAAAAAGAGAAACTCCTAGGAACATTGTGGCCAAATTCCAGAATTCCCAGGTCAAGGAGAAAATATTGCAAGCAGCTAGAAAGAAACAGTTCCAGTATTGTGGAAATACAATCAGGATAACACAAGATCTAGCAGCTTCTACATTAAGGGATCGAAGGACATGGAATAGGATATTCCAGAAGTCAAAGGAACTAGGACTCAAACCAAGAATCACCTACCCAGCAAAACTGAGTAGAATACTTCAGGGTAAAAATGGTCTTTCAATGAAATAGAAGACTTTCAAGCATTCTTGATGAAAAGACCAGAGCTGAAAAGAAAATTTGACTTTCAAACACAAGAACGAGAAGAAGCATGAAAAAGTAAACAGCAAAGAGAAGTCATAAGGGACTTATCAAAGTTGAACTGTTTACATTCCTACATGGAAAGACAATATTTGTAACTCTTGAAACTTTTCAGTGTCTAGGTAGTTGGTGGGATTACACACACACACACATACGCGCGCACGTGCATGCACACACACACATACACATACACACATGCACACACACACAGAGACAGAGAGCACAGAGTGAATTGAATAGGATGGGATCATATCTTTAAAAAATTAAGGTAAACGGTGAGAGAGAAATGTATTGGGAGGAGAGAAGGTGAAGTGGAATGGGGCAAATTATCTCTCATAGAAGAGGCAAGCAGGAGACTTTTTAGTGGAAGGAAAAATAAGAGAGCTGAGAGAAAAACATGAAGTTTACTCTTATCACATTTGACTAAAGGAAGGAATAAAATTCACACTCATTTTGGGATGAAAACCTATCTTACAATACAGGAAAGTGTGGGAGAAGGAGATAAGCAGGGTGGGGGGGATGATGGAAGGGAGAGCAATGGGAAGAGGGAGCAATTTGAAGTCAACACTCGGGGAGGGACAGGATCAAAAGAGAGAATAGAAACAATGGGGGGCAGGACAGGATGGAGGGAAATGTACTTAGTCTTACACAACACGACTATTATGGAAGTTATTTGCAAAACTACACAGAAATGGCCTATATTGAATTGTCTACCTTCCCAAAGGGAATGGGTGGGGAGGGAGGGATGGGGAGAATTTGGAACTCAAAGTTATAGGAACAACTGTTGAGTATTGTTCTTGCTACTAGGAAATAAAAAATACAGGTAATGGGGAATAGAAAGTTATCTGGCCCTACAGGACAAAAGAGAAGATGGGGTCAAGGAAAGGAGGGATGATAGAAGAGAGGGCAGATTGGCGATAGAGGAAATTAGAATGCTTGGTGTATTGGGGTGGGGGAGGGGACAAATGGGGAGAAAATTTGGAACCCAAAATTTTGTGAAAATGAATGTAAAAAGTTTAATAAATAAATTTATTTAAAAAAATTAAATAAATGAATAATAAGAAAGAAAGGACTCTAGCAAGAATTTTGTCAGCAGTGACTAAGAGAGAAATTCCCTTTACCCCTATAGAGATGGACAACGGAGGCATCCTTGAATTCCTGGGGGATAACCTCCTCTTGCCATATAACCTGGAAAATTTCAGTCAACTTTTGTATGAGCAATGGTCCCCTACCTTGTAAATCTCAGCTGGAATAGAATCAGCACCAGGTGCTTTGCCACATGAAAGGAGCCTAATGGCCCTCAAACCTCTTCTTCAGTTGGAAGTTCAGTTAAGGAGGGACTGACTTCAACCTGAGGTAAACGCTCAGTAGCCTCAGCATTGATTGATGATGGTCTGTTGAGAACATTATGGAAGTGTTCAGCCCATCTCTCTAGGATCATGTCCTTCAATGTGGCTCCATCAGTTGAGTAGTTTTGATGCACTATAGGTTTTGGTCCATAAATAAAATCATTAAATAACTTTGGATTGTTACTATCAGCATAAAACTGTATTTCATCTGCCTTCTTACTGAGCCAGGAATGCTGCATCTCTCTAAGCTTTGCTTGTACTTTACTTTTGATGGAATTAAATGCTGCCTTCTTATAGGTGGATAAACTATCCTACTGGTAAATCCTGTGGAGTTCTCATTTTTCACTTAGCAGCTTCTGAATTTTCCTATTATTTTCAACAAACCAATCTTGGTGTCTGCAAGTGTTCTGACCCAGATAAGCAAAGGCAGTACTGTACACCAAATCTCTGAAAGTTGCCCACTCCTTTTCTGCTCCACTGTTGCCAGCTGTGTGTTGACTCAACTTTCCCTCCAAGTTAGCAACAAACAGTTCAGCTCAGAGAAGAGCTCTAATTTGTTGACATTAATTCTTCTGGTAGTTATTTTGCCTTGAGGACAGCACTTTTGATGAATGTGAATATTTAGCTTGGAAAGGATAAGTCTATGATCAGTCCCTCACTCTGCACCACACATTGCTTTTGTCACTCTTACATCTTGTCTGTCTCTTCTTAAAATCACACAGTCTATTAGATGCCAATGTTTACTGTGAGGGTACATTAATGAAGTTTTATTGTGTTTAGGTAAAGGGAAGACAGTGTTGGTGATGAGAAGGTCATGCGATGCACAAGTCTTCAGCAGTAAATGACCATTGCTGTTGCTGTTTCCAATTCCATTCCTCCCTAGAACTCCCTGCCAAGTCTGGTCCTCTAGCATTACAGTCACCCAGAATTATAAGCTTGTCCTCTTTTGGGACATTGGTGATGAGGGTCTCTAGGTCTTCATAAAATTTTTCTTTGACTTTGTCAGGGTTTGTCATTATGCAAGCATAGGCACTGATGGTAGCATGGCATTTTCCTGTGAGTGGCAATTGCATTGTCAAGAGCCTGTCATTCACTCCTTTTGGCAGGCATACCAGCTTGCTGATTAAATTAGTTTTGATTGCAAAACCCATGCCAGTTTCACAGTGCTCCTCTGCTCACCCACTCCAGAGAAAGGTGTATCCGGCTCCAATTTCAGTAATCTGACCTTCATTTGCCAACCTTGTTTCACTCAGGGCTGCTATTTGGATGCAATACCTGTTGAGTTCTCTTTAAACAAGAGCAGTTCTTCTTTCAGGTCTACTGGATTTTGTGTTTTTTATTAGTGTGTGCATGTTCCATGTGCCGATGGTGAATAGAATCATCTTTGCAGATCATTTTGTACATTTTTATTTGTGTTACAACCACATAGTGGGATTCACCGCCTGATGCAGTCATAAGGCCAGGGTTGGGTAAGCAGACAATGTTTAGGGCACCTTTTCTACCCTCCTTCCTCACACCAGGAGGTAAGCAGTGCCATCCTAAAAAGGCTTAGACACCCAGGGGACTGCCAAGTCCCACTGCTGCTTCCAGTGAGAAAAAATCCTATGGCTTGGGTCACCTTTGTGCAGGGTTGTGACTACAGCTCTCAATGTATCCACACCTGCTGCTTCATCACTTGCCTGTCACTGTGAGAAGCTGTGACTTATGCCCAGTGTTCCTCAGATGGCTTCTGCCCATGGAGGAAAATATTGACTCTCCGTGGGAAAGCACTGGGGAGCTACTCCCAGGAGAACTGTGATGGTGTGTAAGAGAAATTCCTTAGAGAGACAGTGTGTAGACATTTCAAGACTGGTTCTGTTCTGCTAACCATGCTTTAAAGAGGAACTTCTTTGATTACCTCCACATCTATCTTTAATTGTCTCGTTTTAGCCTCAGTATTATTGCGGGAGGTCACCAAACATTGAAGGGAGCAGAGACTTCTTGTGAGTCTGAAAGATGCAGATGGTTCTTCAGCAACCTGTCTTTCAAAAATTTAGGTGGGCAACTCATTGATCTCTATTGAATACAATAGAACCCCCCAGCTTGTCAGACAACACATGCCCATAGGCATGAGTGTCTTTGGGGATTATGTTTAGGAACCCATTGGAACCATAGCCAAAATGGAGGCTCATCCTGCCATATCTGAATATGAACCTAATGGAACAAATGCTATGTAGGAATTGAGGAAATGTTGAGCCTAAAGTCAAGCTTCATACACGCACACACACACACACACACACACACACACACACACACACATCAGGTGCTAGAGAGAAAGGATTATATGTTTGTCTTTACTGTATCTTTGAAATAAACATCCTTTTCAAAAATTAATTGGATATTAAATGAAATTGAAGGTGTAGTCACCAACCCCCTAAAAATAAGGAGGAAATAGCTAGTGGGGGCTCCAGCAGACACAGAGAAAAGAGACTCTCACAACCCAAATTAGAGTTCCTGAGAGCACTAAGGATGTAAGGTAACATCATGAGAGAATGCAGTCAGAGTCAACCATGCCCCATAAGGCATACAGCACTTACTCTAATTACCTAGGTTCACACATCTCATTAGTGGCACACCCAAAACTAGAATTCATTTCTCTTAATGTCTTCCCTTAATCCCTCAATTAGAACCACTATACTGACATCATTCCCTATGCCTGGAATATCTAAAGGTAGAAGGACCTTAAGAATTAAGAAATCCTGGGTTCATTTCCTTCCACTGGGGAGGGATAGCTTATTAGCTGCTACATGACCTTAATTTCTCTGAGCCTCACTTTCCTCATCTATAAAATGAGGATAAAAAAATATTCTAGATACCTACCTCACAGAACTGAGGTGAGACTCAAATGAATGTTTGTAAAAAGCTTTGCAAACATGAAAGTACTATGTGAATGTCACCTCATCATTGACAGTGGTAGTAATGGTGGTGGTAAGTAGTGGTTGTACTAGTAGTCGCAGTCACGGTGATGGTAGTAGTAGTAGTGGTGGTGGTGGTGGTGATTATAGCTATAGTCCTGTGATGGTGATGGTGTAGTAGTAGTAGTCTTCGTCGCCGTCATCATGAAGGTGGCAGTTCTAGTGGTAGTAGTCATCATAGTGATGGTAATAGCAGTTGTAGTCATGGTGGCAGTGGTAATAGTACTCATCATAATGATGGTGGGAGGAGGAGGAGTGATAGTGGTGGTAGTAGCAGTGGTCATGGTAGTGGTGGTAACAGTAGTAGTGATAGGGTGCTTGGGTCCATGTGCTTGGGACCCAATTCAAAAATTACATTTCTCTTTAAAAATCACATTTCTCCCTAGCCTCACAATACTATTCCAGGCATTTTCTCCCCAGTCCAAGAACACAGCCTGTCCCTGCAACAATTGTTATCTTTCTTCCTGCTATAGTAGCCAGCTGCACCTATAGAATTTATTAGTCTGAACCAGCTGTGTAACTGGCTAAACGGGCTATGCACTGGGTCATAATGACATTTACTACTCACTGGCCAAGCATATGTATCCTAGACTTAGACATATGTATACTCCCTTACATTTATCTTGTCTAATAAGACATTGATAAGAGCAACCTGATATTTCTGAGTCAGCCCTGACCATTAGTTGACTTAGTGGCATTTCAAGCCGAAAACCACACATCCAGGTAACCCCACCTCCCTGCACTATTTCCCAATGAACACTGAGTAAAACACCTGCACAGTAGATACCAAAAGTGCATATTCCTTTAAGAACTAATCACTCCTTAATCACTCCCTAATTCCACCCCAAAACACCTAGGTAACATATTTGGTTCATGTTTCCTATAGAATATCCTATATAAACTTTACCTGTACCCTTCTAAATTTGCAAGTTCCCTAAGAACTCTTGACTGCTGAAAAGTGTAATAAATCTTTACCTTGACCTCAATAATGCTTGCTTCTGCAAATTCCTTCCAGGTGATCTGCTCTTGGTACCCCAGCCCTCATCAGTAGTAGTAGTAGTAGCATTAGCAGCAGCAGCAGCAGTAGTAGTGTCTAGTCCAACTCCCTCATTTTATAGAAAACAAAAATGAGGTCCAGAGAAGTTAAACAGCCTACCCAAAGCAACAGAGGTGATCTTATAAATAACAGTGCCCAACTCAAACACAGATTTTCTGCCTCTCATTCCAGTGTTTTTTGTTACTCCAATCCCTACATCCCCTTCTTCCACTCTATAATCCATACCCATCCTTTAAAGCTCAAGTCAAATGCCACTTCTTTTATGAAGCACTCCCTGACATATCCCCCATTCCTATAACTTTCATGCTTGGACTTTGTTTTGTACCTGTAGGCTCCCATCACATAATATTATGTATTATAATAGTTGCTCTTTGTCTCTATCATCTTACCTGACTGTGAGTTCCTTGAGGTCACGGATTCTATTTATATTTTCCTCCCTCCCAATTACCAAACTGGTCCAATAAATATTTGTTGAATTGTTCCATTCAGTTGAAGTTCCTAATGATAATAATTCTATTTGTAAAGGCTTTAAAGTTTGCAAAGAGCTTTCTACGTATTGTCTCATTCCCTAAACCCCTTTTAAACCACTCTAGATTCCAACCGGTCACCATTTGCAAACAAGACACATTGCACTTATTTGGTTAACCAAATGTTAAAATGCTTCCTACGTGTCAGAAGAAATGATTTATAGTGTGCAATTCACAATTCACTTAACCAAAAAAGATGATAGGAACATTCCTGGCTGGTACAGATGAGGCCCATTCATCGGCATTAGTTCTGGGCTCAAATTCCTGGCTGAATTTTGGCTTCTTCTGGGACAGCCAAATTTTGCTCACCACTGAAAAGACCCAGCTGGCTCCTACTCCTGATGGCTCCCTTCTCCTATGGCTGATGGCCACAGTGTATATTGTCTTGGCTCTGTGTTCCTGCCTTTTCTTTACAATCGGCTGAAGTCCACTCATTCCTTTGGCTACTGGCTAAGCTTTGTTGTCAGTGAGACGCCTCCTGGCTCCGGCTGGCTTCTAGGGCAATCAGCCAGGCACTCCTCTCTAGCCAAACCTGTTCTCTGGCCTCTTCTGGCTAGTGGCCTTCTCTCTGAAAAGTGAATAATTCTCTTACCAGAACGAGAGGTGCCCCTGTGGTTCATCTCTCCTGTTTTCTCTGTAGCTCAGAATGGAGACTCCTGTTTGGTCTGACCAGACCCATTATTAGCATTACTACTATCAAGGCTTGAATCACGGCAGGCCTCTCCATAGGTCCTTTCATGACGCAGTATAAGAAGAGACTTCTCTTCTTTCCTTTTTCCCTTCTTTTCCATGTCCTATTCCCCAATAACTTTGCCTAGCTATCGGCCAAAAATAGCCATTGGCCAAGGTAGAAAGTAGTCATAGGATTTAAAGCTAGAAGGAGAATTTAAACATCGTTAAGGCCAACCTCTTATTTAAAAGATGAGGAAATTGAAGCCCAGAGGGGTGGATCAACTTGTCTATATTCACAGCTATTAAATAGCAGGGTCAGGATTTGGACCCCAACACCACACACACACACACACACACACACACACGCGCGCGCGCGCGCACACACACACACACACACACACACACAGCCTGCCTTCTTGGCCCTCTTCATCCACCTTTCAGATTACTTACTGAAGTCATGGTTGCCCTCTGTCCTTCCTAGCTTAGGAGAAGCAATCTCATTAACTCATTCACACTAATCTTGTAAGAACTTTTAATTTATGACCCTACCCATGGAAATATGCATTAAGAGAGGGAGAGGGAGAGAGAGAGAGAGAGAGAGAGAGAGAGAGAGAGAGAGAGAGAGAGAGAGAGAGAGAGAGAAAGAGAAAGAATACTTATGACAAAGGAACAAATTGTTAATAATAGAATTTCAAGCATCTATAGGGAAAACATTCTTTAGGGTAGAAAGGTCTCTCAAATTATATCACTTTATTATTATTATAACTCGTTAAGATATAGCACCTTTGCAAAATTTTTGTTTATTTTATTTTTAATTTATGAATAAAACAAGCATTTCTATAACATAGTAAAAAAATGATTACACATGAAACTTCAAATCTATAATGTACAACTTGTTATTCCTTTTAAATATATAATAAAGTCATCATGTAAGTTTCTTTTTTTCCTTTTTTCCTCCTCCCTCTTCCTTCCCCCATAACTACCATTACCATCTTAAAGTTTCCAAATCACTTTCTTTACAGAAACTTCATGAAGTCATTATGTATTAATATCCCCATTTGACACATGAGGAAACCAAGTCTTAGAGTTTGAGTTCATCAAGGTCAAGATCAAATAGCTATTAAGTCTATTCATCTATAGTCGTGTTGTCTTTTTAATCTGATGGCTGGATTTCCATTGCCTAGTCCCAACTCATTTCTCCTTAACATTTTCTACCAAGATTTTTGGCTCTAATATAAACTATTAGAAGAAGCCTAAATAAGCAATTCCAAGGCAGACAAGATGTTTCAGGGGAAAGGACAATTGATTTCAAATGAAAGGATGTAAGTTCAGATCCTGGATGCAATTTACCAAGCATATGACTGTGGGGAAGTCACTTAATCTCTTTGGCTCTATTTTTTCCCTCATCTGTAAAACATGGTGGAGGGGGGATTGTGGGAAGGAATCATGGAGGGAGGATGTATCAAAGAGACTCCAAGTTCCCTTCCACTTCTAAATATATGATCTTAAAATGAGGATGAAAGAAAATTCACATTATGATGAAGTTGGAATGTTTAATTCATCTATCCATTTTATAAATTACACAGTAAGGTAGATAAGCTAGCATTGTAAAATAACACTTCAAGGTTTTGAAAATATTATCTCATTTAAGCTTCACAACAACCCTGAGAGGTAGGTACCATTATCATTTCCACTTTACAGATGAGAAAACTGAGGTAGACAGAGGTAAAGTGACATGCCTACAGTCACACAGGTAATAAGTGTCTGAGGATGGATTTGAACTCAGACTTTCCTGACTCCAGTTTCAGTGCTCTATCTGGTATGCCATGTAAGTATCTTTTCTACTGAAATGTAATAGATATGATACTTGAGTTATAAATAGCACAATACATCATAAGGTAATAATTTAACATTTTATATATATATTTTTTAATATATAAGTATGTAAAATGTTTGTACTCAAGTTCAAAAAAATGAACTTCAGAAGAATAGAATAAAGGAGGTACCTAGCTAGACAGCAGTTTATCTGAAAGACTTTAAAATTAGTGCTCTCTGAATGTAATGCAAACCAATTACATGCTACAGCATGTAGCTGCTTTAAGGCAGTTAAATGGTGAAGTGGATAGCGTTTCAGGGCTGAATTCAGGAAGACTTGGGTTAAAATTTGGCCTCAGATACTTACTAGCTGTGTGACCCTGGGCAAGTCACTTAACCCTGTTAGCCTCTGTTTCTTCATCTGTAAAGTGAGCTGGAGAAAAAAATAGCAAACCACTGCAAGAGTCTTTGCCAAGAAAACCTCCAAATGAAGTCACAAAGAATTGCATATAACTGAAATGACTAAATAACTATAACAAAGTAAGGGTAATAACACTATCTACATCCCAAGGTTGTTCTGAGGATCACACAAAATAATGTTTTTTTTTTATTTTATCCTTTTTTTCATTTTTTTCTGAACGTAAAAAATAAAACAAGCATTTCCATAACATAGTAGAATATGGGGGGGGAGATTGTATATGAAACTACAAATATATTATGTATAGCTCTCTATTCCTTTTAGAAATTTATACAGTTATCCCTTCCACATCACAATTTGGATATAATGCAGGTCGGCATAAGAAATTAAACGGAAATTTGAAGGGGAGTTTTGTGGAAGCCACAGACAACATAGGAAGGCCAACAGAGGACACAGAGCCTGTAACCAAATACATAACCCAAATTTTACAATAAGGCATTGTAAATACCCCATCAAAGAAAAAGAAGAAGTTCAGATTTATTCTCTGGTACAAAGGGAGGGCCAAAAATTTTACACAGACTTTCCAGATTGGGGGGAGGGGGCATCGCATCCTTAACCTAACCCCGTGATGTGGAAGAGATCCTGTAATAAAGTTATCATGTAACTTTAGGATTTTTTCTTTCTTTGTTCTCCCCTGCCACCCCAATACCATCACCACCATCAATCTTTGTAAAGCCTGGTATTACATAAGTGCTTGTTCTCTTTCCCTTGTGATAGCCAAAAAAAAAAAACCAACCCTAGGTATAGACTGCATAAAGAGAGGCACACTATCCTAGATTACAGTTCAAGTTCTGATGAATTTGCCCTAGTAAAACCACAGATCAAGTAGCATATCCACTTCTGGGTGCCACATTTCATGAAGGACATTAATAAGTAGGTTGAGTATACAGAAAGGCAACTATAATGCTGAAGGGGTCCTGTCCATAAAGATCAGTTGAATGAATTGAGGACATTTAGCTTGTAGAAAAGACTATGAGAACACGGTAAATGTCTTTGGGTGTTTAAAGGGATGTCACCTGAAAGAAGGATTAGACATCGTCTGTTTGATCTAGGAGGTCAGAACCAGGAGCCATGGGGGACAAGCTGCAAAGAGAAAAGCCAGCTCCAGCATACTCCTGTCTTACCCCAATTTCTTGAACAATGAGGAAGACACTAAGAGAATTCTGTGGTGTCTGTTGTTCTTGATATTTCAAAGTTTTCACTGTAAGACTGCTGTCCAATCTTCTTTTGTTCAACCATGAGGGGAAAGTGGAATAAAACACTTAACTTGAAGTCCTTAAGACTGAGGTTCAAGACCTGCCTCAGATACTTAACCATCTATGTGACCCTGAACTCACCTATGCCTCATCTGTAAAACAAGAGGGTTGGACTTGGAAGCTTCTAAGGTCCCTTCTACCTCTGAAACCATTATCCTATGAAGAATCAACTGCCCACAGCTGAAGTCCAAAGATCCAAACCAAACCATCACTGAGCAAGAATCCTTCTACAACAGATCAACTTCTACTTGAGGGATGGGTAAGACTGCCCATTCACCTGGGTTGCTCAGTTGTTTTTCAGTCATATCCAACCCCTTTGAGAGTTTTTTGGCAAAGTTACTGGAATGGTTTGCCATTTCCTTCTCCAGTTCACTTTGCAAGTAAGGAAACTGAGGCCAATAGGGTTAAGTAATTTTCCAGGAATACATAGCTAGTAAATATCTGAGGTCAGATTTGACTCCAGGAAAATGAGTGTTCCTGATTCCAGGCACAGTGTTCTATCCACTGAGCCACCTAGCTGCGCCATTTTTGGACAGTTCTAATTATGAGGATGTATGTCCTTACATCAGCTTAAATCTGCTTCTGCAACTTCTATTAATTTCTGGTTCTTCCCTATGTTGGCAAAGTAGGGAAATCAGTGGAAGTGGGAAAAGTTCTGAATTTTAAGTCAGAAAATGGGTTCAAATCTCATCTCTGCCACTATTTATTGTGTGACCTTGAGGTAGTCTCTTAAACCCTTATTTCAACCTTTAAAAAATGAAGAGGCTGGCTAACTAGCTTATAACATTAAATCCTAGGATAGGATTCTCTCTTTGCTATGACAGCCTTCTAAATACTAGAAGACAGCCATCCTCCCACTTTCTCATTTCTTTCCCCACACCACTCCCCCACCCCAGTCTTCCAACTCGCATTCTCCTGTGTTTCAACTGTCCTCCATCCCTGGCTGAACTGTCAGTCAGCATCAGACCAGCCAGTTTCCCATTCCAATTGGTTGTTCGGCCAGTTGCTGGCTGGCCTGATTCTGACTGAAAGCTCAGTAAGCCAGCAACATTGGTGGAAGCAGAATGGGGTGGAACAAAATTCTTGCTGTAGCTCTGCTGGTAATCTAATTTAGAGGAAGTCTTCCAGACATTGCTAGGCTCTGCCAAACAAGGATTGCAGTATTGATAGACTGGCCAATGGCCTTTGACTCCATGGATACAAGAAGTTTGTTTAATTTTTTGTTTTTTAGGGGGAAAAGCGTTAAAGAATCCTCTAGCTTGCAGCAAACAGCTTCCCCACACCAGGGCTTTCTTTCTGTTAGCTCCCAGGAAATGCTCAGAGAAATTCAAAAGGAACTCATGCCCCTGGTCCTGAGGTGGGATCACAGAGAGATGACCCAGAAGGCAGTTCTGACACCCGGTGGTGCCTTAGATAAGGAAAGCTCTGGCACGTGCCTGCCTTCCACCCTCTACCCCAATCTAGCTGCAGACACCTCCTTAGCTCCAGGGATTTTACAGACCCTGCAGCAACACAACAAAATTGGGAAACTGGCTGTGAGCTCAATACTGATGCCTTAAACACTAGGACTGGATTAATTCATTTTTGAAGAGATTGCCTTGAAGGAACAGACAAGACAAACTCCAGCACATAAGGGTGATAAAAGTGAAAACATTAAGGCATCACGTTGGCAAGCAAGCTTGGAAGTCAAAAATTATTATTAAATTATTAATAAATACCTTATTAATTAAGATTAGAGTTATTAATAAACACCTACTCTCTAAGTGCTGAGAATACAAAGACAATAATGATATAGTTTCTGCCCTCAAGAGTGTGCATTGTAAGGGAACCCACAACCTTCCAAACTTTTTAAGAGGAAAAACCTGAGGGATCCCTGAGAGGTTGGGATCACACAGCTAATATCGGAGGCAGGATTCAAATTCACTGAGTCTAGTAGTCTACCGACTATGCTACCAACCAGATGGCACAAGTGGTATTAGAGATGGGATTGGAACCCAGACCCTCTGATTCCAGAGCCAGTGCTCTTTCCACTACACCAAGTCCTTTCTAAGCCCCCATTTGAAAGTGCTTTCCTTCTTCAGATTTTTTCATAATTAAACTGTTGGATTTATCACCATCTTGTTCATATCAAACAGATAGATGGCACTATGGAGAGAGCTGGCCCTGGAATATGGAAGACCTGAATTCAAATCCAGCCTTAGCCACTTACTAGTGTGAACCTGAGGCAAATCCCTTATGTTTCCTCAACTGTAAGATAGGGATAACAATAGCACCACCTACTAGAGTTGTTGCGAGGGTCAAGTGAGATATTTGTAAAGTACTTGCACATCTGGTGCCATATAAATTTTAATTCTCTTCCCCTTTCTTCTCTATCAGTGAATCAATAAGTTAGTTATTAAGACCTACTATGTGTCCAATCAGAAAGATTCATCTTCCTATGCTCAAATCTGGCCTCAAACATGTACTAGCCTTGTAACCTGGGCAAGTCACTTAACCCTGTTTGCCTCAATTTCCTCATCTGTAAAATGAACAGGAGAAGGAAATGGCAAACCCCTCCAGTATCTTTGCCAAGAAAACCCCAAAGAAGGTCACCAAGAGTCAGACATGACTGAAATGAATGAACAGCTGAAATGCTATGTGTCCAATAATGTCCTGAGCACTATAAGTGCTACTGAGGCAAAGATAGATGAGGAGTTCCTGCCATCTCTATAGAAGCTTACATTCTAATGTGTGACCTTAGGTAAGTCACCTACCTGGATCTCAGTTTCCTCATTTGTAAACTAAGGGGGTTGGCCTACACAGACTCTAAGGTCCCTTCAAGCTCTGACATCCCTTAGACATATCTAGATTCCTAACGCCCTTCCTAAAATGTGGTGTCTAGTCCTAAACATAATTCTCCTGATTTGTGTCAAACATAGGGGTCATGTGTCAAACATAGGGGTCAAACTAGAAAGCTGATGCTTTTTCATTTCTGCAGTATGGCCTTAGGACCAGGAAGAAATGGATTCAGTCCCTGCTTCAGACACAAATCTTTTCTATCTCCACGATGATGACATTTAATTCATTTACCCCTGAGCAGAGCCTAGCTACAGGAACTATGAAGAGATCTTAATTTATACACTTCTCTTGCTAACATTCCCAGCATTCATTTCCTTGATGAGCCCAAGCTATGGCTATAGATATCCTACACTGAAAAGCATTTCCTTCTGTTTGCTCTAATTGATTGCTTTTAATTTCATTGAGTGCTCCTTAATTCTTATAGCTCTTGACAAGGTTAGGAGGCTAACTGACTAAGTGTGGCTACTCTGATAGGAAATTTGTATGGGCTAGGGTAAGAGGGTAAGGCAAGGAATAGATGGAAAGAGAAAATCCACTTTGCAAAGACAATCTTATTAAGCAGACAAAGCATAAGAAGGTATAAAGCAAACAAAAGCCCCTACGCTGGAAATATTGATAGATTTATCCTTGTATCTCCTCCAAGGCCTACTAGAGTGTCTTGCACATAATAAGGGTTTCATAAATGATTTTTTATTCATTTATTCACAGTGAATTCAAGAAGTAGATCCTTAATAAATATTTGTTAAATGAAGGAGGCTAGAATTATGAATTCTCTCTCTAGCTCCACAAACAGAAATTAGTAGGTCAGCTAAGTGATGCAGTGAATAAAAGATCCGCCTTCAAATCTTACCTCAGACACTAGCTGCGTGATCCAGGGCAAATGACTTCACCTGTCTGCCTCAGTTTTCTCATCTGTAAAATAGGAATGATAATAATAGAACTTACCGCCCAGGGTTATTGAGAGGATCACATGTACTAAAATTTATAAAGTGCTTTGAAAACCTTAGGGTAGTACACAAATACTAGTTACTAAAATGGACATTATTTCTCCCTGGGCCCCCAGGCTGAGAGACCTCTGTTAGGTTACTGGGCAGAATAGCTTGCCTAGTAACAGTTTCCTTCTGTTGTTAAGCCCCTGTCAAAATGTTATTCCCCTTTGGTTTAATATCTGATGAATTGTTAACAGTCATCTCTTGTTTAGTCCATTTGCATGGTAACCACCTGTGCCCCACCTAATGTTAGACCCCCATTACCAGATAACCACCTTCTGCTGAGCATCCCCCCCTTCCTAACAACTACTGTATGTTGAATGACAACCAGTCTTTGATTGGCTACCTCTCCTGGCACCTGTTTTCTGTTAGGGGTCCTGCGCCTAGTAGTCAACCCCTTCTGTTTTGGGGGTTCTTGCCTAGTAGTCAGCCCCCCCCTTACTCTGTCAGAACCCTGTTTGTTGTGGAAACTGCAAGGCTGTACCGAGTAGCGCCGAAATGCTTAAAATGCACTCACCCACCTCAGTTCGGGGCTGTCTCCTCTGGGTCTCTACATGAGGCAGCCGCCAGCCTGGCTAATAAATGACACTCTTGAAATTCCTAATTGACATTTGCCTGTGACTTAATAATTCGGTCCATTTCAGTTATTATGGTTGTGGTGGTGGAGATTGTTTTAAAGAATAAGAAGAAGGGACCTTAGAAACCATCTGGTTCAGTAATTCTGAATCTAGGATCTATGAACTTGTAAGAGAAATTCTCTTAAAACTATATCTCAGTAAGATTGGTTTCCTTTGTAAGCCTACATATTTACTTTATGTATTTACAACAATTATTCTGAGCAGGAGTTCCTAAACTTTACTGGACTGCTACAGGGACCTATGATGCACAAAAGGTTAACAACCTTATCTAGTCCAAACTCTCAATTCTTTTTACAGTATGCCTGACAGGGGAGTCATCCAGTCTCTATTCAAATACCTTCAGTGATGATGACCTCACTGTTTTCCAGATCCCTAATTTCAAAAATCAGGAAAACTATGGTCTAAAGGTTACATGACTTGCCCTAAGTCACACAATTAGTTAATGGCAAGAATAGATACCCAAGTATCCTGACTCCCAGCCCTGTCTTTTTTGCATAATTAAGCATAGTTAACTTCCACATGATACATCAAGTCACCAATGCTGACCAAATCTAAAATTTCTTCAAATCAAGACAAAGCCTCACTCTTTGTTGATGTAACTACATGATTAATGTAAATTATGTGGAGGATACTCACTTATACAAGAAAGATGTAAGATATGCACCCCATGTCACCACAATCCTAAGATCTCATCAACGTTGCTCTTTTCCCTATTGAATTTCATTTATTAGATTTAGCGCATTAATTTTGCTGTTCAGTTATTTTTTACTATGACCCCATCTGAGGTTATCTTGGCAAAAATATTGGAGTGGTTTGCTATTTCCTTCTCCAGCTCATTTTACAGATGAGGAAACTGAGGCAAACAAGGCTAAATGACATAACTAATTAAGTGAAGTTGGATTTAAACTCAGGTCTGCCTGACTCCAGGCTCAGTGCTCTATCCATTGTGCAATCTAGCTGCCCTCATATACTAATCCAGCCGGTAAATGTCTTTCCCAATCCAGACTCTGAAATTCATTATGGCAGCCTGCCAACTTCATGCCATCCTCCATTCTCTTTGCCACCACTACCTCAAA
Organism: Bettongia penicillata ogilbyi; assembly: GCA_023548195.1. Taxonomy (NCBI): domain Eukaryota; kingdom Metazoa; phylum Chordata; class Mammalia; order Diprotodontia; family Potoroidae; genus Bettongia; species Bettongia penicillata. The sequence continues at coordinate 5,106,519 of JAJHZJ010000260.1, read as the reverse complement.
AAAGTTTCCTGCCTATTGGGAGGGTATGAGACTTATGCTTTTAATAGGGGTTGGACTAACTGATAGGATCTGGGTTCAAATTTTGCTGCTGGCACTTTCAAATCAATCAATCAGATCAAGTACTATGTGCCAGGAACTGTGCTGACTTCCTATGTAACTCTTGAAAAGTCATTTATCCTCCTGGGGCCTCATTTTCCTTATATATAAAATGATGGTGTGGGAAAAAGCTTATGGTCTCTTCCATCTCTAGATACTATGACTGCTGAGATCCCTTGCAATTTTATAATTATATATGACTCTGTTTAGAGAGGTAAGATGGCAGAGTGCATGAAAGACCAGAATCAAAGCCAGGAAAACTTGGGTTTGATGTCTGCCTCTGACACACACTGGCTTTATAACTTCGGACCAGTCATGTAACTTCTTAGTTCTCTAAGTTAGTGGTCTAAAACACAAATAAAAATGAATCCCTGCTGTATCTCATAATGATTTAGAAAATCACAAATTAGTATTATCTGTGTTTTGATGTACACATTTATTTTGTTAAAAATTTCCCAGTTACATTTTAATCTGGTTTCTTCAACACTGGGAGTTGAGGAATGAGACTTTAGTTCTCCTATTTGACATTTCTGCTCTAAGCAACCCTCTGAGCTTATACAGAGAAAGGTGTAACCCATCATTGGTAGAAGAAGCTTCTGCACCCAGGAGTTGCCTATACCATTGAAATCACAGTCCAGTATCTATACGCTATGATTCCATTTAAGGCATTACTCTAATACAGATAAACAGAAGGGGCAGCTACGTGGTAGAGGAGATAGAATACTGGGAGAATACGGAGATAGAATACGGAGTCAGAAAGATTCATCTTCATGAGTTCATATCTGGCTTCAGACACTTATTAGCTAGTGTGACCCTGGGCAAGTCACTTAACTCTGTTTGCCTCAGTTCCTCATCTATAAAATGAACTGGAGAAGTAAATGAACTGCAGTATCTTTGCAAAGAAAAGCCCAAATAGGGTAACAAAGAGTGGAACATGACTGAGACAACTGAACAACAGAAGTCATAAAGGGAAGAAAATGTTCAGTACAATTAAACTGTGCATTGGGAGGAAATCCAAATACAACCTAAGAATTCAATTTTGTTTAGAAAACAAACTCATTAAGGAGAGTCCAAAAATCTTAGGGGTTGTGTGGTTTTAGAATGACCTCAAGAAACTTTTAATACTCTAATTATGAATTGATTCAGATATGACTAACCACAAGGGTTGGTAGAATTTCTTTCATGTCAGGACTGCACACGGACATTCAAAAGTCACTCTGTCTCTACATAAAGCTCCCCTGCCTCCTCTAAGGGCAGAGGTTCAGTCCAAAAAGCCTGCATCTTTGCTTTAATTAAGTCATCTATTTCATTTCTGCTAAGTGGCATAAAAATCTCCTAGCTCTTTCAATGATCTCATCAGTTTCAAATGGTTCAATTATCATCTGTATGCAAATGATTCTCAGATCTATATATCTCTTCTAAGCCTTTCTCTTACGTCACTCTTACAACTTAATAAATCTAAAACTGAATGGCTCCTAAGCCTCTCAAATTCAACATGTCCACAACTGAACTCTTTGTCTTTCTCCCCAAACCCTCTTCTTTTCTTAACTTCCTTATTACTATCAAGGGCACCACCATCCTCTCAATTGCACAGAAGTTCAGGATCATCCTTGACTCCTGTCTTGCATTCAACCCACCATATCCAATATGTCATTTCTACTTTCACAACATTTCTCATATGCTTTCCCCTCTCTCCATTCACATAGCCACCATCTGAATTCAGGCCCCTCTCACCACTCGTCTGACTTACTGCAATAGCCTCTTAACTTGTCCCCTTGCTTTCAGTCTCTTCCCATTCTGATCTGTCCTCCACACAGCTGCCAAAGTGATTTTCCTTAAGTTTAGACCTGATCAGGTCTCTCCCTTTTTAGTAAACTTCAGTGACTCCCTATTACCTTCAGGATTAGATATAAAAACCTCTAACTTAAGTTCCTTTACAGCTAGCCCCTTCTTACCTTTCTTGTCTTCTTACACTTTAATGTCCTCCACTTATTGTACTATCAATCTGCAGTGACCTTCTTGACATCCCGTATACAAGACACTCATCTATCAATTCGTTTCCAGATGCCGTGCCCTTTCTTTGGCTATCCCCCATGCCTTGAATGTTCTGCCTCCACACAAGCCTCCCTGGCTGCCATCAAAACTCAGCTTAAACTCTACCTTCTGTAGGAGGTCATTTCCATTCCCCTTCTCCATCCTCCCTCATTTCTCTTCCTTTCTCAGTGCTAGTGCTTTCATTTAAGATTACCTTCCATTTTCACTGTATATATCCAAGATATATAGAGTTATTTACATATTGTCTTCCCCATAAAATGTAAACTTCTTGAGAACATGTTTTTAAGACTATGTATTTGCCTTTCTTTGTGTTCCCATTGCGTGATTTAGTTTTTGGCACATAATAACTACTTCATAAATGCTTGATGACTTTCTGTCCAATTGGCAATGATGGGAAATACAAATTAAATCCCCTGGTCTTTAGGGTTTATTAATAATAACCTACATTTACATAATAACTTATAAAAACAAAGCCTTCCTTCATAGAGGGCAGAAATTGGATTTCCAGCTTGCTCCACTCTCCTTCTGAAGCTCTATTTGGTTTCAACTCCATAAAATAAGAGACCCCCACATAATAATCCTGTAGTATCCCCCCACTTTACAGTGTTCTTTTCTGTGTTGTCTTCCCCATTAAAATGTAAACTCCTTGAAGGCAAGGACTAACTTTCTTTTTTTTATTTATGCCCTTAGATAATAATCCTGTAGTATCCCCCCACTTTACAGTGTTCTTTTGTGTGTTGTCTTCCCCATTAAAATGTAAACTCCTTGAAGGCAAGGACTAACTTTCTTTTTTTATTTATGTCCTTAGCACTTAGTACAGTTCCTGGCACATAGTAGGCGCTTACTAAATGTTTACTGAATTGAATTGAAAAAGGCCTTCACTTAGAGTCAGGAGAATAGAAAGTGAATCTTGGTTCAAACATTCATGAGTTTTGTGAAAGTATGTACCAGTGTATTTTAACAGTACTTAGGAAATTTCTCAAAGAATTACACAGAACAATAATTTCTAAAACAATGCACCTTTAATTATGACATGCTTTACTCACACCAAGGACAATATAAGATATTCCTTGAGTCACTCAGAGATATGGAGGATTGAGGATAAAGGAAGAGGGGTCCAGGGAAAAGATACCACCTGGTATCAGTCAATAGATGGGAATAGAGGTAAGAGGAACATCCAGGTTTTGCTGAAGATGCATCATTATACTTTGATGAGCTTTTCAGGCCCTAGTAGGAGAAAAAAAGGTATTCATTGATGATCCTTTGAGAAGCTCCATAATGACATATTTGAACTCATCACTGTCAAGTTATGCCAAACTGGCATCATTATTCCTAGCTGATAAAATGGGGGTGTCTGATTCTTTATTATTTCCATATCAGAGCAGGTCACTGTTCCATGGTGGTCATACTTTTAGTAGAAATGGAAAACCAATTTTAGTTCTCTACTTGCTTCAAATATTATAGATGGAGGAGCAAACCAGGATCTGAAAAATGTCTAATCTGACTTCATGTCAACCTGACATACACAGGAGGGCCTGCTGTATAGGTTCTTAGATTGGCTTTTCTAAAAGGAAAGACAAATTTTGAGGGGTCAACAATTACTTTACTCAAGCACATATATCATCCACTTAGCTCAGGGAAAAGTCAGCACCCTGAACTTCAAAGAAAATACAAAGAAATAATAATCAACAGACAGGACTTCCAACTGCCTGACCATAAGGAATACATACATCACAGATCAACAGACAGATAACTGTCTGACCATTACATACATAGTTACCAGAGAGAAACAGCAACATCTGGATTTTCAAAGAGGGAGGGGGGAGCTCCTTAGTGACTGCCCAGAGTCTCATCTGGCCAAACAAACATTTTCAATCAGTAAGCCTCAAAGTAAAACCTCCCCTCAGAGTATTTACACATTTTTCAGAGCCAAAAGGCATCACAACCCTTGAGAACCCGTGCCTCATTAAGAAAAGATGTGAACTTTTCTTCAAATCTCCCCTAGCCAAACTCCTCTTAAATGGCAGGCCCATCAATGGCTGGGGAAGATCTTTAACTTCATTAGAATTACACTTCATCAAGGGGAGACTGTTTCTAGTAGGACAGTAAAATAGCTAATAAGTATATTTACATGAGGATGTGACCTGCAATTACAGGATACACAAGGACACAAAGATCAATGAGACAGAGAAATCTATTTCTTTGAAACACTGTCACCAGTCAACTGAGGGCATGGATGACTAACTTTCTGTACCTCCTTTCTCCAATCTGTAAAATTGGATAATGGGAAGGAAGAAGGAAACAAGCAAGAAGTGATACAAGGACACTCTCAAGGTCTTTCTCAAGAACTTTGGATTTGATTGTGCAACATGGCAGACACTGGCACAGGACCGCTCAGCATGATATGTCCACAACAGGAACAGTGCTGTGCTCTACGAGCAAAGCAGAATTAAAATAGCACAAAGGAAACATAGGATGCCAAATTTATAGTATCTACCTCAAATGTTTACATGGACTATCTGTGCCCAACCTGTAGTAGAGCATTCTGAGCTCATATTGGTCTGATCAGCTACAGTCAGACACACTGAAACTTGACTTTATCATGGTGATACCATTTTGGTCCTCTGAGAACGAAGGACAACCACCAACCACCCGCTATTGTGTGCCAGTCACTATTATAATAATAATGTTTCATTACCTCCTTTGTAGGAAAAGCATTTTGTAAATCTTACATACCACTCCATAAATATGAATTATTTTCATAGTTTACAAAGCACTTTTTCTTACCATGGAAGCCCTAAAAGGCATTATCCCTATTTTACAGAAGAGGAAACTAAGGAGCAGAAATTTGTTCCAAGTCACAAGGCCAATAAGATGAAGTAGAGGTTGGAGTCAAACTGTCAATCAATTGATAAGCATTCATTAAATACCTGCTATGTGGCAATTCCTGTGCTAGGCATTAGGAAAACAAAGACAAATATGAAACAACCCCTGCCCTCAAGGAGCCAACATTCTAATGGTGATGACTTTTACATAAAGGAAATTGTGGTGTGTTATATATTGTCCAAACCATACATCCAAAGTATAACTCCCTTCCCATCAAAAACCATTTCCACAATGAACACACATAGCAAATAACAAATAAAGCCATTATCTAAGCCAAGTGGCAAATACAAATCAGGGAAAGTATACAGATGAGAATGTATACCAGACAATACACAGTGCCTGAGCTTTTTCTTTGGGAACAAGATGTCTTTGCTCAATGAAAGGAGAGAATCCTAGAACTGATAGAAGGGGAAATTCCCTAAAGTCCGTAATGTAGTAATCTGGGCATAGAAGCAGGATGGAGAGACCAGCTCTTCTCTATATTGTCTTCTTCCCAGACTACTCTGTCCCTCCAAGGACCTAAAGAGAATCTGGAACTCCATATTTTCTCTCTCAAAGTTAGAAGCCAGAAGATCACTTTCTCCCTTCTCTCAAATTCTGTTCCTCACATAGGCATAGAGAATTGAGTAATCCATCTCTACCACTGAGGAGTCTTAAGAAAACATGTTTGGAGAAGAGGATTCTAGGAAGAAAGCAGAATAGGTCAGAAAATTCCAACCTCTGCAGATTTCCCGCACAAACAAGGCAAAATAGCACCCCAGGGAGAACTTAGAATGGTACCAAAAAAAAAACCAAAACAAGAATTGGGATAGAACAGTGTTCCTACTGGGACAACCAGAGAAAATCTGAAGAAAAATCTCAGACCAAGGTTTGGTCCCCATGAAGTATAACACCTCCATGCTAATTTCACTGAAACAGCAAGCAGCAAGCCATGGGGCTTGCTGGGTTGGGAGGTAACCTTGGCCCTAGTCACAGGAATTTTCACCTCCCTGACAGTGTGGGGAGTTGGGCATCTGAGTAGGAGAATACTGAGGGAACCTCTGCTCATAAGGGATGCCAGAACCAGACACAGCCCTGGGCAAGAAGGAACCAGCACATGCCTGGTGAGTTCAGGAGCAGTGGGGCGGGGATACCACTAGCTGTGGGCACTTACAAGAGGGTGGAGTTCTTGGTTTTGTTTCCAGGTCAGAGAGGAGAACTGAAAGAGGATCTGAGGCCAGAGTCACCATTCCCCATACCCCAGGACTAGAAGTAATTACTAGAAGTAATTACAATAATAAGCTGCTACAAATTTTTTAAAATGAGCAGAAAAGGAGAAAGAACCCAACTACAGAAAGTTACTATGGGAATAGAGAAGACTGGGGCTCATCTTCAGAGGAGGATACTGAAGCAAAAAATGGCTCTCCTACCTCAAAGAATAATGTCAAATGGTCACCTGCCCAAAGAAAATTCACAGAAGAACTTTTAAAAGATTTTAAAAATCAAGTAAGGGAGATTGAGGAAAAATTTAAAAAAAAAAAAGTAAGAACAATTCAAGAAAATTATGAAAAGAAAGTAAACTAAGGGCAGAGTCAAGAAGGTGGAGTAGAAGGATGACCTGTAGGAGCTCTCCTCCCATAGCCTATAAAATATCTGTAAAAAAATGACTCTGAACAAATTCTAAAGCAGGAAAAACCACAAAATGACAGAGTAAAAGAGATTTCCAGCTCAAGGCAGCCTGGAAGGGTGACAGGAAAGGTCTATCCTACTGGGCTCAGAGCAGAGCATGGCCTAGCCTGGGTCACATGGTGCAACAGGGACAGGACCAGAGTAGGCTTCAGGATACCACTGGCAGCAGCTGTGGTTCCCAGATTATTCAACTCACAAACAACAGAGATAGCTTCAAAGAACAGCGAGAAAGCTCTTTCACCTGGGTGAGAAGGGAGCAGGGTCCTCACTTAGCCCAGGCTGTGGCAGGAGCAGCAGCAGCAGCAGCATCCATTTTTGGAGCCCTTAGCTTAAAGCCCCTGGTGGAATTGAGCAGCTGATCTGGATCCCAGCCCTGTGTGGTGGTCTTGGGGTGAGGAGGAAAGCTGCATGGTGAAGCTGGAGTCAGCTGTGAAGAGGGAATTCTACTCTCAGATCCTGAGCAGAGGAGTGCTTGTGGTTGCTTCCAGACCAGAGCTCAGGCCAGGAGAGGATTAAACTGCTCTCCCTTGATTTTGCCACCTTGGAGGAACTGAGAACTTATGGGTCCCTAGAGTATACTCTCCTCTTGAAAAAGGACTCAAAAGTCAAGTGACTGAGAAAATGCCCAAAAAAGGGGAAAAAATAAGACCATAGAAGGTTACTTTCTTGGTGAACAAGTATTTTCCTTCATCCTTTCAGATGAGGAAGAACAAAGTATGCCATCAGAGGAAGACATCAAAGTCAAGGCTTCTGCATCCAAAACCTCCAAAATAATTATGCAATGATCTCAGACCATGGAAGAGTTCAAAAAGGATTTTGAAAATCAAGTAAGAGAGGTAGAGGAAAAATTGGGAAGAGAAATTTGAGCAATACAAGAGAATCATGAAAAGTTAGTCAATAGCTTGCTAAAGGAGACCCCAAAAAAATGCTGAAGAAAATAACACCTTTAAAAATAGGCTAACTCAAATGGTGAAGGAGGTCCAAAAAGCCAATGAGAAGAAGAATGCTTTAAAAAGCAGAATTAGACAAATGGAAAAGGAGGTTCAAAAGATCACTGAAGAAAATAGTTCTTTTAATAATTAGAATGGAGCAGATGGAAGCTAATGACTTCATGAGAAATCAAGAAATTACAAAATAAAACCAAAAGAATGAAAAAATAGAAGATAATGTGAAATATCTCACTGGAAAAACAACTGACCTGGAAAATAGATCCAGGACACGCAATTTAAAAATTATGGAACTACCTGAAAGCCATGATCAAAAAAAGATCCTAGACATCATCTTTCAAGAAATTATCAAGGAAAACTGCCCTGATATTCTAGAACCAGAGAGTAAAATAAATATTGAAAGAATCCGCCAATCACCTCCTGAAAGAGATCTGAAAAGAAACACTCCTAGGAATATTGTCACCAAATTTCAGAGTTCCCAGATCAAGGAGAAAATATTGCAAGCATCCAGAAAGAAACAATTCTAGTACTGTGGAAATACAATTAGGATAACACAAGATCTAGCAGCTTCTACATTAAGGGATCGAAGGGCATGGAATAGGGTATTTCAGAAGTCAGAGGAACTAGGATTAAAACCAAGAACCACCTACCCAGCAAAACTGAGTATAATACTTTGGGGGAAAAAATGGTCATTCAGTGAAATAGAGGGCTTTCAAACATTCTTAATGAAAAGACCAGAGCTGAATAGAAAATTTGACTTTCAAACACAAGAATTAAAAACAGCATGAAAAGGTAAACAGGAAAAAGAAATCCTAAAGGACTGAAAGATAATATTTGTTACTCTTGAAACTTTTCTCAGTATTTGGAGAGTTAGAGGGATTATACACACACACACACACAGAGGGCACAGGGTGAGTTGAGTAGGAAGGGATGATATCTAAAAAACAACTAAGGGGTGAGAGAGGAATATATTGGGAGGAGAAAAGGGGAAGTGGAATGGGGCAAATTATCTCTCATAAAAGAGGCAAGATAAAGCTTTTTCAGTGGAGGGAAGGTGAGAGGGAAAAAGTAAAGCTTACTCTCATCACATTTAGCTTAAGGAGGGAATAACATACACACTCAATTTGATATGACAATCTATCTTATACTACAGGAAAGCAGGGAAAAAGAGGATAAGTTGGGTGGGGGGATTATTGAAGGAAGGGCAAATGGGAAGAGGGAATAATTAGAAGTAAACACTTTAGGGGAGGGACAAGGTCTAAAGAGAGAATAGAATAATAAGGTATAGGATAGGATTGAGGGAAATATAATTAGTCTTTCATAACATGACTATTATGGAAATCTTTTGCAAAACTACACATATATAGCCTATATTTAATTTCTTGCCTTCTCAGTGGGGTAGGTGGGGAGGGAAGAAGGCAGAGAAGTTGGAACTCAAAGTTTTAGGAATGAATGTTGAGAAATATTTTTGCATGCAGCTGAGAAATAAGAAATACAGGTAATGGTACATAGAAATCTATCTTGCCCTACAAGAAAATAGAGAAGATGGGAATAAGAGAAGGGAGGGGTGTGATAGAAGGGCCAACAGATTCAGAGAAGGAGTGGGTGGGTGAGGGGAGAGATGGGGAGAAAATTTGGAACTCAAAATCTTGTGGAAATGAATATTGGAAGCTAAAAATAAATTAATTATTTTTTTGAAAAGTAAACTAACAGGTAAAAAAGATCTACAATCTTAAGAAAGCAACTGACTCCTTGAAAATTAGAATTGGGCAAGGGGAAGCCAACAAAATTATAAGAGACCAAGAAATAATGAAACAAAAATAAAGAATGAAAAATAGAAGAGAATGTAAAACATCTCCTATGATAAATAACTGATCTGGAGAACAAATCGAGAAGAGAAAACATAAGAATAACTGGACTATCTCAAAGCTACATTCGGAAAAGGAATCTTGACACAATAATATAAGAAATAATTAAAGATAATTGTCCTGAAGCAAGTAGAAATAGAAAACTGCTCTAATTCCTTTAAGGAAAAGAACTAGGGCTGTGGCCAAAAATGTCTTTTCCCAGCAAAGCTAAGCATAATCTTGAATGGGGAAAAAAATGGACATTCAATGAATTGTTAGACTTTCAGGATTTTGTTGCAAAAACACCCTGTACTTAATAGAAAATCTGACATAAAAGATCCAAGAGAAATATAAGGCACCCATCAAAAATTAATTACAAGAGACTCAATAAGGACAATCTGTTTACTTTTTATATGAGTAAATATAAAACATATGTCTAAGATTGTTATTATTTATTGGGTAGTTCTAAAGATAGATTGAGATATATCTGAGTAAGATGTAATTACCTTAGGAAAAGGTAAAAAGAGTAATTATCTTACACAAATGAGGTGGGAGAGGAAGAACTGACACAGAAGAATTAGATGGGGGAGGAGGGCTGGTAGTTCTAAAACCCTGCTCTCATCAGGAATGGGTTAAAGAGGGAACAATACATATATGTATATGTACATATATATGTACATATACATATAGAAGGTATAAATTCAGAAATTTAAATTTAAATTCAGAAAGAAATTAAAGGCTAAGAAGAAAGGAAGAGGAGAGAGGATAAGGAAGGAAATTTTAAAAGGAACCCTACTCACATCAGATCTGGATTAAAGAGAGAACAAGATATACATTTAAAAGGAACAAAAGTCTTCTAAATTTATAAAGAAATAAGAAGGTGAGAGAGTAGGATGGTAAGGGTCTATAGAAGGGTGTCTACATTAATGGAAACGGAAATAAAGCAATAATAACATATACATTTGAAAGGCTATAAAAGTCTTCTAAATTGAGATAGAAACAGTCAGTAAGGGGAAAGGCAGGGGAGGATAAGGGAGGAATCTTTGGAGTGGGCTAAGTTAAGTAATAGGAAGGGAAGATAGTGGGTAGAAGTAAAGTAGAAGAGTCAAGAGAGACAGGAAAGAAGAAATATACACAAACAAACAAAAAAAGATCAAGAGTAGAATTTATTAGGGAAAAAAATCAGGGGTAGTAATCGTGAGCTCAGACAAAGTTAAAGCTAAAATAGATCTGATCAAAAGAGAAAAATAGGGAAACTATACCATATGTCAGCCATATTAATCAATATTATTTTAGACTATTTGAAATAACCATACAGTATATGGTTGGAATATTGCTGTGCTGTAGGAAATGATGAGTTGGTGAACTTAGAAAAACATGAAAAGACTTGGATATATCAAGGAATATATTATCCACTCTCAGGGAAACACAGGACAAACAAGTATAGTATGGTCTTACATAGATACATATGAATGTATATGTCTATATGGGAGAATGATTATAGATATCTAAGCATATGAATGTGTATGTAAGTATATGTGTGTGTGTGTGTGTATATATATATATATATATATATATATATATATATGTTTGTGTGTATGGGTGTGTGTGTGTATGTAAATACACGAAAATATATCCATGATTAATTGTAGCCTTCTTGAGGGATGGGATAAGGAAGGAGAAAAAAAGAACAAAGTAAAAAGTACACAGCAGAGCACAAAAGAAAACTTGCAAGGAAGCAATGATGGATATCTCTCAACACAATATGTAGTATTTATAATATAGGCTTTCTTGAAATGGAAATTTATTGCTGTATATTTTGACTCCTCTTTTATGTTCTGCTGTGCACATGGCAATGCTTTTTTTTTCCTTTTCTTATTTTGTATTTAAGTTTTAATATTCAAGTTTATGTTTCTTTTTCTTTTATTGTATATTTGTTTAAAATAATTTTTAAATAACTATAATGCATGTTAAAAATATGTTTGGAACCTCAGGTTACATATGTGTGTGTCTATACATGTACAAGAACATACACATATATACACACCAGATGTCTGTAAATCTTAGGGAGCAAGCCACTAGGAGTTGAGGTGACCAAGAATGATTTTCTGAAGATCACAAAAGCTGTATCTTAAAAGAAACCATGATTTCCTAAGAGGCCACAGTGAAGGGAAAATGTGTTGCACACAGTTCAGTTTGTGTGAACACATGGAAACAATATTCTGTGTAGTTCATCCTTCATTTTTGAATACGAGTGATGGTATCACATGGCAATGTCTTGAATTGGGTGTGAATTGGATTTAAGTGAGACAAAGTTGCACAGAGTCATCCACCTCACCCTCTCTTCCAAAGTCCTCAAAGTCCGGTGGCAAGACAAAAGCTGGAATGACGGCCAATGACCCAGGTTGCAGTGAATGACCTTGACATCTTTGATGTCTCATCAAGCTCCAGAGCACCTGCTTCAGCTGCTTGCATGGGCACTGGAACAAATTATTCTCATCCACCCATTCTGCTGGAGAAAGTTTATGCTTGCCATAGACATTCCCCTAACTCGCCAATGGATTTGAGGCCCACTTTTTTACCTTCAACCTGGTTTAGCGTAGATATAATAGATGGAATATCAAATATGAATAAAAGAAGGCAAGTTTGGCTTAGAGTAGGTGGAGGAAAATAACGTGTAATAAGGTTGGGTGACAAATATATTTCAAATTTGTTCTCATGAGGTAATAGGGAGCAACAGGAGTTGAGTAGGGAGATAACATGATCAGACCTGCACCTTAGAAAAATACTTTTTATAGCTCTTAGCAAATTGGAGAGGGGAGAGACTTGATGAAAAGACTTGGTTTTCAATTAGGAAGCTACTTCAATAGTCTAAATGAGAGGGAATGAAGGCTTGAACTAGGCTGTATGTATATAAGACATATTGTGGAGATACAAATGACAAAATTTGGCAACTATTTGGATATGTGGAATGAGTGAGGATAACATGTAGAGTAGTGCTTCCAATTTAATGGTTCAGGAACACCTTGAAAGTTAGTGACAATGGTAACTAACATTTTTAACGGTATATTGCGTAATAAATAATTGTAAAGAATATTATGGGTAATATGTTAAAGTATGTGGGCAGTTAGGAGGCATAGTTGACCGAGTGCTGGGCTTGGAGTCAGGAAGACTCACCTTCGTCAATTCAAATCCAGCCTCAGACACTTACTAGCTATGTGACCCTGGGCCAGTCATTTAACCCTGTTTACTTCAGTTTCCTCATCTGTAAAATGATCTGGAGAAGAAAATGGCAAGCTATTTCAGTATCTCTGACAAGAAAACCCTAAAAAGGAGTTGAGTAAGACACGATTGAAAAATGATTAAACAACAACAAATATTAAATTATCCTAAAAGTTCACAAGACATTTTTTTCTTTATCATTGAAAGGGTCTCACAGAACAAAAAATATTGGGGACCACTGGAATAAAGCATGACACCAAGGTTATAAGCCTATATGACTGAAAGAATAATGGTGCCTTGGAAGAAATAGGGAAGTTTAAAATAAGTGCCAGTTAGGGGAAAATATGAGTTATACTTCTGATATTTTGAGTTGAACTTATAGCACTTCCAACTGAAAATATCAAATAGACTGGTGTTGTGGAAAGAGATTAGGACTAGATACAAAGATCACTAAGGGAAAGGATAGAAAGAGAAAAGAGAAGAAATCCTCAAATAGAGCCCTGGGGCATGCCCGCAATTATGGGTAACGGTGCCAGTAAAGGTTTAACAGCTAGCTGTCTGAATATATATATGCAACATACTTTTAATTTAAATCTGCCTCGTTAACATTTTGTCCATCACTTTCTTAAATCTAGACAGTCAATAAAACAAAAAGTCAAGCCCAATTTATAGCATTTGCCAATTCTGAAGTATAAATGCTCATACTGAAAATTTAAGCATCAGTGTTCATGAGCTGATATGAGCTGGTTCCAACACACCTCTGGTTATAGGGTATAATATAAGCTAATGATCTAGGAAAAGGATAGTCAGACAAATAGGGGGAAATTGCAGAAAAAATCCCAACCTTGTATTCTTTTATCATACTTGAGCTATTGTTATAGACTCACTCCTAAGTGAGTTGATTCATATTCATATTTGATGACACTATGACTAGCTTCTTACAAAATTGTATAATCAGAAATTTTCTGACCTCCCCTTCCCCCTGCAGTTTGTTTTTTTGTCATGTTAGTAACATCAAAAATTAAAAAGAAACTAAGTGTAATGGATCCCCAGGTCAAAGGAAGCACAGATCTTGGCCCTTTTAAACTCCTATTGATTTGTTTCTTCTCTAACCTCCTAACAAAACTTGCTTTCAGGAAACGATATGTTATCATCTATTCAAAACATTCCATTTAGAATCTACTTCACAAAAAGCCCAAGTTGACGCTGAAGAAGATACAAAATTAAATAAGATTGATATCCAATCAGTCATTCAACAAGCATTTATTGTCTTCCTTCAAGGAGCTTTTATGTTCTGTTGAGAGAGACAACTGTGGGAAAACCCCTTAACTCATTCTTTCACGTTGGGTTCCCCAAAATGACAACCTCAGGTTTAAGATACTTGTGAGTCATGTAGCACGTGGCCCACAACACTCCTGAGTGTGGCCAGAACCAGACTGAAAGGTAATTGGGACATAGTTAACAAAACAAATAAATATATAATAAAACACAATATACACATATATATAACGTGTATAAAATAAAATGAAACGTAGATACTATTATTACATTTTGAAACTAAGTAAATATGTGGCCCACAAGGATTCTTATGTACCAATTAGTGGACCTGATTTGTATTTGAGTTTGATAACAACTGTTCTAAAACTACAGGGGCATAAGGGCGTTAAGAGAAGACTAGTACTTTTGGTGTGAGGGCTGCTGGGTGTCTTTCAGAGTTGCTTTCCACTTTTGGTGTCCATCTGCCACTCAATTCTTATCTGTAGCACCAAGAAACTGGAGCATGCTCAGCAGCCACACTCTGGCAAACCATTTCAGCAGAAGGGCTAAACAAGATTGAGGATAACCAAGGAGTCTCAAATCTGTCAAGGAGAGAGCAGGTATCTACCTAACCATATTAAAATTTACTGTTAGTAAAGGCAGATGTGAATAATTTGTTACACATGTCCTGAAGGTAGCTGAAGGGGGCATTGTCAAGTTCTTAAAGATGGGTTGGACATTGAAGACACCAGGTCATCATGCAATAAAACTGTGGATATACCCTCACAACAAACATTGGCATTTAATAGACTACGTCATTGCAAGAAGAGACAGAATGTGAGAGTGACAAAAGTGATGTGTGGCACAAAGTGCTGAACCGATCATAGACTTATCCTTTCCAAGCTAAACACTCACATTCAACAAAAATGGCACACACACACACCCCAGGTAAGATGACTATCAGAAGACTTTATATCAACAGATTAGAAAATTTCTCCAAGCTTGAACGTTTTGTTGCTAACTTGAAGGGAAAGCTAAGCCAACACATGGTTGGCAACAGTGGAGCAAGAAAAGGAGTGAGCAGCTTTTAGAGGTTTGACGAACAGTACCATATTTACCCATCTGGTCCAGAACACTTGGCAAGCATCAAGATTGGATTGAAAAAAGTGATGGGAAAATTCAAAAGATGGTAAGCAAAAGAACTAGAACTCCACAGGGTTTACCATCAGGATAGTTCTTGACTCCTTCAAAAGCAAAGTGCAAATGAAGCTTAGAGAGATGCAGAATTCTTGGCTCAGTAAGAAGGCAGATGAAATTCAGTTTTATGCTGATACTAACTATCCAAAGTGTTTTATGATACAGTCTTACCAGTTCCAGGACAGCATGTGTTCTAGATAATGGGCAATGCTTTCACATTTTCCCAGTCACCAGTGGAGTAAAGCAGGGCTTTGTGCTTGGTCCTATACTTTTTAATATGATGTTTTCAGCAATGTTGTTAGATAGCATCAAGGTCAGCTACCAGACTGATGATAAATTACTTGATCTGAAAAGGCTACAAGCCAAGACTAAAATCAGTAGTTTGTCTATGTCTTTTTGTTTACAGATGATTGTACACTCAATGCAGCCTTTGAGGCTGAGATACAACAGAGAATGGAGCAAATGAAGAAATTCTGAATGCTATGGATAAGTTCACTTACCTTGGCAGTGTGCTTTCTAGAAATGTACACGTAGATAATGGGATTGATTGTCAGAGCTAGTTCAGTGTTTGGGAGGCTCCAAAGGAAAGTACAGAAAGAAAGGGTATTAGGTTTCCTACCAAACTGAAGGTTTACAAAGCCTCTGTGCTAAGCTCATTGTTGTGTGTCTGTAAAACTTGGACAGTATACCAATAACATGCCAGGAAACTGAATCACTTCCATTTGAATTATCTTAGAAAGATTCTGAAGATCACCTGGCAGGATAAGGTACCAGACACTGAGGTCCCTTCTCAAGCTGAGCTGCCAAGCATTCAAACTACTGCAAAGAGCATAATTCCAATGGGTTGGCCATGTTGTTCAAATGCCAAACATTCATTTGCTTAAAAGATGATATTACGGGGTACTCACTTAAGGCAATGGAGGTCAGAAGAAGCAATACAAGGACATTCTCAAGGTCTCCCTGAAGAACTTTGGAATCAATTATGAAACAGTAGACACACTGGCACTGCCCAGCATGGCATGCCCACATCAAAGAAGGTGCTAGGCTCTATGAGCAAAGCAGAATTTCAGTAGCTCAAAAGAAATGTGAGATGTGCCAATTTAGATACATCTCCTCTCCAAATGTTTATATGGACTATTTGTAACCAACCTGTGGTAGAGCCTTCTGAGCTCCTACTGATCTGATCAGCCAAAGACAGGAACAGTGTACTTTGATCCCAACATTAGTGATGTCATTTTGGTCCTCGCTGAGCACAAAGGACAACAACCATCTAAAACTATGGCTCACAAGGGCTCATCAGTATATTTACCTCTTACAGGCAGAGGACATAATTAACTGAAATCCACTTTTAAGTTTAAAGTCATGTCCTAGAATAGTATTATAACAAAACATCTTCCTTCCAAACATGGAGTATACTCTTCTGCAAGTACATATTTATTGCTGTTCAGTCATTTTCAGTCATGTCTGACTTTTTCTCTAGATCCCAAAGGGCATAGCAATCCTCTCAGCTAGCAATAAGCTGCCTTCATTGAAAAATCAAAGCTCTTATTATAAGGTATAAATGTGCCAAAATCTGAAAGAATTGCACCTTCATATCTCACTGTTGCTATTACCTGCTCTGTTCATGCTATGATTTCAAGAGGTAAACAAGGGGACTCAAGTGATCAAGGGTCACATGACCAACTCTCCATTCCACCACATATATATATATGTATATATGTATGTATGTATGTATGTATATATGTATGTATGTATGTAGCACCTCCTATGGACTCACTGAACTAAACCGGGTAAACCAGGTAACTCACTTGGTTGACAAGGAAATTGTTAGGCCCTTGGGCTCTTTATAGGACTTAATTATAATGGGAATTGATTCATTAAGAAAGAAAAAAGGGGGAAAGGGCTCAGGAAAGAATCTTGGGGGCACAGTAACATTTACAGGGGCTTGAAATGGGAGGAAAACTGAGAGACCTGAGCGTCATGAGCGGGAAGCATCAAGGAAGAGAGGAGAGTCAATAGTGTCAGATGCTCCAGAGGCCAGGAAAAATGAGGATTTAGCAAAGACAATGAGATTTAGCAATTAGAAGATCATTAAAGAAAGCAATAAATGTGGAGAGAGCAATTTCTCAGTTGAGTGATGAGGTCAAAAAGCAAGAATACAAAGGATTGAGAACTGAGTGAGATGAAGGGAAGCAGAGGCAAAAAGTAGATTGGTGGGGGTTTTCCCTCCTAAGGTTTTAGATGAGAAGTGGAGGAGAAAAAGGATAATGGCTTGTCTTAATGAAGCCTACAGTCTAGTCAGGGTGATATAATACGCTTATGGATATACAAGGTACGTAAGAGATAGAATCAAAGTGCTGTGGGTCTGGATGAGGAAGCGATCACTCCTGACTAAGGGATCTAGAAGAACTTCATGTAGGAGGATTTCATAATTATGCTGGGGACTTGAAAGATAGATAGGATTTCAACAGGTAAAAATGGGAGGAGGGCATATCAAGTACTGAGATTTACATGTGCAAAAGTGTGGAGTCAGGAAATTGTGGGACAAGATCAGGGATAATGAGTAATCTGGGTTGGGGGGCAGCTATGGGACTGGTGAGAAATGAGACAAGTAAGGCTAAAACCAACTTGTGAAGAGTTTTGAATGCCAAACTAAGGGGTAGAGTGTTGAAGTAATTTACACCTTTAAGTATAGTAAATGAGTAAAGTATTACTTCTACAAGGGTCATTCACATGTTAAGGTCCCACCCAGCATGAAAGTTTTCTTTCCCCATTAAAGGAAGTCCAGAAATGGTGAGAGGTGAGGGAGAGAGGGAAGAAAGGAGGGGGAAAGAAAGAGAGAGAGAGAGAGAGAGAGAGAGAGAGAGAGAGAGATGGAGGAAGAGAGGGAGGGAGAGAGAGTCCTTTTAGTCAGAAGGAGCCTTTCT
Organism: Bettongia penicillata ogilbyi; assembly: GCA_023548195.1. Taxonomy (NCBI): domain Eukaryota; kingdom Metazoa; phylum Chordata; class Mammalia; order Diprotodontia; family Potoroidae; genus Bettongia; species Bettongia penicillata. Next base: position 5,088,417 of record JAJHZJ010000260.1, on the reverse strand, counting down.
AGTACCAGACCCTACTATTCTACTTTCTTCTCCTATACTTCTCTTCCCATCAGGTTAGCCTTGAATCACAAACTTTTCTTCAGTATTACTCTGCCAAAACCATAGATTTGTTTATTCCCTCCCCCAAATTGTAAAAGTATAGAATAACCGCTGTTGTTTAGTTGTTTCAGTCATATCTGACTGACTCTGTGACCCCATCTGAGATTTTCTTGGCAATGGTTTGCCATTTCCTTCGCTAGCTCATTTTACAGATGAGGAAACTAAAGCAAACAGGGTCACATAGCTAGTAAGTATCTGAGGTCATATTTGAACTCAGGTCTTCCTGACTCCAGGCTGGACGTTCTATCCACTGAGCCACCTAGCTGCCCCCATAGAATCACAGCCTCCATGAAATTCCTCCTCCGATAGATCAATCTTAACACAGGATTGGCTGACTTGGATTCTCTAGAGCTATGCGTATGGTATATGAGTTCTGGTAGACCACACCAAGCTGAAAAGGCTTTAAGTATGGGTCCTGTCACAGATTTGGTTTTTGTTATCCAAGACAAAAATCAGACAGGTTCATTTTTTCATAGCTCAGATCAGAGATACTCATCACCAGGAGGTTGACCACAAGGTGCTAAATTATTTTGGCCAAAGAGATTCACAAAGACAAAGACATCCAGAGATGGTAATCTGCACCAACAGAGGAAATGGCCAAATCAATTAAATCACAGATCCTAGAAGTATTCATTTATAACTGTTTGCAGTATTTTTTTAATCTTTTTTCTCCTTTCTTGGGTGTGTCTCTCAGTAGATTCGGGAGATGCCATTCACCTACACAGCTATCTTCTTGTTATTCAAGGTCTCTAAAGCTTTACCCATCCACCCACCCCAGGCTGATTGTTGCTAGATTCCAAATAACAGCCATCTGAACATGATGTATACTTTTTTCTTCAACACCACAGAGAGCCGGAGAACCTTTGGGACCAAGCCATTAAATGAAGCAACAATGGGCAAAACTCATCCACTTTCCAGATGGTCCCCTTGCTTCATGCCAGGGACAGAGTTCTAACTCTTTAGCTTGGTCTACAGCAAAGAAACCAGAGCATAAAAAGGGTTATAGGAAGTGATGTCTTTTGTGTTGTTTGTTGTACCTGTTCCCAGTTCCTTGCATAATATTGGCCTTGGTTAAATCAAAGCGATCTTTTCTAAACAAAGGACTCTTTATTAGAAGTTTAGGAGTCATTTCCAGGAGCATGCTGGTTAATGTTTAACAATAGGCTTTGGGGCAGGGAACATAATGCATGACACATTTGTTAAGTTTAATCGACGTTATTACTACTTTCTCCATCACTTTGTTAAGTCTCGACAATCAACAAAACCAGAAAGCAAACATGGCATTTGAAGATTTCTGAGGTGTAAGTGCCAGCACTGAAAATTCAGTAATCCCAGGAGCCAGATGAGCTGGTTCCAACACACCCCCGAATTTCTCGGAGGTTTACTGGCCAAAGGAGAAGAAGGAGGGAAAGCAGGAGAAGGAGAAGGAGGAGGAGGAAGAGGAGGAGGAGGAGGAGGAGGAGGAGGAGGATAGATATGGGGAGGAGTGGAAGAAGGAGAAATAAATATTTAAGTAGCACTTTCCCATTACAAAGGACATTTCAGAAACATATCTTCTCTGTTCCCTCTCTGGTCTTTGAAATTGCACCATTAGAACTTCACTCTTTTGGCTTCAGAATTTATGTCCTTTTACAATACAAGTATTCCTAAGGATGGTATCTTTTAGCCATATCTCACTTATACCTTAGTGTAATTGAGTTTACTTTTTTCCTTAAAGATTTTGAGAGAGAAGGATAAAAGGTCATCCTGACATCACCTGAGATGGGAAAAGATGCAAAAAAAAGAAAGTAGGGACAAAGACTGACTTTGCCAATTTTAATTTTTCCTAAGTCCTGCCTTTTTCTTAGGCCCCTTTATGTTTGACATATTTTTTCCCAGTTACTACCTGCAAGTTGACTGTGAAGATTACAGATCTGCAGAGATAAGATCTTATCATGGAACCGGACTTCATTCATCTTTGGAGGACTTTGGAGGTTTCACTTGACTTAGAATCTGGAACACTTGGATTTGAATCTTGCTTTAGACATTTACTTAGCAGTGTGACCCTGACCAAGTCACTTAATTTGTTTGCCTCAGTTTCTTCATCTGTAAAATGAGAATCCTAATAGCATCTACCTCCCAAGGTTGTTGTGAGAATCAAATGAGATATGTGTAAAGCACTTTGCAAAATTTAAAGCATTGTAATAAATGCTAGCTATTATTAGTACTATATTATATCATAAAGAATATATTATATTATAAGAATATATTATATTCCTAATGTTTTATTTATTATATTATGTTATATTGTATCATATCACATCACATCATATTATATTATATTGCATTATATTATATCAATAGTCTCAATAGTCAGGAAATCTCATTTCTAGTTTCAGCTCTTTTATTAGTACTGTGTAATTAACTGTAGCCAACTCGTTTTCAACATTCTTACTTCAACTTCTTAATTGGTAAAATAAATACAATAAAAATATTCTACCTACCTTTGAACATTGTTATGAGGATAAAATGAGTTGATAAGTTATTACTTATCTAATAAAATTAAACAATAAAGAAGTGCTTTGAATATTAAAATGCAATAAACAGATAAGATATTTTGCAATTATACTCTTCTCAGCAGGTATAAAACCCGTAAGAAATACCATCTCTCACACTTCCATTCATCATCAACTCTGCAATTCTTGTCTCCTACTTATAAGCTGAGTGACCTCAAGTAAATCACTCCCCACTCTGAAGCACAGGTTTCCTCATCTTTAAAATCGGGGTATTGCACTAGCTTCTGTCCAAACTCCCCTAACAGGTCTATATCCTGTTATATGATCTATATATGCAGAGCACAGTAATAGTTGCTGTGAAGATACCCCAAGTCTATTCTGCTTCCAAGTTTCTTGAATTTTCTTAAGGACACCATCTTCCTTCCTGTAACCAGAGGTATGTTCAGCTGACTTTCTGGAGAGCTGATTGTTAAACTTTTACTGTGAGTATTTGCATCTCAGACATCAGCAAATGCTACAAATCAGGGTTTATTTTGTTGTTTTGTTATTTGTCTAGACTTTTAAAGGTGATAGAAAATGTTAATAACGTAGATTAAATTGGAAAGTAAGTTTAATGTACTTTTTTGAAAGCTGGTTGTTAAACCATTAGTAACACATCACACCCTGTAAGCCATATTTACAACCTCTGGATCATTCTTGATTCTTCCCAGCCCCCTTCACTCCTGCTCTGCTGCCCCATATCCAATCAACTGCTAGGTCAGATAGATTAAACTGCCACATATGTCATATCTATTTCAATTCTCCCCTCACACTGTTCCTGCCCTAATTCAGGTCCTTATCACCTTTTTCCTGGATTGTAGCAATAGCTTCCTTATTGATTTCTCTGCCTAAAATCTCTCCTTTCCCATGCAGGGAAGAGAGAAAGCACAGGTTTAACCACAACACTTCCCTGATAAAGCAATTTCAGTGAGTCTCCCATTGCCTCTGGGATAACATGCAAATTCCTTCAATAGCTTCTGAAGTGGTACATCATCTGGTCCCAATCTTTTTTTTTTTTTTATGGCATAGTAGTGTAATGAGGTAATCAACTTAGCTCGACACTCCCCATCTGCCAGACTCTGGGACACTTCCAGAAGACCCCATGTGGAGGATGGTAGTAAAGACCTTGCAGATTTGGGATGGCACGGCGAGCCCTCTGTTCCTATGACAGCAGCAGGGAGAGGTATCAAAAGACAATTGGCTGGGAAGAGGGACCTAAAGGGAGTGATAGCTTCTGATCTTATTCTTTTCCTTCCCCTCTCTTGAACTATGCATAGCAGGGAATTCTTTCTCTAGGTCTTGGAAGAAAGGTTAGGAAATGGTCTAGAGAGGAAACATGTGCCTCCCTCTCCCGATTTCCCCATCTTCCTTCTTGTCAGCAATGATGACTGAGCACATGGCAGTTAGTGAACATGCTACCTACAGTAAACAAAAGGAGGGAGACAAGGGAGATGATAGGGTGCTGGCCTATTTACTCTATGTGTCATTCCCCTATCCTAGGTGACCAAACCTCAATTACAAAGATAAATTTGAGGGGCGTGGCTAAGTGCTCATGAGTTTCTAGGTACCTTAGTCAGTGATTGCTGCACTTCTGAAGTTTCCCACCTACAGTTGTTTGAGTCCTTGTAGGAAAAGGGTTCTTAATTTTTTTTATGTCATTGACCCATTTGAGAGTCAAGTAAAGCCTAGGAACCCCTTCTCAAAATGTTTTAAATGCATAAATATAAGGTTACAAAGAAACCAATCATACTAAAATGCATTTATAAAAATATTTTTTTAAATAACAGATGCCCTGGAATCTATCTACAGATAGATACAGGTCGATACTTGGGGATCCATGAACTCCAAGTTAAGAACCCCCTTTTTTGGAAAAGATGACTCTCACAGGAGAGTGAGTACAAGCCCTGGTCTAACCTCCCAGAAGACACAGAGGCAATTGTTTGGGCAGTACAGAGCCAAGGAGAAAGTAAAATATTTGTCAGGAATCCCAATAAATGTACCATATTTTAATGTTTTAAGTATCATCCTACTGGGGGAGCATAATAATAGCTTATAATAATTCAAGTATTTCATGTTCAGGTATTTGTCAGTGTGTGTTTCCAAGGTCTTTTATCGTTTCAGTTTTTATTCTTGTTCTTCATTTCTTATGTGTGAAGGAAATAAACAGCTGTCCTATACCTGATCTACGTTGTGGCTTTTAGAGAAACCATAAACTTGAATCAAACCTAAACTTTATTTGATTTTTCCTGGAGCTATTGGATGAGGGGTTAGAGTCAGAAAAAGCAATAAAAGGAATCTTACACTCTCTTTAGAGGAAAGATTCCCCCAAGCATGTACCCATGTCCATCCACATGAGGTCAGAGCTAGATGACCCTTAGTGGGAAAGGGCCAGCACCCTATCATCTCCCTTGTCTTACTCCTGACCTAAGTGGTATCTTTTGTCATCGTGTGAAAAACACTACGCCTTAGAGTCAGAAGAGCTGAAATAACTCTGGGCAAAGCATTTAACCTCTCTTTAGTTTTCTCAACTGTAAAATGAAGGGGTTGGACTAGACCTGTAAGATCACATCCAACTCTAACTCCTATGATTCTGTCTTTCCAGACCTATTTCACATTACTCCCTCTCATGCACTTACATTCCAGTCAAATTGCCCTACTTATCACTCACATACATCTAACACCTCTGAGATTTTTGATGTAAACTGTGTTCTATGCCTGAAAAACACTCCTTCACTTCTACTTCTTAAACTCTCACTTCTACAGTTTTCCTTTTCTCCCTTGGTTCTTGATGTGCTCTACCTTTTGAAATTATTTTGTATTATTTCATATTTATCTAGCTATATATTTTATATCCTAGCATATGTAGTGTAATCTCTCAAAAGGCAGAGACTGTTCAATGACTATTTGTTAAGTACCTGCTTTGTTCTAGGGAGGAGAAGAAAGAAACTAGTGACCCAAAACTGGGAAAGGAAGAAAGAAGCCCCCCAGGGGGGTTCCTCTTTTCTCGGTCTCAGTCTCTCTCTGTCTCTCACTCTGTCTCTCTCTGTCTCTCTGTCTCTCTGTCTCGCTCTGTCTCTCTGTCTCTCTCTGTCTCTGTCTCTCTGTCTCTCTCTGTCTCTGTCTCTCTGTCTCTCTCTCTGTCTCTCTCTCTCTGTCTCTCTCTCTGTCTCTGTCTCTCTCACTCTCTCTTTCTTATTTGTATGCATATTTTCTCCCACTCCAATCAATCAACAAAAATAGATTAAGTACCTACTATTACATCCACCTATCTCTTTTAAGATTGTAAACTCCTTAAATTCAGGGTATGTCACAATTACCTTTGTATTCAGAGAACCTAGCAGAGTATCTTGCATTTAATAAATATTTGTGAATAGATGGATACATTTTCTCATTCTTTTCTCTCCCCTGCTTTCTCACTCTTTCATTTTATTTGTCCTGATTCTTCTCTGTTTTTCCCTTCTGTATTTCTCTTCCCACCTCTCCTCTCTCTTCTTCTCTTCCTTTATCCCCCTCCCCAAACTTCTTTTCTGTGCTCTCCCTTCTTGGGGTCTATTTGAGGGTCTTTACTTTAAGGCAAGCAGGCCCACCTCAGGCTGGCCTGGCATCTTCAAGGGGGAAGAAAGAAGGAAGGAAGGAAGAGAAGGGAGAGAACCATTCCAGCTCCTCTTCTTGTTCCCATTGGGGTCTCTGCCAAATGATACAGGGCAATTTAGAAGCACTTGTATCCTGCAATCATCTTTTCCACCTACAGCTTTTAAACCTTATCTTCCAAAGAACGGCACAGCCACATCAGTGATGTCCGCTGGCCCACAATCCTCACCCAAGAGCCCAACATCTGGAGGGCTCAACCGAACGGTGAAGGCAGTTATTAGGGCTGTCTCTGATTTATTTTATTGCTGCAGTTCCGGAGCATTTGCGTTGGCTGTTACTTATAATATGGAATTTCCCTCTCCAGCAATCGTTTATCTTTGGCAGAGCTCTGGAGCTTGACTTTGGCAACATTCCTGCACTAGGGCAGGAGTTTAGCATTGTGCAAGTGAGCACAGGACAACCTCTACTCAGAGAAGCAAGGGTTCAGTGGATATTCCACAAGTAGGGATAACCTTTCTCAGATGTGCCTTGTATATGTGTTGCTGTTGCTCAGTCGTTTCAGTCATGTCGAACTCTTTGTGACTCCATTTGGGGTTTTCTTGGCAAAGATACTGGAATGGTTTGCCATTTCCTTCTCCAATTCACTTGACAGATGAAGAAACTGAGGCAAACAGGGTTAAGTGACTTGCCCACACAGCTAGTAAGTGTCTGAAGCCTGATCTGAATTCAGGGAGATGCGTCTTCCTGACTTTAGGCCCAGCACTTTATCCATTGTGCCACCTAGCTGCCTATGCCTATGTCCATAAACTCATGGATTTTGAACAAGGCCATCTTCTCCAGCTCCCTCATTTTACAGATGAGGAAAATGAGGTCCAGGAAGTGTAAGTAACTTTCTGAATGTTACACTTATACCAAGTGCCAAAGGAAGGATTACAGCTCAGTATTGTGACTTGAGCTCCTTCCACTGGACCAAGTTTCAACAACTGACCATTAACCCATGACTGTTCCTAATTCACAGGATTAGTTACATCATTTCAATAAAAGATCAAAGAAAACTTTCTTGCTTTTGGTGAAGGAGGTGGTGAGATGGAGAGACAGGAAAGGAAAGACAAATACAGAGAGGGAAAGAAGGAAAAGAGAGGGAGGGAAGGAGGGAAAAGATTAAGGAAAGGAGGAAGAGAGGAAGAGGCAGAGATGGGAGAATGGAAGAAGGGGAGAATGGAGAGGAGTGAAAAGAGAGAGAGAAACAAGAAGTGGGAAGAGAGCAGAGGGAAGGACAGAGATGGGGAAAGACAGAGACAAAGAAGAAAAGGGAGGACAGAGCAAGAGAAAAAAGAAAAAAGGAGAGAGACAGACAAACAGTCAGAGGCAGAGGGGAAAAGAAAGGAAAAGAGACAGGAAGGGAAAGAGAATGGAGAGACGAATGGAGGGAAAGAAAGAAAAAGAAAGAGGAAAGGAAAGAGGAAGGACAAAGGGAAGAGAAGGCGCAAAGAAACAGAATGAGAGAAGAAAAGTGAGGAAAGAGAGGAGGGAAAGAAGGAGAGAAAAGAGTGAGAGAAGGAAGAAAGGAGAAGTCAGAAGAGAAGGGAGATGAGAGATAGAGACTTCTGGGTAGTGTGGATGTATGTTTATCTTGCTAATCTGATGCCAAAGTTTTCAGCACACAGTCCTTGATTGGGAGAGTTCAGCTGCCCCAGGAGGCCACTGGGAAAGGGCCTCTCTGAAGGCTCTGAACAGCACCAGCACCAGCAGCACCAGTAGCAGCAGCACCCAGCCCCGCACAGTCAGGAGCAGGAAGCGCTGAGCCGCCACCGCCACCGCCGCCGCCGCCTCCGGGGTCTATCTGTATTCTGCATGAGTCAGCCCCAGATCCTGCACCTGCTGTGATTTACAAATCTGAATGCACCGAATCCTCCCCGAGATGCTGCTAGCTCCTGCAAACAGATGGCTAGGGTAAAACCGGGGAACGCTTCTCAGTTCTGGGTGTCGGGGCCACACGACCCAGAGGAAACATGTCTATGTGAGTACTGCATCCACTTACCCTTATGGATTTGAGGGGTGGGGGGTGTGAGGGTAATTGCCGCTCTGTCTTGCCAAGGCTGAAGATATAAATAGTCTACGCTTTCCGAGGAGCCGGTTGGGTGATTTCAGCTCTAAGAATGGGAGAGTCTCAGGAAATTACAATTTAAATTACCTCGATTTCCATAGCTCTCCGAGGAGAGACAAACAGGAAAAATCTGGGGAGGGGCCCAGGCTCCAGGGAAGGGGAGTGGAGCTGGCTGACTCCCCCAGCCCAGGGAAGATTCCCTGGATGTTTCCCGGTTTCTTGGTGGCTGTACAACATCTTTCTGGGCTTGGTTTCCCCTAAAGTTCCGTCATTCCTACAGGTTCTCGACCGGCTGGTGAAGGGAGGGCAGCATCCTACAGCTGGGATTTTTCTCCCAGAGCCAGGCATGGGCAGGGAGGGGCGGACGCTCCCCGAACTCGGGCTGGGCGGGCCCAGCTGCTCGCTGCGACTTGGGCAGGGAAGAGGAAGTTAAGTGGGAGACCCTCCGAAGGGACCTCCGCCCTTACAGTGGAAGAGAAGCCCCGCCTGCTTGCATGCATGAAATTGATTAATCGGGAGAAAGGCAAAGGGCAATGCTGTAAATAGTCCGTTGGTTCATGATTTACTTATAAAATTACGGGTACCTTCCCCATTCACCAACTGGGGTTGACGCAGCTACGTCATCAACACAGCCCAAATCTTTTTTGAGAAGTGACACTGTGCCAAGTGCAGCGTTCAGATTCTTAACTCAATCGGGAAGAATCCCAAAATATATAAGCCACAACCGCACCCAACACGCAACACTTCTCTCTCCCTTTGGGGTACAGGGATTCTGCAAGGTTATGCCCCCATTAAAGCCAATGGAATTTGCAGAATTAAACCCTCATAGAACAATATTTTTTCAGTGATGAGTTAGAAAGGCCTCCTCTGTCAATTTCTTTTCTCTGGTACCCAGAATGTAACAGAAGGTGGTACTTGGGTCATTCAAAAGATGTCTATTCCCCACCCCACCCCCCACATACACAAACTTTAAACTGTTTTCTGAACCCTATCCCTCTCCAGTTTACTTAAAACCACCATGTTTACCCATCAACTCATCAAACATTTATTAAACACCTGCTTTTTTCTAGGCACTGTTCAAAGCACTAGGGATACATAGCAAAAATACAAAGGCAAAAATTTTAACCATGTGTTCAAACAAGTCTTCCATCTCTGGCACCAGGCCATGTAATGAAGTAATTGTGCAATTAAAAGTTAATTGCTGGATTTGATTTCTTTTTTCCCCTCCCCTTTGGAATTACTAAAAATGTGTTGTTCCTAACTTGGGAATGTCTCTCTGACCCAGGGAAGGTCGGGATTGGGAAAGAGTGAGAGGGAGGGGAGAAAAGGGAGGTGGGGTGGAGATCTCTGAACAGTCTTCAGCTTCCTTCTCAAAGGGGATTTCCATTGTTAACCTTTGATTGGGAACCTGAAGCTAGAACAAAGATTTCCCTCAGAGTTAGGACCCCTTAGAGATTTTCCTTGGCGCTCATTGTTTCAAAGGCTATACGATATACATTCTGCTTTTGGGAGTGAAGCTCCTAGTGGGCAGGGATTGTTTCTGTTTTGTTTTATTTCAGTTTTTGTATCCATGTATGGGCCACAGAGTTTGGCACATTGTAAGTAACTTAGTAAATGCCTGTGGAATTGAATTATAGGACTCAGCTGCAAGTCTTAAAGTGGAAAAGTCTTCTGGAGCATAAAGCTGTGATCTTGAAAAGCTAATGAATGTATCCACTTCACAGGGTTGTATTGAAAATCAAATGAAATAGTATAATTGTAGCCCCAGACTTGGGGACTTTGTAGGGCTTTCCCAGGAGGACAGAGAATCTTTGAGTTAGACTATTTGCAGACATTCAGGAAGATTATTTTACTTTGGGTTTCCGGGGGTCTCGAGGGGTGCCATGTCAGAGAGATGGAGAGGCAGGAGCAAGACACAAGTGGATGAGTGTATGGACCAGACAGTAAGAGGACATAAGATACATGTAGAACTGAGAGCAAGTCAGACTGGCAGTTATAGCAATTGGTAGGAGTGGTATCCAGTAAATAGAGTCTTCTGTTCTCCCTGTTTTTTCCAGAACACAATGCTAGGGACTTTTCCACTTAGAAGAATTTAAAGCTCCATCCCTTTCTTCAGAAACCCCCTTCACACAGGCGTGGAGGAATATATAGGAAGAAATAAGGAGATGATCATCACCACAAACCTCAACTCAGCCATTTATATCTCATGTAAATGTTTATTTGTGTTTTTACATTACTCGGTACTCCTATTAAATGACATGGCCATTAACAGTGATTTTGCAAGTATCTGTAAGTTAGGACAGCTAGATGACATGATAGATAGATTGCCAGGCCTGGAGTCAGGAAGACTTGAGTTCAAACTTGGCTTCAGGCACTCACTAGGTGTGTGACCCTGGGTAAAGTCATTTAACACTGTTTGCCTCAGTTTCCTCATCTGTAAAAATGATCTAGAAAAGAAAGTGGCAAACCACTCCAAGATCTTTGCCAGGAAAACCCCAAATGCGGTCATGAAGAGTTGATCGCAACTGGAACGACAACAGTAAGTTCACAGTTTAAACTTAGAAAGTATTTTCCTGGTACTACTCTGGGGTTGGAGGACAAAAAAAGTTTCTACAATATTGGTTAACCTGGAAATATTCCAGAGCATGCTATTTAGATTTCCTTTGAATCCAGAGCAAGATAATAAGTAAGGCAATGAACCAGTAATGGAGAGGAATGATGAGGGGTGGCATGGCTGCCGTCTAAGCACATCCAACTGAGAGCACTGTATCATGATTTCTCCTGCTCCCTCTCCAAAAGCTACATAGATAAAGCACTGAATCATTGTCAGCTATTATTATAGGAAAAGGAACACTATATCAGGAGGAATTGTGGTCTGGACTTTGTCACTAACTATGTAACCTCAGTTATCACTTAACCCTTCTGAGTCTCTGTTTTCTTAGCAGTAAAAAGAGCACCTGCCTTGCCAGGTTCATAGAATTGTTATAGGAATCAGATGAGATGATACACATGAAGGACCATGCAGATGTTTGATATTTTTATTAATTTAGATTCAGCCTATTATCATCTACAAGGTGCAGGGCATTATGCTAGGCCTTAGGAGACATATCATGATTTGTAGCTGCTGCTGTTGCTACTGTTGCTGCTGTTGCTGTTATGGTTGTTGGAGAAAGGTATCTTCTAAGTGCAAGGGAATTGTTTTCCATATGAAACACTATATGAAACTTGTCAGATGTAACACATAGACTTGCTTGCTTTAATCATACCACAATCCCATCATTATTGGTGAATGTAGAGAACTACACCTGTAGGTCCAAAAAATTGATGATACAAGTACAGGATAAGAGAGTTTTGGCTAGATGGCAGTTTATGTGGAAAAAAAAATCTAGGAGTTATAGCAGACTGCATGGTCAATTCAGCAATGTGAGAGGCTGCCAAAAAAAGTTATTGTGATCTTAGACTGAATTAATAGAAATATTAACATTTCTATAGTGAGGAAGGTGATCATTTCACTGCATTCTCCTCTGGTCAAACCACAAATGGAATGTTGTATCCATTTCTGGGCACCACATTCTAACTGTGACATTGACCATTTGGAACTTTTGTAGAGAAAATTGACCAGAATAGTGAGGTATCTTGAAATTTGAGGATTAGCTGAGAGAACTGGGACTGTTTAGCCTAGGAAGAGGTTTAAGGAACACATGATCATTATATTAAAATATCTGAAGGATTCAACAAACATTTGTTGAAAGAAGAATTATACTTGTTAAGCTACATTCCAGTGGTCAGGACTAAGAACAATTTTTAGTTCAATATGAAGAAAACTTCCTAATAATCCATTGTGTTGTGAACTCCTCAAGGGTAGGGACTATCTTTGCCTTTCTTTGTATCCGTAGAACTTAGCCCAGTACCTGGCACATAGAGGCACTTAATAAATACTCACTGACTAACTAGTTATCTGAAAATGCAATGGTTTGTATTATGAAGTAGTGAATGATCTGTCCCTGGAGGTAGGAGCTGATTGACAATTCTTAGCGAAACTGGAGAAGAGATTTATGCACTGGACAAGGAGTTAAATTAGATAGTTTCTGGAGTGCTTTCCAATTCTGGAATTCTAACTCAGTGACCATCACTTTTGATTTTTACACCAATTGTAGGTCCATCATACTCAGCTATTATTTTCTTGACCCAATGCTATATATATTTTACTAGTTTTATTAGTATCGAAAAACATGAGCTAACATGCTACCCAGCTAATTCACAGCAACAGATGTGGCATAGATACTATTGGGCACCTTGCCAAAGCCTTTAAAGAGGGCCTCACTCTCTTATTGACTCTGTAGAAAGTAAAAGGTGGCAGACTGCAGCATCAATATGCATTATCATTAACCTGGTACTTAAATCATAGGAAGCACAGGTAAAAAGGAAAATCAGCCTTTCATGCTTTGGTAGCCAGTATCCATGTGTCATTAATGAAGACAGTTCAGAAATAGAATTAGAAGGACCAAGAATTAGGCAATTTCATTTTATTTTACATCCATACATACCATACATGGATTTGTAGAGGTACTCCATCAGAAATCAGTTCTTAAGCCCCACCCCACTAGTGAACCCTCTTCGCCTTCTTGGACTTGATATCTTTCAAAAAACCCTAATCATGTGATTTGGATGTAATGGGGATTTCTACAGAGAAGACAAACATGTTTGGATACTGCAAATAGTTGATTTAGTTCTAAAAATATGACATTATATAATAACAATAAAACCACAAATTATAAACATCTATCCCAAGGACTTAAACCTACTACTCTCCTATAGCCAGCTGCTTTGAACACAGGAGTACTAGGAAATGTTGAGTGTGACTCCCAACTTGGAGGAAGCAAAAGTATGAGCACCACTGTTCCCTTGGGTCCCATTGTTCCAGGGTTCAGCTCATACATTGTGTAGGACCCTGGATGAAGCCTCAGAAATTCTAGACTCAGCAATCTGGGCTCAATCTGTGGTGCTTGGAATCTTATCTCAACTGGAGCACATAAGGGTTGGTGCTTTCTAAAGTAATAGTTGTCTGGCCATTGACAGGGATCTCTGATCACTTCTGGTCTCAGGTCCATAGAAAAGAATAAGCACACTCAGCAGCTAACTCTTGCGAGGAGTGGTGCAGAAGTAATGCATCCTTCTTTTTGTCCTTGATCATGGCCCCTCTTCCTGACCTTGACTATTACTTTCCTTTTTTTTTTTTCGCATTACCATCCTTATCTCTAATAGTCAGGCCTTGTCCCTATTAAGGTTCCTCCAAGCATAAGTAGATAGGTTGGAAGGAGTTATTTAGAGGGTTAGAGACCCCTGAAATCACATCACATAGGTGGTTACTCTGTATCCACACATGGTAGAACTTTACCCCCAAATCAACCTCTGGAGCTGAATGAAAATACCTTTAAAATACAAGAAATTCAAACTGCTTCTGAAATACTCCCAAGATCCCTCATAAGGATAAAGGGGCTTTTTAAATGATTTTCCAAACCATATCCACTAAACATATATGTAATGGTTCAGATAGTTAATTCTGCATACAAATTGCAAGGCTTTGGCCTCTAATTCTATAGTGGCATACATAAAACAATCCTGAGATGGCTCATCTGCTGAGATGGCAGCTTCAAAGTGGACTTATCTCTGTAAGTGCATATACTACCAGAAAGTTTGGCCCTTGGGGTCTAATTCGAATCCACCAAAGCAAGAAAATTGAAAATCAATCACTTGTGGGCAAAGCAGCTGTGCTTAGAAATTGCATGTTACAAAGATCTGCAGAGTTTGTGAAACCCCTACCATCTCTTCCTGGGACTGAAAACAGGAACCAAATAGCCTGAACCTAAAATAATGCTGTTTAGCTATTCATCTATTCATTCATTAATCCATTGATTCATTCATGTGTTCTTATCAACCAGTCAACAAGCATTTATTAAGCACTTGCTATTTATGCAAGACAACATGCTAGTCCCTGGGGTACAAAGTTAAAAGCAAAATATACCTTGTTCTCAAAGAGCTTGCTGTTCTAATGGCAGAGATGGCGTGCTGATATATAGGTGTATGCAGAACACATGTAGAGCAGATACAAGGTAAATAGGATGGGAGGTGTTAAGGCTATAGAAGCTAGGGGAAAGGCTTCCTCCAAAAGGTCGTGCTCAGTAGAGTCTTGGAGGATGCCTGGAATGTTAAGAGGTGAAGGTGAGGAGGGAGAATATTCCAGGGCATGAGACATGGATTCTTCAAAGGCCCAGAGACAAGAGACAAGAGCTTTAGCCAGTGTGTCTGTAAAGTATGTGAAAGGGCAATAAGGGTAAACATGTGTAACAAGGTTGGAAAGGTAGGATGGGGGCATGTTGTAAAGAGCTTTCAGTGCCAAACAGCATTTGATTCCGTAGATAATAAGGAACCACTGGAGTTCATTGAGTATGATGGGGGCATGGTTGGATCTGTGTTTTAGGAAAATCACTTCAGCAGTTGTGTGGAGGCTAGGGTTGGAGTAGAAGAAAAATTGAGGCAGGGAAGCTAATTAAAAGGCTATTGCAACAGGCCAGGTTGTATGAGTAGAGAGGGGAGGGAAGAGATTTGTGTGTTTATCTATCTATCTGTCTGTCTGTCTGGTCTGTCTGTCTCTGTCTATCATCTGTCTTATCTCTGTCATCTACCTTCATCTATCTATCATCTATCTACCATTTATCTCTCATATCTATCATCTATCTGTCATCTGTCTATCTGTCTACCTCTATCTATCTACCTATCTTTTTGTCTGTCTCTGTCTGTTGATCTGTCTTGTCTGTCATCTATGCATCATCTTTCTGTCATCTATCTCTCTGTCAATCTATCTGTCTTGTCTGTCTGTCATCTACCTGTCATCTATCATCTATCTGTAATCTATCTATCTTTTTGTCTGTCTCTATCATGTCTTGTCTGTCTGTCATCTATCTGTCATCTATCATCTATCTGTCATCTATCTACCATCTGTCTGTCATATCTATCCTCTATCTATCATCTAATCTATCTGTCTGTCTCTGTCTATCTATCTATTATCTGCCTTGTCTATCTCTCTGTCATCTACCTGTCATCTATCGATTATCTATCATCAGTCTACTATCTATCTGTCATATCTATAATCTATCTATCTGTCTGTGTTGATGAGGGGAAGCCTAGGAGTCTATAATTTGTGTAGAAGGCTACTCCCTCTGCCTATCTTTTTCTGTCTGCCAAAGTTCTTTCTCTTTCCTGTCTTTCCAGAAAAGAAATGTATATACATGTTTCTTGGGTTTATATACCAATGGTATTCTTAGATCTCCAGCTTTTGCTCCAAAATGGTCTTTTATTTCCCTGGGGGAACAGTGCAGAGAAAAAAAAACTTGGGAGGAAGCTCTAAAGCTTCTCTTTGCAGAGTATGTTAATTAAGGAGCTCTGTTCCCCCCCTCTCCACCCCCACCCCCCTCCTTCTGTGCCTTTTTGACAACCTGCTCCTCCCACATACAGGAGGAGAATGGGGCTGCATGAGTAAGAGGCTGAAATACCAAAACCTACAGTCATTTAATGGATAGAACTGAAAACTAACATCCATTGGAATCCAAAAGTGCAGGTGGCAGTGCTGAATTCAGTTCCATTCAGCAAACATTGATTGACCACCTTGCAAAGCAACATGCGGGGTCTTGCTGGGGAAATGGGAAGAATAAATCCAAGTTCCTGCCTTTGAGGGGGATGAGACAGAGCACAAAGAGTCATAATGCAAGGAAGGAAATATGACAAGTACCACAAGAGAGGTACAAAGTGCTATTCAAGACTGGAGGAGGAAAAGAATGCTACCAATCACGAGGGGCTTGATAAAGGAATTGTTCAGTCACTTTTTTCAGTTATGTCCTATTTTTTGTGCCCTCATTTGGGGTTTTCTTGGCAAAGATCCTGAAGTGGTTTTCTACGTCCTTCTCCAGCTCATTTTACAGATGAGGAAACTGAGGCAAAGAGGGTTAAGTGACTTGATTAGGGTCACATAGCTCTTGTTTAAATTCCAGTAGAAGAGTCTTCCTGACTCCAGGTCCAGCACTCTACCCACTATCCCACCTAGTTGGAAATTAGTTCAGTCCAATCTGATCAGAATGCCTACTATATGCTAGGTCCTCTGAATACCAAGACAAACACAAAAGAGTCCCTGACCTCAAAGAGCTCATATTGTACTAGGAAGTAGAAGAGGTGGATATAGATGAATATAATGCAAGGAAGGGTATGAAAGGGACAAAGGAGAAGACCAGTCCAGATAATTTTCAGAGGGAAGGAGAACTTTCAATGGGGGAGGAGGGAGGAATCAGAGAAGGTTCTTGGAGAAGTAGTATTAAGATAGGCAAGTAGGATTTAGAAAATTAGAATATCCCTCTTCTCAGTAAGGAGATAAAGAACCTTGGAGAAAAAATTTTGTATGTACTTTCTATATTCATTGTAATTTGTTATGTTTGCTTAACTGTTCTTTGCTACAAGGGAAGGTTCAATGGAGTGGGAGTTGGTATATATTGGGAAATGACTTTGATGCAAAGGAAAAAGTATCAATAAAATTCATTTTTTAAAAAAAGAAGAGTAGAATTCCAGGGATGGGGGAGGTATTCCAGGCAGAGGGAACAAGTATGAAGAAATGTGTGGAGGTGGGAAACCGCGTGGTGTGTTCTGGGAACAGCTAGTAGCCCAGTTCACCTGGAGGCTACAGTTATGCATTAGGGAGTTATGAATGATAGGGCTAAAAAAAGGTAGAGTATATGGATGCTGTAGACGATCCTGAATGGATCTAATCACAGAATGCCAGAACTGACTGCAACTTAGACACATTCTGCACCAACCTTCTCCTTTTTCAGATGAAGATACTGAAGCCCACAGACGTAAGGTAATTGCCAAAGGTCATCGAGTTAGTGGCAGAAGCCAGAGTAAAATCTCTGGCTTCAGTCACTCCGATCACAATTTTCAGTGACAATGTTATTAGAATCAATGCTGCAGATAGACCACTGTGACAATTTCAAATACTTCCCTAGTGAAGTTTTATTCCCATTTTTAGAAGTCATGGAAAGATAACTAAGGAATTCATGTCCTTTAATCAAATTTCTTGATATGATGAAACAGATTACACTAAATTCTAGTCTGTTCAGCAGCAAAAGAAAAAAACTTGTTTTCATGCCTCAAATCTTACATAATCATAGAATTTAGAGTAAGCAAGGGCCATATAGGAGGAGTGATTGAAGTGAGAATGAATGAGATTCTGGGGAAAGAATGGAGAGAGAGAAAAGGACCCAGGGCAGCATGCTAAGAGGCAACTTAAGGGACAAGAGGAGGAGGATGTCCCAGTGAAGGAAACAGGAGTGGCCCAGAGAAGGAAAGGAAGAACCAAGAGCATCACAGATAAAATTTCAGCAAATAAAATAAAATAGTCCCAACACTGGGGTTTTATTTTCATGACAATTTCATGACAGGATATCAGCTTCACCAATGAAACTCAAAGCATTTCACAGTGTTTAAAGAACCTGGCTCATCTAGATGAGGCAGTGGATACAGAACTAGGGTCTAGAGTCAGGAAGATTTGAGTTCAAATCTAGCTTCAGACATGAGCTGTGTGACCCTGGGGAAGTCATTTAACCCGGTTTGCCTCAGTTTCCCCATCTGTAAAATGAGCTAGAGAAGGAAATGGCAAACCACTCCAGTATCTTTGCCAAGAAAACCCCAAATGGGGTCACAGAGTTGGACATGACTGAAATAACTGAAGAATAACAAACATTTAGTCCATATTCCACATTTGATGGAAGAAATTGACACCTAGAAATGGAAAGTGATAAATGATTCAGCAAGAAATAACAGCAAAGTGTACAATATGGTATGAAGTTTTCTAATTTCATGGTTACTTTGGGAAAAGCATATTACCTTTTCTCTAAGGTAGGTCAAGAACACATTCAGAATATAATGGAAGGAAGGGCTTTTATATACAGCTTCTATCTCTAAAAGGCCAGTGAATAACATTATTGTCAAATTTAATTATCAAGTCCGTTAGTGATGAGCATAAGAAATAAAATTGGAATATTCTCAATAAAGTTTCACTTCATCCAAGAAAAGGCATAAAGGACAAATAAATAAACCTCTGTGTGTGTGTATGGGTGGGTGGGTGTGTGTGTGCGCGTGCGTGCGTGTGTGCGTGCGTGTGCGTAAGAAATGACACATCCCTAGATCTGCAACAGACATCATTGAACACACTCCTGACCATTTCCAATATTTGATTATCTGACTTCCACTTAGAGACATCCATCAATGGGGAAATTCTAGTATTTATGATAGACTTCAAGGATCTGTGATATTCTCAGTGTGTCTGGTTCCTTCATTGCAACTTCTCTGTGTCTTGGTAAAGACTTATTGGGAATTCCTGCTGCCAACTTGGTGACAAGCTTCTCAGAACTTAGGTCAGCAATATTCAGACAACAGACATTAAGTCCTTCCATTTCTGTCTCATTGATTCTCTATCTCATCCCCCAAAACCTACCATGCTTTTGAGCTTCCCTATTTCTATCAGTCATTATCCTTCTTCTGGTCTCAGATCTATGACCTCAGCTTTATAGCAAAAGCCTCACCCTCCGTCATTCCACATATCCAACAAGTTGCCTGATTGTGTCTTCCCTAGCTCTGCAGCATCTCTCACATTCAACTCGTCCTCTCTACTCACTCAACCACCACATTATTTCAAGCCTTCATCACTCCTTGCCTAGATGATTGAAATGACCTCCTCAATCTTTCAGTCAACAGGTCAGTTGTCAAGCATTCTTTTTTTTTAATTTTTTTCCAATTACATGTAAAAACAATTTTCAAGCTTTGTTTTTTACAATTTTTGAATTTCAGATTCTCTCCTACCCTCCTTCCCTTTCCTGCCCCCCACATTGAGAAGGCAAGCAATTTGAGAAAGGCTATATGTGTGCAGTTACGCAAAACATATTCCCATATTGAAAGTGTTGTAAAAGAAAACAGACCAAAAAAAAACATTCAAGCAAAATGAAATTTAAAAAAATATTCTTCCGCATTCAGATTTTGTCATTTCTTTCTCTGGAGGTAGATAGCATTTTTCATCATGAGTCCCTTGGAATTGTCTTGGATCTTTGTATTCCTGAGAATAGCTAAGTCATTCACCCTTGATCATAGTACTCAGCAAGTATTTATTAAGTGCCTTCTATGTGTTGGCGCCCTCCCTCATGATCTTGTATTTAATTCACTTGTATTTGTTTTGTATTTATTCTGCATATTTATATATGTACATATTGTATCCCTCAATGTAAGTTTCTTGAGAGTAAGAATTATCTTCTTTGCCTTTGTGCCTTCTGAGGTTTATACAGTGCCTGATTCAGAGCGGGTGCTTAAAGATTTGTTTGATAAAGTCTGGGATTGGGTTTGCACTGGAATCTTCATCTTGGTAGTATAGGCTAGGGTTTGCTTTTCATTGGTACAGCCTTTGACAACTCAGCCAGAACATGATGCTGAAACACCAGAGAACCAGGACTCTGGTGAAGGCTTTAGTTAGAGGAGACATACATAAAACTCACATTTACTCTGTATGGGTTTATAATATTTCAGTTCTACAAAGCACTTTCCTCACAACCCTATGAATCGACACAAGTATTATTCTCACTTTTTGCAGATGGGAAAACTGGGTCTCAGAATAGTAAAGGAATTTGCCACAGTCCCATGGGTAATGAGTGCTACATTCTGGACTCCAACTCAGCTCTCTTTCTTCAAGGTCACTCATTAAAATTAAAATTCAAAATTAAATTTTAAAATGTGATGTATACATATGTGCATGTATATATGTGAATATATGAATATTACATATATGTATGCCTACAAACACATATACATATGGACCATAACTATGTGTGTGTGTATATAATATATGTGTGTTCTACATATGTATAATTATATATATGTACACACATATACACATTTATCTTTAGCCCATTAACAATTGATAGGTACAAAGTATACTAAATGCTTCCCTTCTGCTCGTTCCATTGAGGTCAGCATATAGAAGTCTTTGGCAGCTTCCTTTGTTACAATGCATTAAATCCAAGCTATCTGGCATGAGAACAAACTGATTTTCAAGCCAACTTCCAAAGTGCATGGAGCTCTCACCTTGGCACTACAAGCTGTCTTAGGACTCCAAAATTTAGAGGATGCTAGCAGCACTTGCACTAGTTCAGCGGGGTATGAATAGCAGAGTTTAGTGCCAAGTTATCAAAAATGTTTAGTTAAAATAGGAATTTAATTAAATTCATGAGATCACACTCCATTAAAGAAAGGAATCTTTATTTATTTGGGTTGAGAACCTTGGCAATCTTGTGAAACCTAATGGCCCCATTGTCAGAATAGAATAAAATAAAATACATTAGATTAAAAAGCAAAACAGTTATGTTGAAATCATTATCAAAACATTTTTTTTAAAATGTCTTAAGACTCCAAGTTAAGATAACTAGTGTGAAAATGTGGTTAATAAGAATGTATGTGTAGAGCCCATATAAGATTGCATGCCGTCTTGGGGAAGGAGTGCAAAGGTAGGAGGAGAAAATTTAAGACTTATGGAAGTGATTGTTGAAAACTGAAAACAAATAAATTAATTTAAAAAAAACTTGGAAAAATGATTACTTTCTTTTTCTTTGAGAAAAGAAAAGACTCCAAGAATCCCTGGAAGAAGGAATTATATGCCGTACTCCTTCCCTGTACCGACGTTATCCCAAATAAACTCTCTGAACTATCACTTCTTATTCTTCATACCAAGCACTGGCCTCCTTAGAAATGGCTTTGCCATGTCCCAATGTCTCCACCAACAGGATAGATGTCCTTTGATCTCTGTCTCCCTTACATGGTTTGGTATCCCAGGGCCTCTTGCCAATCACTTCTCTGTTGAATGAGTAGGCACTAAGTAAATGATTGTTGATTAATTTGGTTTAAAATATTTATTTAAGGCTACTTTTTTGTCCTGCTTGCCCATGGTGCCAAAATTGTTAGTTATAACTGTTTGGAAGAGTCTGAAAACTTTGGGTCTTGCTTATAGCAAATGAAGCATCCTCCTCTTTGCCAAGTATAACTATAACAACCTCTCCTATGTAAGAAAAAAACCTCCACTCTTCCTGTCATTTGAAGTTACAAGAAACAATGGATTCAGGAGTTTAGAGAGTTTGGTGTTAGGAATAGGGGATGCATCTGAAAAGTAGAGTGACATGTGAAAAGTACGTCAACTAGTCAAAGAAATAGTAATGAGAATTCCAGAGCTCAGGGCATTTTGCCAATGAAGATGAGATTTTTTAAAATGGAGACAGTCAATAGTCAGTAATAGTCAATAAACATTTATTAAGCACCTACTGTGTGCCAGATGATGTGCAAAGAGTTCTCTGGCTGGAAAAACAAAAACATCCTTTGGTAATCATTCCAAACAGTTAGATTGGTCCAATTCATGTCTGTCTATGGGCTAGTACTGAAATTTTCTCGATATTTGCAGAAACTGCTCAAACTTGTGTTCTGTTGGCATCAACTTTGAGACATTGGAAGAGGACTTTAAGAGAGAAGGAATAATAATAATGATATTGATGATAAAGATAGCTTATATTTCTATGGAGTTTTATGGTTTACAAATTTCTTTATATCTACCATATCATTTGTTCTTTACAGAAACTCTATGATGTAGTAAGTGCAAGTATTGTTATTCCAGTTTTATACAGGAGGAAACTGAGGCCCAGAGAGGTAAAGTGTTTTGTCTGTAAATACTGAGTGTCCCAATAGTCTTGGCAAATGCAATGTGGCATGGGGACTGTAGAGAACTAGCCTCAGGGTCCAGAAGACCGAGTTCAAGTTCCGACTTTTACACATACTGACTGTGTGATGCTGGATAAGTCAGTCCTCAGTGCTGTTGCTCATTCCAGCTCATTGTGGCACCATTTGGGATTTTCTTGGCAAAGATACAGGAGTGGTTTGCCATTTCTTTCTCCAGCTCATTTTATAGATGAGGAAATTGAGGCAAATAGGATTAAGTGATTTGCCCAGGGTCACACAACTAGTAAGTATCAGAGGCTGGATTTGAACTCAGGAAGACATCTTCCTGACTCCAAGCTCAGTACTATCCACTGGGCTACCTAGCTGCCCTAAAATACCATAATTATTCGCATTTTACAGCTGAGGAAATTAAGGTAAACAAGGTTCAGTGACTTGTCCAGGGTTAAATGGCTATTAAGTGTCTGAAGCCAGATTTGATAAGTTACAGGGAGGGTGCCAATGTGCACTGGTAGAGGGAGTTTCTTAGTCAGGAGTTCCCTAAACTTTAAATCACAGCTTTGGTCCCTATCCTTTGTTGTTTTTCTCAAAAAAGAGAGAAATATACTAGGAACTACCAAACATATGGAATATTAGGCAAAATACTAACTCAGTAATGTAGATATAGATCTATCACAAATCACTGCCATATACTGAAAATAGAAAACATAATAATAATTTTAAATATATGACACAATTATTCCTAGAAATAGGATGGTCCGTCATTGGTATTTGAAGGTTAGAAGGTGGGAGAAAGAATATCCTTCCATGGGCTAGTAAAGGAAGGAAGGGTGACACACATGAATGAATGCATGAATGAATGAATGAAAAAAGCATTTATTAAGAAGAGGGCTATGGCAGGGATGGTGCAATGAACCTGTTTCTGGGCCAAACAAGGTGAATATTAACCAAGAGTTAGTGTACTAGGGTCAGTGGTGGGAGGAGGAGGCTGAAATACTGTAGTCTTGGCCTAGATATGGCATGCATTATATTTATTCATTCAACAAACACTTTGTATATGGTACTTGCAAGATCCTGTGCTAGATAACTGTGTGACTCATGTTTTCTTTCTATTTCTGTCCCTCTGTTTCTTTCTCTACTCAATAAGTTCCTCATTGAAAAATATTCAGAAATTCTCTCTTTCTCTCTGACTCTCTTTGTCTACCTCTTTCCTCCTTGTTGTCTCTCTGTCTCTGTAATTCCCTCCCTCTCCATCTCTTTGTCTCTGTCTCTGTCTCTTGTCTCTCCATCTGTCTTTCTTTAACTCTCTCCTTTTCTCTTTCTCTCATTCTTTTTCCTTTCCTCTCTTTCCAAATATTTTTATTGCTGTCTCTTTGTATAGTAAGGTGAGGACTATGTATACTGGGTGTATATGAGTATGTATGTGTGTATGTGCCTATGCATGCCAGTACAGCATATGGAAGGGAGGCTGCCTAATTCACAATGTGAATAAAGAACAAGGGAGGAAACAACTGTAAACTGCTCACTCTCACCTCAGATGGTGTGATTATGTGTGATCTTTCCTATAATTAACCTTGCAAATTAAGTTGTTCATGCCACATGTGGGTGTTATTTTGTGTTTTGGTTTGCACCATGGTCCCCATTTCTTCCCTTCACTCCTTATCCATATGTGTGCGCGCGTGTGTATATATTTGTATGTATACACACATGTATATGCATGTGTGCATATGTACACATGCATATGCACATGTCATGTGTATAGACATGCATACACATGTACATATATCTAGATAGAGAGATAGAATATGCATATACATATAGATACATGTCTCTGTATTGTCTCCTCGTCCACACCCCCAGTAGAGTGTAAACTCCTTGAGTCAGAGAATATTTTTCACTTTGCCTTTGTATCCCTGGGGCTTAGTACAGTGCCTAACATATAGTAGAAGTTCCATAAATGTTTATTGAATTGAAGCAGATTTGGAGGATTTAGAGAGGGGCAGTGTCTTACCCAGGATCATAGAGCTACTTACAAGCACATCTGGGACTCAAATTTAGGGGGCTCCTCTATACAAAAGAAGCAAGTGTTCCAGCTCAGATAGGAAAAGTGGAAGTAATCCATGTGGATAGGTATATTCAGATCCAAGGACAGGAAGACAAAGCTGCCATTTATTATATTACATTAAGGTTTTCAAAGTACTTTTTAAATATTATCTCATCTTATCTTTACAACATCTTCACCTGGGAGGTAGGTGTATTAATATCTCCACTTTATGAATGAGGAAGTGGAGGTGGCCAGAGGCTAAGAGACTTGCCCAGGGTTGTACAGCTAATAAGTATCTGAGGCTGGATTTGAACTTAGATCTTCCTGAATCCAGTTCATCTCTGTATCCACTGTGCCACCTATATAACCAATACATACATTCATATATATATATATATATATATATATATATATATAAAATTGTCTTTCTAGATAGTATTATTGTATCTATAGTTTTTTAACATCTGTTGTAAAATCATTGAATTTCAAAAAATTATGATGGTGATAGACAAAATTCTGTCAGTTTCTGGCCAATATAGACTCTAATAACACAAAGAATTGCTAATAAGGTAAGAGCAGAATATAACTATATTTGATGTAATTTTCTTAAAAATACATGTCTACATACACACATCTATTTCATAGTCAGTGTACACACAATTCTGAGTAATGGCTTGTGAATGAGCATCTCCAAGTATGTTGTATTCTACATTCATTCACTTCTATGCTTACACAGTCTGACAGTGCTGTATCATCTTATTTTGCACAGTTATAATTTTATGAATTTATTTTAAGATGTAGCCTTTTATGAATAAAGTTGCAATTTGGGAAGTTGGGCACTATTTTATTCACTATAATGCAATATATATTTTAAACTTTTTAGTCTTTAATTACAAAAGGTTAAATGACATATCTTTTATGAAATATATAAAATATTTCTAACTCTATTTGCCCCTTAGTTTTCAAATAAATAAGCTCTTATATAAAATTATAAAAATTTCACATTTTGATGAAAACCGAAAAGCAGTGTCATTTTGTTGTATGAAATATTTAAATTTGTGAAAAGTTGTAATTTGGAAATATTTACTTTAGTGTGAATTATAATAACATGATATGTGTGATTTTGATTTTCATGTTATTTAAATTTTTATTTTTATATATACTTTAAAAACAAATGTTATCCTTTCCTGTTCTGTGCTACATTTGTGAAACAGACAGAACATGTTGGGATTTTTTTTTGCACATCAGTACAAATCCTGTGTAAAAGATTTTTAGTCAGTCCTGGAGGTCTTATCCACTCCTCACTCCTCTCCTGTTCTCTCTGATCCTCTCCCTTTCATTTCCCTTCCTTTTTCTCCCCTCCTTATTTTTTCACCTATAAGGCAGCTGAAATCATTTCCATCTTTCAGATTCTGATTGTCGTGAAAGTCATATGAAATAACATACGGAAAATGCTTTGCAAGCTTTATTGTACTGTATAAATGTGAGTTTGTATGTATATGTATCTCAGAAACTCCTACTGTATCTTCCTCTGACTTGAACTCACATTTGTAAGTTAGGTATCAAGAAAGTAACTTCTACCTCAAGTTCAAGATCCAAAAAATATTCACTACAAAACTGTACCTCATGTGCCCCTACCAGTATACTAATGGACCCAAGGAACTGACCCACTCTCTGGAGTGTATGCTTCTTCTTCATACACTTTTAAACTGACCTAGCCGCTTCTGGTCTTCCTCAGGTTCTGCTCAGTTGACATCTACAGCTGTCAGATGAGATGCAGTCGTTCTGCTGCTATATGCCATGGCTGATGAGGGGAAAAGAGGGAAGAAAAATCTTCTTGTCTCTTTCAAGAAGTAGAATTGACTTAACTGACTGCTAGCTTTCTCTCTTTGACTTGTCCAAACTGCTGAACTGCTAAACTCTTAGATTGCTGCTATCTCCAGAACTTACCTATTTAAAGCCCCCAAAGTAGAGTCACTTTTCAGCTCAGACAATGTTGCTTCTGCTTAACTCAATGAAGGCACATGTTCAGATCTTATTAAAAAAAAATGTGTTTACATTTGGTTTAGTATTCCCTTTTTCTTTATTTTAAGTCCTAGGCTTTCAAAGGCCATATTATATATATATACATATATATATATGTATATGTATGTGTATATGTATATATATGTGTGTATGTATATATGTGTCTATATATGTATATGTGTATATATGTATATGTGTGTATACAGAATATATATATATATATACACACACATATATTATATATTTTATATATGTATACAGAATCCCAGAATCCAAGATTTGGAAGGGATTTTGGATATCATCTGTTCTTACATTTGTAAACCTTTTTTAAAAAGATTTTTATAATTATTTCAATATAATTGATTGCCTGTAGTCCCATGTATTTTATTTTATGTATTTAGAAACATTATTCTGAGAAGGAGTCCATAGGCCTCACAAGATTGCCAGAAAGGTCCATAACACAAAAACCAGTAAATAACCCTCAATCTCATAAAACTTCTGAGCCCACACAATAATGCCTATTCTAGCAGTGCTAGTTGTGGTAGGAACAGCATCTGTCTTGTGGAGGCTGGACTGAATTATCTTTAGAGGAGCTAGAAATTAATCTTTGGTACTTGGCTATTCTAGGAGATTAGGGTTTGAACCATCAATATACCTCCTGAGGGAGAAAGGACTCAATTTATTAGGAGTCTGTACTCCTCAGACTTGACAAAGTTCTCACTGCTGTGTGGATAAACATGTACCTTTCTGATTGGATGATGCTACTAATCTAGGTGTAGGAGATGCAGAGGTCTACATGGTGCATACAGTACTATATCCTTATTGATTCTTTTTATGGTTAAGTAAAATTTTCTTTCTTTGGGGGGCAACTAGGTGGTGCAATAGACAGAGCACTGAGCTTGGAATCAGGAAGACTCATCTTAGTTCAAGTCTGGCCTCAGACACTTTACTTAACCCTATATGCCTCAGTTTCTCTTCTGTAAAATGAAATAGAGAATGAACCAAGAAACCCAAGAAAACCCAAAATGGGCTCATGAAGAGTTGGACATGACTGAAAAATGACTGAACAAAGAAAAAACCCTTTTTTAGATAGATATTTTAGGACCCACTAATGTCTCATTTTCTTCCATTTCTAAATCCAAATCATTGAACTGGCCTAAATTAGGCCTGCCTGGAACACTATGGGACAAAACTTGAAGTCTAAGCATATGTGTTACAATCTCAATTTAGCCATAACTCAGATAACATTGTCTATAAAATAAGGGCATTAGACTAGATGAGCTCTAAAGTCTCTTACAGTTCTAAATCCTATTAAATAAGTCATACTTCGATATATCCTTTTTAGCTCCTTCAGTAGGAACATGCTGATCACTAAGACCCTGAGTGTGCAGAGGGCACCGAGACAAGGGCTAAATAAGGGTCAGGGCACTGCTCTTCCAGACTGCAGAGCAATACCAGGAATATGTTGTTGGTCTCCATTAGTGTGTTCCAGGGAGTGAGGTAAATCAGAAGGGTGCAACCATCGCTTATAATTCAAGCAATAATAATTCAGTAAGAGAGGGGCTATATATATCACTTATCCTATCACAGATAGGGAAAAAAGCAATTTCCTAGGAAGGCAGGGCCCAAACCTCATAAGGATTTCTAATCTATTACCAACATCTTACAACGGCTACAACCTAGCCTTTGCTTGGAGACCACTAATGATCAGAATCCACTACCTTGGAGGTAGTCCATCACACATTGGGATATCTCCCATTGTTTTGCTTGGCTATACATATTTGTCCTGGGTTTTATTTTTCTTTCTCTATGGATGAGAAGTTGAAGGTGGGAGGGAAAGAATTCAGAACCAAAAATTAAATAGAATAGAATTTTTAAAACACAATTTTAAAACATGGGCTCACTATGATCATTGTTTACAAGCTCTATGACCTTGGATAAGTCAATTTACTTCTTGGAGCTTCAGTTTCCAAATCTGTAAAATGAGAGGTTTGGATGAGATAATTTGATGATTTGTAATATGAGTTGTTAGAGAACTCTTTAAGCTCCAGCAATCTATGTTTTATGACCTAACATTCTGTATGCTTTAGATTGAGAGACAGTGATGTGACCATCACTAAGCCATTGCATCTCTCTAAGCCTGTTTCCTCACTGTATTTGAAATCAGTGGACCTACATTTACATTCTCTTATTACCTGGTGTTTTTGTTTAGTCATTTCGATCATGTTCAACTCTTTGTGACCCCATTTGGGGTTTTCTTGGCAAATATATTACAGTGGTTTCCTCCTCCAGATCATTTTACAGATGAGGAAACTGAGGCAAAGAGAGTTAAATGCTTGCCCAGGGTCGTATAGCTCATAAGTGTCTGAAGCCAGATTTGAACTCAGGAAGATGAATCTTACTGACTCCAGGCCTAGCACTCTATCCACTGGGCCACCTGGCTTCCCTCTACCTCATGTGACCTTAGGCAAGTCACTTTTGGGCTTTGACTGTAAAATGAGGGAGTTGTACTAGCTGTCCCCTAAGGTCCCTTATAGTTTTCGATCCTATGAACATGATTGACTATAGAAAAGTAGTTGGCGTTTGAGTTTTCACTTTCCAAGGGAGGCTGCTGATGAAATTTGAGTCATCATTATTTACATATTTTTGTAATCACCCTTCTCTTTGTCTTTCTCATCCTTATCCTCCTTCTTAGCTCCTTACTGAGAGCCAAAGTGACATGGTGGCAAGCCTTTGAACCTGGAGTTAAAAGTACCCTGTAATCAAATACTGTCTCTAAGAAGGATTAGCTTTTTGACTGTGAGCAAGACACTTATCCTCCTGGGCCTCAGTTTTATCATCTCTAACAATCATAAAATTGTTATAAGGGTCAAATTAGAAGACATACAGATAGTACTCTGTACACCTTAAGTTAAATTCTTTATGATTTCAAAGACTTTCAAATACAGAATTAAAAATACTTTGAATATTTTGTAGGAATAAATATAATGCTCTCCACTCATTCAAAAAATGTACTTACATATAAGATGTTGGAGACATGGCTAGATAGATAGCACTTAACCTGGCAATGACCTTGGGGCTTTAGTGCTATAGGCTCAGTCTCAGGATATATCAGTAGTCCAAGATGGCAGCCAAAATTCCTGATGGAAACTTTGGCTGTGTTCCCCAGAGTCTAGAAGGAGAGTGATGATGATAGAACTGCTGTATTCAGCCCTGATGAGGCCACATCTTGAATACTGCCTTTAGTTTCGGGGACCACATTTTAGCAAAAGCATTCATAAGCTAGAGGATATTGAAAAGTGTACCACCAGGAAGGCAGATAGACTTGACATCATGTCAGAGAAGGGTTAGTTAAAGGCTTTAGAAGTGATTAGCCCCAAGTTGTCTGAACTCAAGTCCAAACAGGGCCCCATAGTATGACACCCCCTCCAACACAGATGCCCTTGATATGCAGAGTTCAGAATACTCTAACATTCCAGTGAAGATTCTTGAACCTGATTTATAGACATAGGGCACTTGAATGAACCTGCCTACATGTCTTAGACAGATTTGTTTGGGCCCCTGAACAAAGTGACTTCCATAATAGCATACATGGAGAGGACCGATGTTCTCCCCACTCCCATCCCCATCCCAACATTTCATACACCACCACCACCCCCATAATGTTCTAAGATACCCTGAGACTCTGTGCTTTTCAAACAAGCAAACTGAATGCTTAGAATTATAGCATGCTAGAGCTGGGCAGGATCTTAGAGATTACCACCCTTTCATTTACCAGGCAAATAAATGAGAGGTTAGGTGATTTGCCAGTGGACAGTCAAACAGCTAGTTAGTGACATTGCCATTAGAACTGAAGCCTCTCGGCCCCATCCTGTCTATCAGAGGTCACCTTTTTACTTTGCCCTAGAGGGTTTATCTCTGTGTTAACTTCAGTAGCACATATACTAACATTGAAACAATATAGACATTAGTATTGGCCCCCGAACAAGAATGACTGGCAAATTTGTGAAGTGTTCCATTAAAAAAATTTAAAAGCATATTTATCTCACAATATCCCTATAGGTAAGGCAAATAAGATTATCCTGTACCTTCTGAAACTACCTTTATCAGCCAAGTTAAAAAACATAAAGCAAAGATTGTGAGACTGAAAGATTGTCAGGATCTCTGGGGATTGAATGAATTCCATGCATTTTAAAAGGAATTTTAAATCAAGAGAGGAACACAATTACTTTGCTCATTAACCTCCCTGGGATATTGTGGGAATTCGAGATTAAATTAGTATAAAAAGTTGAGTTTTGAAGAAAAAAAAAGCAAAATTTGTTATTTTTCTAAATGGCAAAAGAAAGCACCTTACCTATCTATGACTTGTTTATATGTTAGGACAAGACAGGAGACAGATGTAGACTAAATGAAATACACTTGCCATTACACTAATAACATTTGTTTTAAAATTATTAAAAGTTACCCCTCCAACCCTAAACCCTAAATCAAACCCTAAAACAAAAGAAATTGTGGTAAGGCCAGGATACTAATACTGGAATTGTTGAAATTGTGAATTAGCACAATTCTCCTGGAAAACAATTTGGGTATGTAAATAAATTGGCTAAAATGTTCATATCCTTTTATTCAGATTCCACTGCTAGACATATACCTACCCCAAGGAGGTCATTGGTAGAAAGAAAGGCTCCATATACACCAAAATATTGATGGAAAAAACTGGAAACAGTGTAGATGCCTGTTGGTTGGGGAATGACTAAACACATTGTGGCACATGAATAAAATTGTGAATATGACAGATATAGAGAAGTGTGGAAAATCTTTTATGAGCTGGTACAATTCAATTAAGGAAAATTATATACACAATGACTACAGCAATATAAATGGAAAGAAGAACCATCACAAAATAATGAAAGCTAAATGTTGCAAAATTATAAGGAAAAAAGGTTTGCCCCAAAGAAGACATATGAGAAGATATGAGACAGGGGGAGGGGGTCAGATTTTTTTCAATGTACTGATCAGTTTTGCTGGATTTTTTTTCTCTTATTCTTTCCTTTTGCCTTTAAAAAAAATTTAAGTGAGCTCTCTCTGAGAAATGCAGGGAAAGGAATATGGGGAAAATATAGGTGATGGAAAAACAAAGTGTATCATCAGTAAAAGTATATTTTTAAAATATATAAAAAGCTAATCATCACAGACCATTCTAAACAAACAAACAAAAAGATGAAAAGGTACTGCTAAGCTAAAATAAGCAGAAATATTGACAATGAGTGCAAATTGCCAAAAGGGAAATTTAAACATGATATAAAGAAGCATTTCCTTCAAGTGATCTCAAAGTCAAATAGACTGTCTTGGAAGGTAATGGTTTCCCCTTCTCAAAGTCCCCAAGCAAAGATTGAAATGTTGTACAGAGGATTATAGTTCAGTATAGTTATTGACAATGAGTAGAAATTACAAAAAGAGAAATTTAAGGTTGATATAAGGAAACACTAATTAGAAGTATCCCAAAGTCGAATAGCTGTCTTGTGGGACACTGGCTACCCTTTCTCCTAAATGTTGCCAAGCAAAGCCTGGATGATTATTCATGTGCTGTAATGCAGAGGGTATTATAATTCAGGTTTGGATTGGACTACATGCTCTGTAAAATCCCTTCAGACTCTGAGATTCTGCAAAACTGAGACTGTCCCAACAAGACATTAGAGCTGAGACTCAACCCCAGGTCCTCCGACAGCCAGTGCAGGATCTTTCTGCTATAGCATGTTAAGGTGAAAGTGATTTGTCATCCATGAAGAATAAATCTGTTGGCTTTGTAAACCAGCAAAGCTATAAATCTCCTCAGGGCTCAGAACAACAGAAAGCAGAAGTGTGGAAGGTGTTGATATATAACAATAAATCTGTTATCAAGAGGCAAGTATTATCAAGCTGATAAGAATAAGAAGTCTCCAGAAGCATCACAGACACCTTAAAATGGAGCCAAGAGCAATTAGATTCACTCAGCAGCTCTGCATTCCAGGAAGTATTAGTGGCATTTGGTTTAAATAAACATGCATTGCAGAAGAGGACTGGGACTTGCAAGCTCAATGGAACCTTGGTCCATGATCTGTGCCTAGGGATGAGTAGAATTCCAGTGGTTCTTGGGGATTTCTGAGGATTGCAATTGTCAGGCATTGAGGCCCATTTTGACATTCCCAGCATGCTATGCTCTTAAGGCTGGCAGTCAGCCCAGACCATGCACGGTCCAGTGATCTTGATCTCTCTGGATTTAAAGACTTCTGTTCCTCCACGGGAAGAGGCAGCTTGGCATCCTCTTGATCATTACACTAGACCTACTGCCAGAAACTGAGCTAATACTTTTTATAACTCTGAGGCCAGAAGACACTGGGCTAGTTTATTTTAATTACTTTTTGTGTATATGTGAATATATGTATCATGTGCATAAAGAGGTGCATGATATGGAGATTTGGTTTCTTTTCTAGCCTAGCTGATGTAATCACATAAAGTAAGGGACAGATAACAGAGGTAGAGAAGTGGTAATGATTTCTTCCTTTGTTTTTTTGGTTTTCAGAACAAATACATATTTATACCCTGTTATCCTTTTAATAAGTGTGGAGGCGTTCTCCCTGGTAGTTTGTCCACTGGCCATTGCCTAGCCAAAAAATGAAGGTCTTTAAACAGCTGAGTCTGCCAGACCCAGAGGCTGTGAAGTACACTTGAGGCAGGAAGCAGCTTTCTGATGTAGGACCCCCTGCACTTCTACTAGAAAGTATCAAGAAAAGAATAAATGTCAGCCTCTCATTATCTCATTGCACCAGAGCTTTGCGCTCAATATGAGGCACTAAATCCACCAGGGAGGAGCTATGCAGAAAAATCAGAGGTAACAAGCAACTTTGATGAACAGTAAAAGTACCATTTAGTTTCTCAGATGCTATCCAGCACATTTATCTCGTTTCATTTTGGGTATAATCCACTAACCCTCTTTAGTGTTTGTCTTAGATGTGTTTACTGGACCAGCTCCTTTGGCTGTCTAGCTAACGTCTAGCTAACTACATGTCATGGTGTGCACAATAAGCATTCTTCACCCACTTGTTTTAGACAGTTACATCAAACTTTCCTGTGAATTTGGATTTCATTTAGGAAGTTTACAATTTTCTCAAACTTGATTTGATCAGCGTAATGTCATCTACAAAGAAGACCATACCATCCATAGGGAATGTCTCTTCCATTTAGTCTCTGGTTTGTATATCCTGTATGACCGTAGCAATCACCTTGGGCAAATTTGATTCTTTACCTTATGCTTTACTTGAAATTGATACATGACCTAGATATAAAGAGAGATATTATAAGAAAATTGGAAGAACATGGAAATTCATAATCAGGAAACTGTAAAAGGAAGTTATCTGTTACGTATCTTTCTAGGAATCTTAAGTGATTTTTTAACACACTATAAATGCCTACTTGCTATTTTCTCTTTTCATAATATCCTCACTCTGCTACCTGCTGGATGTAGTAGCTCTGCTTTATGTTTTGCTCAGGTGTGAGAAGACTTGCTGGATTCTTTAGGTCTATCCCTCTGTTCAGCTGCCTTTCTGAATGCCAGAGCTAATTTTCTTGAATCCTTTGTCAGCACCATTGACAATTAATTAATATCAATCACACACACACACACACACACACACACGCACATTAAGTAGTTTGGCTTCTAATTATTTAAAGGAGAAGTTAATGGACTCATATATGCAAATAGACAGCATAACTTTAACAGTTAGGGACCTCAATTTTACCCTTTCAGACTCAGACAAATCTAACCCAAAAAATTAAAACTTGAATAGGTATTTAATAAGTGTTTTCTGCTTTCCTCAAAATATCCAATAGTTAAACTTACTTTGCTTAGCTATGTTTGTTTATTACAAGGGAGGGTTTTAAAAAAATTTTGGGATGGGGAAGAGGAATACTAATAAAATGCATAAAAATGTGCATTAATGTGCAAAAAGGAAATTAAAAGCATCAACGAATCATTTTTCAAAAATGCACAGTCTGAAAAAGAAAGGAAAAGAAAAACAATTTTGGTGACTGAAGGGATAAAGTATGTATTAAATACTTCCTACGTGCAAAGTACTGTGCTAAACAGTGGAGATCATCATCACCATCAATGATATAACTAATGGCATAATTACATTATGGCATAAATATATTAAGTACCTATTAAAGCTAATGGAATTTGCAGAATTCAAACCTGAGCTCAATATTTTTGAGAAGCTTATGTTTAAAAGGCCTCTTCTCTTTCCTTCAATACAATGGTGCAATACTTACAGTATTGGATTTAGAATCAGGGGACCTACATTTGAATCCTGGATTTAACACTTACCAGTTGTATGAACATGGTCAAGTTTCTCCTTCATTTCTCTTCCCAGCTGAATTCAAGCAACTTGAGAGCGATGACTTTTCATTTTTTTCTTTGTATCTCCATAAATATAAAACAGTATCTGGTACATTGCAAGTGTTCAATAAATATTTGTCAAACTCAGTTCATTAGAATTGTCTGAGTGTCAGTTTCCTCATCTGTAAAATATGTGTACAACCTATATTATCAAGAGGAGTGATATAACAAATAGAGAGATGGTTTCAGAGTCAGGGAGACCTGTGTTTAAATCCTGCCTTAACCTCTCCAAGTCCCTAGCAACTTTAAGACTATAACTAGGTCCTGATTAGTTCAAATAACGAATCTCCTGATGTGGCCACATGTATTCATTGCACCTATTGAAAGTTATAAAATGGTCATTGGTCTCAGCTCAATGGAAATATGCCAAGCATTTGAATCATGTGACCACTGAAAGGGGAATTCATTATTCTCACTAATCAAGACTTAGCTGTGTATGTTATAGTGCAACTGCTGATCTGCGCTGGTAGAAGGAATGTCTTCTCTGGGAGTTCCCTATGCCAATGAAATCTTAGGTCTGGTAAAAATGAAAAAAAAAAAACCAAACCCAGCCTTTCAGTGTTGTTATAGGGACAACTCTGATTTAACTTCTGTGTAACTATGGCTTGTCATTATTCTCCCTCTATTAAAGTCTTCTTTCAATTCTTCATTGTGGCAGAAATATGACCTGAGGTTCTTAAAAGCCTATCAGTGGACTAAAAGGTCTGGTATATTAGGATGTCAGAAATGTTGAGAAGATCTTAAGTATGGGCCTGTAACAGCAAGGACCCCAGCATACACAGGAGGGCTTACTGTACAAGTTCTTAGATCTGCTTTTCTAAAAGGAAAGCAACTTTTGAGGGGTTAACAATCTATTTTAATAAAGCACATGTATCACTCTGTTAGTTCAGGGGGAAAAGTCAGTACCCTGAACTTCAGAGAAAATGCCAACAAAAATTGCAAGCAGAAATTACAAACAGACTAACAGACACAGCTTCCATCTGTCTGACCATAGACAATAAATACATTATTATCAGAGAGAGAAGCATCAATATATGGGTTTTCAAAGCTGGGGAGCTCCTTAGCAGCTTCCCAGAGTTTCATCTGGCGCACAAACCTTCTTCCAAAAAATAAGCCCCAAAGTAAAACTTCACCTCAGAGTAAATATACACTTTTCAGAGCTGGAGGGCAGGACCCTCATGACCTAGTGCCTCATTAGAAATTAACAAAAGTATCTGAGGCCTATTAATGGATGAGGAAGATCTTTAACTCTTCCACCCATCTACCATTAACCATACATTAACATTACAGGATCTTGATGATGTATACTCATTAATCTAAACAAACTAAAAGAGCCTCATTACCAGAAATTCTGCCACCAGGGAGTGATTTTTTTTTGAGGATGGGGAGGGCAGAACAATTTCTGAAGCTGAATACTGACACATGGAAATTGTTGCAATCAAAATCAGTGGAAGGAGTGCTCACATGAATGAAATCAGTCATTTTCTTCCTAGGAATCATTTCTTTTAATTTAATAGGAACCTTGAGAGACTTAACCCGAAGCCAGCATTTTGTCCTCCAAGATGTCCTCAGATACCTACTGTTGATTAGACTCCATTTGCCAAGGTTACTCACCACCCATGAGTACTAAGTTCTCTACCTCTTGAGTTTGCCAATTTCAGAAAGACATCTGTTTATTCTCAGATGGATGAGATCTCCCTTACAGCTATATTGCTTTTTGAATGTAAGAAACAACACTTTGGGTTAGGTCATTCTTTGGGCACTCCTTGTTTCATACACTCAGTTTTTCTACACAGGCAAGACAAGTAATGTAGCTTCATAGATGATAGAGTGTCAAACCTGAAAGGGACCTTGGAGAAAAAAAGGATCCAATCCTCTCATTTGACAGGTGATGAGCCAGAGAAGTGAAGCATGTTCAAATTGACAAAGTTATAATAGAAATTAGATTTACTGATTCCTATTAAAAATGGGATGGGCTGCCTCAAGAGGCAGTGGGTTCCACCTCACCAGAGGTCTTCAAAGCAGGCAGCTAGATGGTATAGTAGATAAAAATGCCTGGCCTGGAGTCAGGAAGACTCTCCTTCTTGAGTTCCAGTCTGGCCTCAGACACAACAGCTGTGTGACCCTGGGCAAGGCACTTAGGTTTACTTCATTTCCTCATCTGTAAAATGAACTGGAGAAGGAAATGCAAACATTCCAGTATCTTTAAAAGAAAACCTCAAAAAGGGCACAAAGAGTCAGACACAACTGAAAAACAACTCACCAACAGAGGTCTTCAAGCAAATTCTGGATGCTCACTTCTCAGATAGGTTGTAGAAGAAAATTTTGGTCAAACTGGAAATCCCTTCCTACCCTTAGATTCTTTGATTTGTTTTTTCATAAATTTCTTTATAACCCACCCCTCAAATCTACCTTCCTCTTCCCAGGTAATAA
This sequence comes from Bettongia penicillata ogilbyi, assembly GCA_023548195.1. Classification (NCBI taxonomy): domain Eukaryota; kingdom Metazoa; phylum Chordata; class Mammalia; order Diprotodontia; family Potoroidae; genus Bettongia; species Bettongia penicillata. The sequence continues at coordinate 5,051,344 of JAJHZJ010000260.1, read as the reverse complement.
GCTCATATGATCTTAAATCTAAATCCAAGTGGAACCTCAAAGGTCATCATGTTCTATCCTCTCATTTTACATAATCCACGGGGTTATGAGACTTGCTGAAGGTTACACAGGTAAGTAAGTAGAAGAGAAAGGATTGGAACCCAACTCCTCTGACTCCAGAGTCAGTAGCCTTTTCTCCAATGCTACTTCTTCTAGGGAGAGTTCTCTTCCTCTTTAAATTTTCCATATCTTCTCTTTTACATTTATCTCACTCTCATTGGAATTATATTTATTTGTTTACATATCTCTCTGCCCTATTAAATTGTAAACTCCTTGAGAATATAATCTGTGTTGTACCTCTCTTTGCATTCACTATCACCTGGCACAGTGCCTTGAACATTGTAGGTTCTTTACGCATTTTCAATGAATTAAATTTATTTAAATGAAATTAGACAATATGATTGCATTACTTTTTAGCAAGAGCATGGAAATGAAGAAAAATAAGGCTTTGATCTTTGTGGTTTTGTGATGTGATTAAACTTCCATTCTGGGGGGAAAAAGGTATGATAGCAAGAGGAGTTCTCTCCTCTCCTATCTGATCTATTTGCATGTGGCTAGGTCTAGAATAAGAACAGTTAGGAGTGACTGACTTCCTTGCCTCCTCCAGGATTCCCAAGCACATCAGACAAATTACTTACAGTTTCCTTTTGTGATGTGTTGCTCTGGGCAGCAAGCCCATGGAAGAAACTGAGTAAGTTGAAAGAGCTGATCTCACTTCCCTAGGCAAGGCTCTGCTTCATGTGGAGCAGGTCAGGATTTTCTTTCCCGTGTTTAATACAAGAACAGAACTTAAAGGAAGATTCTCATATCCACCTCATATTTTAGAAAAGAGAGAAAGAAGAATACAGAAAGTGGTTTCTCATGGAAATCTCATAAGACATTAGAGCTAGAAGAGACTATAGAACCTCAATTAAGAAAGAATAACCTCCCCCAAATGCACAAAATCTGAGTATCATTTACATCTTCTAAAATTCGATGGGGCTTTTTTTTTGACATCACATTTATTTCCAAATATATACCTTCCCTTGGACCTTCATAGGAAGGCATTCCTTCTGAAAAAGAATGGGGGAAAACGTGGCAGTTCAGCAACATACCAACCAACTCTGACAATGTATGCAGTATTCTATCCAATAGACCCCCACTTCTGAAAAGAAGGAAGGAAAGCACATTTTGTTTTTAGTTCTTTGAGACCACGTTTGATCATGACAATTGCACAATGTTAAAATGTTTATAGAAGCTCTTTTTGTGGTGGTGAAGAATTGGAAATTGAGAGGATGCCCATCAATTGAAGAGTGGCTGAACATATTGTGATATATGATTGTAATGGAGTATTATAAAAGTGCTATATTATATAATAATATAAGTGTTATATTATATAAAGTGCTATAAAAAATGAAAAACAGGATATTTTCAGAAAAAACTGGACTTACATGAACTGAAACAAAATGAAATAAACTGAAGAATATTGTACGCAGTAATGACAATATTGTACTATGAACAATTTTGAATGGATTAACCTAGACAATGTTCCAAGACAATACCAAAGAACTCATGATGAAAAATGCCATTTGCCTCCAGAGGAAAAACCAATGGCATCTGAGTACAGACTGAAGCATACTATTTTTCACTTCTTTCCTTTCATTCTTTCTTTCTTCCTTCCTTTTTATTTATCTTTCTTAAATTCAAATTGCTTACCATCTCAGGAGAACTCAAAACTTAAAGAAAAATTGAAAATTATTTATACATGTAAAATGTATAGATGTAAATAAAATATATACATGTAAAATGTAGAGAAAATATATTATTAAAAGTATAGTACTCAGCTTCTTTTGTTGTCATTGTTCTATTAACATTATTGTCGTCATTTTGTACATTGCTTTCCTGCTTCTGCGTACATAACTTTGCATCTGTTCATCTAAGTCTTCTAAACACAGTTCCCTCATGCAGTGCTATAAGACAGAGTTGAGATATGTGATTTGTTTACGCTAATTGTGGCAACTTCCATTCATTTGTGCCATAAACCTTGCAACCAGAATTCCAGAATTTTAGAGGAGGGATCTCGGAGGGAGTAAGAATCCTTCCTAGTCAGCCTCTGAATGAAGATCCCTACTAAAAACAAACGTTCAATAACCCCCAGCAACCCATTCCACTTTCTCATAACTGATTATTGGACGTCTTTCCTTAAATTGAGGCTAAGCCTGGCCCTCTATAACTTCCCCCATTACTCCTAACTCTGACCTCTATGGCTAAGATTGACATATCTAATACTCTTTCAGCCCTTCAAATACGTGAAGACAATTATCAGTTTCTTCTAAGTCCTCTTTCTCAGGTTAAAAGTTTCCTGTTCTTTCAACCAGTCTTGTGAGGTGGCTGGTATAAGTGTTACCATTTTTATTTTACAGAAAAGGAAACTGAGGCTTAAAGGAGTTAAGTGAATTGTCCATGGTGACATAGGTAGTAAGGTGTGGCTCAATCTCCTGTCTCCAAGTCAAGTGCTCTTTCTACTATATCACACCGCCTCCTTGAGGCGTGACAAAGGTGGGCTTTCATAAGGTAAGTGGAAAGTGTCACTTTCTGACATCCTGAACCATTGAGTAGTCACTGCCCCATCTTCCAAGGGCTATTTAACTTTAGAAAGGTAAAAAGAAAGAGTACTGGGCTTGAAGTCTGAAGACTGGGGCAATATAGATAAAGTCTGTCAAAGTTTACAGGAGAGAGAGAATATTAAGGTTAGAGAAGTCCAAGAAGGTTTTATTGGTGTGTAAAGTACTAGGGGACAGCTAGGTAGGGCAGTGGATGAATCACCCACCTGGAATAAGGAAGACCTGAGTTCAAATGTGGCCTCAGACATTGACTATCCATGTGGGGGGCAAGTCACTTAAACCTGTTTGCCTCAATTTCCTCATCTCTAAAATGAGCTGGAGAAGGAAATGGCAAACCACTCCAGTCTCTTTGCCAAGAAAATCCCAAATGGGGTCACAAAGAACTGAAAATAACTGAACAACAAAGTCAGGAGACTGAAATGACTGAACAATAAATTACTTGAAACAAGGAATAATTTTGAAATAGTTTTATTCTGTGACAGCAGTGGTCCTGTGTATGTATTTCTTCTAATGCTAGGATGACTCTGACCTTAACCGAATGAAACTGGATTAACTTGGTTTCCCCACCTTTAATTTTCTATCAGTTGAGTCCTAGATTTCATACAATATGCATGTGTTTCCTTGTTCTCTTTTATTTTGTTTTGACTGTATGGGGTTGTAAGAATGAATATTACTCTGAGGAACTATGAAAAAGCCATAGCTCTTAAAGAATACCCTTCAACTGACCATTAGAGTTATTGCATTGTCTGTTGGTGTAGGTTAGTCAAGTGTTTTAAGGATCATTCAGGACAATAATTCAGTTGCACTGAAGCACAAAAGCCAAAAATAAAAACAAAATGCCAAAGACTGACAAACATGGGAAAAAGCCTAAATTCATCCTTGAAGACAAAGCAAAATCGTTCAGAGGAGAACACAAATCAGTGCTTAGCAGAAGATAAGTTTCCTATGGAAACATGGTATCTTGGAAATGGGAACTTACAGCTTTAAAAACCCAACCCCCATCTGATATGTAACTTTCCCTCTATACCATCCCCCAAAGATGGTCCTTCAAACACATCATTGCCAGGAGATTTAATATCTCACAAAGCACCCTACTGCATTTTCTGATAGCTCAATTGGTTTTTTACTACATCTTCAGCAACAGCAACAAAATTAAACCAATTTATGTTGAGCCAAAATCTTCCTCCCTATAATTTCTTTCCATTGGTCCTTATCCTGCCCTCTGGAGCCATAAAGAACAAGTCTAATCACTTTTGCACATGACAGCATTCAAATATGTGAAGACAGCCAAGTTTTTCTATTCTTTCTTCAGGCAAAACACCTCTTGTTCTTCCTGTGAGAAAAGAGGCAGCCGAGCATCAGGGATTAGACATGTTCTGCTTGGCCCCAGAGGGCAGAGCTAGGAAATAGAGCTAGGGCAGAAATTGCAGAGAGGCAGATTTGGTCTTGATGTCAAGACAAACTTCCTCACAGTTAGAGCTTTCCCTGAATGGATTGGGCTGCTTAGATAGGTAGTGAGATTTCCCTCACTAATGGTCTTAAAGCAAGGTTAGAATTGGGGTGGGGAACCTGGGGCCTCAAGGCCACATGTGGCCCTCTGAGTCCTCAAGTGTGTCCCTTTGACTGAAACTTGAGGACCTAGAATGAGTGCCACATGTGACCTTGAGGCCCCAAGTTCCCTACCCCTGGCTAGATGATTACTAGAATGTATTGCAGAGGGGCTTTTCATTCAAGTAAACAGATGGACCCAATGACCTTTTTGGTCTCTCCCAATTCTGAGTGTCTGATTCCGTGAGAAGTAAAAATGAAATATTCCCAGCAAGCAGCAGTGGGAGAAAAAGTTGCAGTTGTAGCTTTGCAGCCAGATTGTCGAGGGCTTTAAATGTCATGCTTCCTTCTCTCTAGTCATACGAATCTTTCCACCCACTAAGTAAGTTCACATCCGATCCAACTCCTCCAGGAAGCCTTTCTTCACATCCCAATTATAAGCAAACCCTCTCTAGACTTCCATTGGCATCTATCCTCCTTAGTATTATATTGTAATCTCAGAGTTGGAAGGGATCTCAGAGGCTTTTTGGTGTAACCTATACCTAAAAAAGAATCATTTATAAAATATGCCTGCCAAGTAGTCATTTGGCTTTTTTCCTTATGGATCTTCAGCGAGGGGCAGCCAGGGCAGCCCTCTGGGTCCTGAAGCAGTCCATTCTGCTTTAGAATAGCTCTATTTTTTTTTTAATTTTTCTTTATTTCTACCTAAAATCAGCTTCTACCTATCATGACCAATACTGCCCTTTGGGAACAAGCAGAATAAATCCTCCTTCCACAGCTCTTCACATACTTTAAGTCTGCTTTCATGTTTCCCCCAAGTCCTCTGTTCCCCAGGCTAAGCATCTGTAGCTGCTTCCATTGATTCTTACATGGCAGGAACTGGAGGGCCTTGATAATCCTGGTTGCCTTCAGCTAACCTCTTTACAACTGTGCCATATCCTTCTTAAATTGAGGTTCCTAGAACTGAACCCACAACTACAGATATAGTATGATGAGAGGAGAAGAAAATGAAACCAAATTGCTTATTTCTAGATTTTGCTCATCTTAATGCAACCTAAGACAGCAAAGCCCCATCCTTCTTGGCTACCATATCACCTTGCTGAAACTTATTAGATTTTAAGTTCCCTAAAATCTCCAGGAATGTTTAAGGTGAACTGCTGCCTAGCCATGCCTCCTTATATTGTACTTGGGAAGTCAATTTTCTTTTCAACCCAAGTGTAAACCTTTACCTGTATCAAAAAAGATTCCTCGTAGAAGATGCTGGTGGAGGATACACTGCCTTATACTGCTAGTTCTTTCATCAGATGTATGTCATATCTCTCTAACTTATTTTCCTTTGTTTGAAATGGTTTCTTCTCAATCATCAATGCAAATTTTATACTTTGAGGTTTTACTCAAGAAGATTTCTTTCAAATGAATCCAAACCAAAATACAAGAGGTAGAATTTGAACCCTGCACTCTCCAGACTTCAACTCTGGTGTTCTTACTATACCATGCTAACTGTATAAGAAGTATTGAAAGATTTTGGATAGCAAAATGACATAGAACCATGAAATTTTGGAGTTTAAAAGGACCCAAGAAATCATTTGCAATACAAAGAATTTGGAATCAGCTCACATTAGTTCAAATCCTACCTCTGCTATTTATTACCTACATGATATTAAACTTCTCCCCTCTGGATTTCAGTTTTCTTATCTGTAAAATGGGGGTGGGTGGGACAGATAAGCTTGAATAGCCCTTCACTCACACACTCTTGAGTTTTCTGTGAATGTCTAAATGTGATTGTTTTAAGTCACCAAAGAACTATTATCCACATGCCCTTCTGCATCTCACTACCACCCAAGATTAATTCTTTCCATCAGATTGCTGCTCAGAGACACTTCTCATGCTCTATTTCCTGAACTTCTCTCATTGAACTGGTAGTCCATGAGGTTGACCATATTTATGAAAGTGTCAATATGAGTTGTAGAATTCCAATATAAGAAAGGACTCAATAGGTCCTGTATGTCCACTGCCTACTTTCATTAAATGACCAGTAAGAGCCCCAGCCCAAGCCCCTATGGCTCGTTGTTTACTTTTGATGGCTTAGAATGAGTGCAAATAGCAATTGTTTTCTGTTCTGGCCAGAAACGCAGAAGGTCTTCCCCTCCCAGAGTGATATTTTTGTGCTGGTACATTAGGTCATCTTTCATCTCAATTCTTTTCTAGCCCTTAATCATAAAATGAACATTGCCTCAGGCAAACTGAGGTCTTGGAAAGACTTTAATTTTAAAAGGCCGTGGTCATCCACTGCATCCCAAACCATAACCAGCTGTTTTGACTTGCGTCTTGCCGCTGCACTTTGAAGACTCTGGAAGAGAGAGTGAGGCTGCCAACTTTGGGTAACTCTTCCTCACATAAATGCAATTCACTCATAAGTCAAGACATGACCCCATGATGTCACTGGTCTTCTTTGAGAACAAAAGACAGACAACATCTTTGGGAAGAATCTTCTCCACAACCCTACCACCATCAATTAGGAAAAGAACTCACATTTATATAGCTCTTCAAAGTTGCCAAAATGTTTACATCATCTCATTTAATCCCTATAACATTACTCTGGGAGGTTGCTACTGTTATCTCCATTTTACAGAAGAAGTGATTGGGCATCAGAGAGGGCAGGTGAATTGTTCAATGTCACAAAAGTAATAAGCACCTGAGTCAGGCTTCAGACAAAGTTATTCTTGATTTCAACCCCTTAATGAAAGGATTTGTTCTGTAAAACTTGGACTCAGACAGAAGGCTGCACCGAAGGATCTAGAAGGCAACATGTGGCCTCAAAGCCACAAGTTCCCCACCCCTGTTTTAGCCACTAGCAACCCCACTTTCCAGCTTCTACCACAAGATCTGTAGGGATAAAGGATTGACACCCCCATGAAAGAGATTCAAAGTATCTCAGAGTCAGCAAGGACCCCAGGGCCAATTCCTGTTCAAGAAATGCCTCCTACACCATCTCAGCCAGTAGTCATCCGGTACATGGTGACATTCATACTCCTTCCCCAGGCAGCCTATTCTACTTGTTAGGAAGCTTTTCCTTACATTGCATCTAAATCTAACTTTCTCCAGTTTCCATCCACTACTCCAAGTTCCACCCTCTGGGCCTAAGCAGAACAAGTGTAATCCAAACCCCCTCTTTTAAACATGGCAGTCCTTCAAACTTAAAGACAGCTATCAAGTTCTATCTAAGTGTACTCTTTTCCAGACTAAACAACATCCCGGTTATTTTAACTGATCCTTACATAGCAGAGTCTCCAGTCTGCTTCCCATCTTGGTTACCCATCTCAAATCAACAACAGTCCAGAATGGCGGAGTAAAAAGTGAAGCATGGGGCTCCCATGACTCACTCCCCCAATAATAGGATCTTATCTTCAAGCCTGTCCATCAACAGTCATTTATTAGATTCTTAGTTACATGCCAAGGCACTGTGCTTGAGGAACTCACATGATACTGTTGTGGCTATTTAGTTATTTTCAGTCATGTGGGACTCTTTGTGACCCCTTTTGGAGTTTTCTTGGCAGAGTTAATGGGGTGGTTTGCCATTCCCTTCTCCAACACCTTTTACAGATGAGAAAACTGAGGTAAACAGGAGTTACATGTCTTCTTCTCGGTCAGTTTGTCTGAATCCAGATCTGAACTCAGTTCTTCCTGACTTTGGGCCCAGAATTCTATTAACTGCAACAGCTACTCTGCCATGCTGATTCACAATATGTGAATATAATAGAATATTATTGCATGGTGAGAAATGAAACATAGGAAGAATTCAGAGAAACAAAGGATGACATATGATCTGTGGAAACAGAAACAAAATATACAATGACTATAACAATGTTAAAAGCTGAACACTGTGATTTTAATGACCAAGCATGGCTCCAGGGATAAGATGAGAAAATGTACACACCTCTCTCCTTTTATAGGACAGGGTGGAGGATTATGGGCATGGAAAGTTGCATATGCCGTCGGGCATTGCCAATATGTTCATTGGTTTTAATGAACTTTAAAAAAAAATCATTAATACAAAGGAAGGCCCACGTGGGAAGGGGGAGGAGGGAGAATGAGTCAACAATACAATATTCTATCCATAAAAGATGGCTAATGGGATCCTATTCTGCATTGAGAATTGTTATGGTTCTGTCATGTCTAACTCTCTGTGACTCTGTGGGATCCATAGCATGCCAACTCCATCTCTCCTCCACTGTCTCCTGTCCAAGTCTGTCCAAGTTCATGTTCATTGCTTCCATGACACAATTTATCCATCTCATCCTCTGCCATCTCCTTCTCCTTTTGCCTTCAGTCTTTCCTAACATGAGGGAATGATATAGTAATAAAACTGATTTAAAAAAAAAAAGAATTTTTTGATATGATTTCTGAGCTCCTGTCATCATCCTTTATAGGAATATATGCTGAAACCAATGTAACAGAAAAGTAAAATACAAATTTCATATACTTTAATTCAACTTTTAAAATAGGAAATAGCCCTTTCTCTCAAGGAGTTTTACATTCTATGGGATAAACCTATTATATTCCTTCATAATATTTTCTCCCTAAGATTATGCCAATTTCCCTGACTTTAGATGACTAATTCTACTTCTCATCTCCACCATGAGATTGGGTGTTCTCAGTCAATTTTGGTGGGATTCTTCATGACCTCTGGTTCCCCTCTTTTGCTTGTATCAGATCACTTTATCAACAGAAAGGTGCTCCCCCATCCCTACCCCAGACTGGGTGATTATGCTAAATCACTGATTAGTATAAACCACATTCTTCTCTCAACCAGTGTTGCAAGGGGAGGAGGGACCAGCTATATTGTCTTAAGTAGCAACCCAGACTCTTTATTGAGGGGGGCCCATGGCTCACTTTTTCAAATTGAACTTCTAAATAGTAAATAGAGTGCCCCACCTGGAGTCAGGAAGACTCATCTTCCTGTTCAAATCTGGCCTCAGATATTTACTGTCTGGGCGGATCACTTAACCCTGTTTTCTTTTTCTGTAAAATGAGCCAGAGAAGGAAATGGCAGACCACTCCAGTATCTTTGCATAAAATGGGTCATGAAAAGTTGGATACAACTGAACAACAAAAACCACTGGGTTTGTCAGTAACCAGGGTTGAGAGCCTCTGAAATCATTAAGTCCAATGAATGTCAACCTTCCTTGTAGTAGCAGAAATGGTATATAGTTGCACCCCCCTCGCTTTAGTCCAAACCTGTGTCCCAGGAGACCAGACTCATACAGGTCCCAATGGGGAGTATTCTCAAGTACATAGGCTGACCATGACCTGCATCCCCATCTTTCCAGAAATCCTAGGCTCCTTTGGCTTGAGTTGCCTAACCTAGCCATTGTATAGAACTGAAGGCAGGCCACGTTCCATTTGGAATAAATCCAGGAACAGTGTTTACCACAGATATATGATCCATCAAGCTACAACCTCCCCACAACAAATCCTAAATGAGGGTTTTTTCTCTGGTATCAATATCATCAGGATGTCTTGGGGGGTTTTTTTTGCAATGTCATAATAGGGAAATTGGACTCATGTAGATTCCTGAACTGTTCTTCCAATAGTAAGCATATAAGCTAGATGGTGCAATGAATTATGGTCAAGACCAGAGTTAAAATCCTTCCTCAGACACTAGCTGTGTGACCTTAAGCAAGTCACATAACCTTTCTAAGATTCATTTTCTTCATCAGTAAAATGAGTTAATAATAGAACCTTTCTTACAGGATTTTTGTGAGGATTGAATGAGATAATATTTATAAAGAACATTGCAAATCTTAAAGTGATAGATATATAAATTATATACATGGTGTATATATATATATACACGTATGTGTATGTATGTATTTGTGTTTGTGTATATATTTATTTAGAAATGTGTGTGTGTGTGTGTGTGTGTGTGTGTTTAGAAACTGCTAGATGGATAAATAAATAGAACACTATTTCCAGTGTATCCAGGGTCAGGAAGACTTGAGTTCAAAATCCAGTCTTAGACACTTACCAGCTCTGTGACCTTGAACAAGTCACTTAACCTCTCTCAATCTTTGTTTTCTGGTCTAGGAAATGAAGATGATAATAGCATCCTCCTCCCAAGGGTGTTATGGAGATAAAATGAGATATCTATAAAGCACTATACAAACTTTAAAGCACTATGTAAATGCTAGCTATTGTTATTATAAATAAATGTTGGTTAAAATAAACATAGATTTTTTTACATCCTTCCCCCTTATCCTCTCTACAGCTTTTGATTCAATTGATCATTCCCCTCCTTCCTACTTCCTTTTTAAAATCTCTAGCTTCTGTCCTTCAAAGCAAATCAGCACCACTATTTATATAAGCCTTTTTAAAATTTCGCTACTTGATACTAATCTCTCTCTCTTGAAATTATTTGCATTATTTTAAACATTTTTTTGTATCTACTGATTTATGTGCATGTTCAGTCCTCCCTTAGTATGTAAGTTTCTTGAAGGACCATTAATGCCTGAAACATAGTAGATGCTTAATAAATATTTATTGAATGATTGACAGATTTTCTATGAGTCACCAATGTTTAGCATAGTACTGTGAACATAGTGGACAAGAAATTGAATTTTATTAACCTGATCACAGGAGTACCAAAAGAAGGCCAAATACTTGAACTCTGACATGCAAACAGGTCCTTGAATTATCACAATTGAGAACCTGACTGACCAGTTCCCAGGGCTCATGGTATTTACTAAATTAGATTTCCAAAGGGTCTATAATCTGACTCATATAAGGAAAGATATCAAATGGAAGATATTCTATGTGAATACTAATCTATTTCCCCTCCTTTATACATACTCTGAATGTTTCTTGCATATATGTATTTTTTAATGACACAGTAGAATATAAGCTCTTTGAGAGCAGGAGATGTTTTTACCCTTCTTTGTATCCCCAGTATTTAGTACAGTGTCTCATACTTAGTAGCTGATTAATGATCATTTTTTGATTGATTTTTTAATTGATTGATTGAGGTTGAAATTTTTTCAGTATTTTACTCAGAATTTTAAAGATCTGGGAATTATAGTGAATTACAGTTTAAATATGAGTCAGAAGTGCAACATGCAAGCAAAATAGGACAATGTGATCTTAGGATTCATTGAGAATGGCATATTGATGAAATTGACCAAAGAATTGCCTAATGAGCTTTTGAACAATTATGGTGAATGGGAGAGGTGGAGCACTTGAGTCTAGTAGAAAAAGTTGGTTTAGAAAGATTTACTTTTAGGTAATCATCTCTAATCATAGAAGCAAAAAAGTAGGTGACAAGAGAATTTTCATTGCTTAAAAGGTCACAACCTAAACTATTAGTAATATGTCTTGATTCTAAAATAACATTAAGACATTTTTCCCTTTCCATGCAACTTGAGAAATAACCAGTCTTATGCTTGTGTATTGTTTCCTCAGATTTCTATTGTCAAAACTTATTAAGTTTTCTGTTTATAAGTTGGTTTATGGTGTCCTATTCTGGGAGAATTGTTTTCATTTTAAGAAAAAAATTTCAAGAATAACCAGAAATTTTTGAAACTACATCATCTGAAACAGAGGCAAGGTACTAGATGTTAGGGAAGATGTATTTCAAATTGCTAGTTCACAGGTCACCAGCTTTGGTACTGATAAAAGGAAAGGAGGACCCTTAGAAAAAGTTTCCTCATTAAAAGTAAATTAATGGGAAGGCAGTTAACTGGGAGGAAAAGCTTTTGATTAGGATAGAATACCCTACAGATAGTGGATACCCCAGAAATACCTTTTGATAGTGATTGGACAAGATAATTACAAGTAAAAGTTGACTACTCTCATTCTTTTAGGACTTCTGATCATATGAGAAAGTGGTATGCAAGAACAGGAGTTTAAAAGAGCAAATATTTCTCCTGATTTGTAGACATAGGAGACCCTGTCATTTCCAGGGTTTATAAATGCAATTAGAGACAAAAAGAGATTGATACTACTTAAAGAATACTGAAAAAAGATGCCAAATCATACCTATTTGAAATCTGCCGTACTCAGAAACATTAAAGCATACTATATGTGTTTAAAAATCAAGCCATGTAGTATGCTTTAATGTTGCTGAGTTTATCACATTGAGACAAAAGGGTAGAACTGGGAGGCCAGTGAGGCAGGAGTCTGATAGGTATCATTGGTCTATAAGATAAAAAGTTGAATTTCACAGAAATTAACTAAGTTAGGAAGGTGTGTTATTGCATTTTAAATGAGATTCCAGATCCCAGAGTACAGTAAAAGGAAGTATGGAGCACATGACAGTCAACAGAGAGAAAATAAAGTAAGTAAGCTTTATTGAGGGGAAAATACTCATAAAAAGAAGAAGCCATCAGGGGAGATGGAAACAGATCAGGTCTGCTGGGTCCTGCTGGAAGGGAGCCTGGAAACCGGTAACATCTACTCTAGTTGGTTTGTATAGGGTTCTTATTGGGTCAAACAGTCCCAGACTTTGGGGAAAGGGAACTGGGAGGTTCAACCTGAGCAATAGTGCTAATTCATGGGAGAGGAAGCTGTGGGGTGAAAGGAGAGAAAGGGACTCCTGGGGAATTATTGGTTTGTTAATATTCAAACTAGCAGAAAGCAGTTTCTGCAGGCCCTACTGTGATAAAGTGGCTCAGAGGATTTTAGCTTCCCTAAAGCTAAAATGGTAGCTAGGTGGCATAATGGATAGAGTGCCTTGAATTCAGGAAGACCTGGGTGCAAATCTGGCTTCAGATACTTAATAACTGTGTGACCCCGGGCAAATCACTTACTCCTGTTTGCCTCAGTTTCCTTATCAGGAAAATCAGCTGGAGAAGGAAACAGCAAACCTCTCCAGTACCTTTGCCAAGAAAATCCCAAATGGGCTCACAAAGAGTTGGACCCAACTGAACAATAACAAAAATTGCTTCCTAATTTGGAGCCACAGGGAGTGTACTAAAGCCATTGCAGAAGGGACATGGAAATTACCATAAATCAAAGTGGGAGAGACCAAATTTCTCAAAATTTGGGATCAGAGGTAGCAATACTAGTTCTGAGTCTAAGACTGTTTGCTTGCCGTTTATTGTTCGGTGTTGGCTATGTACCCATAGGTGTTCATAGTAGCCAGAAGACAAGGCACAAAAAGAAACATTTAGGCTGAATGTCAGGAAAAATTCCATAACAACTGGAATTCTCTGTAAGTGAGAATTAGGCTGCCTTAGAAGATAATAGGTTCCCTCTCTTTAGAGGCCTCCAAGCAGAAGCTAGACAATCACTCTTCAGATATAGTAGGGTGAAGATGGGGGGCAGGGGTAATAAATTGAAGAGATAGCTGCTAAGATCCTTTTTTGATTCTAAAATTATATGATTCTCTGATTGGAGAGAGGGCACATATCTTGATTTTCCACAAAAAGTAAAGAGAATGAGACTTACAGGTTTATAGATCATTAAGTTTGACTTTGATTCCTGGCAAATTTTAGAATGATCATTAAGGGAATGTTTAATAAGAATAGCTCATGCTCCAGCGTATCTCATTTTCCTTCTTGGTGGCATTTTTAAACTGGTAGATGAGGGGGATGTTGTAGATAGAGCTTACCCAGATTTTACCTAAGCATTTGACAAAGTCTGTAATGCAGTTCTTGTGTACATGATATAGAAGAGTTTTTAGAATACTACAATACAATTAGGCAAATTCATAACTAGTTGAAAGGTTATCAATCAAAATGTAGTCAATAATGGTTTTAGGGTGATTTGGAATCTTTTTCCCAAGTGCCCCAGGGCTCTCTGCTTGCTTGAGGGATGTTTAAAGTTTTTAATCTGTGTAAGGGTGTGTCTAATGCAGCCTGCATTTGCATTTTATAAAGGGTAATCCCCTTTCAGAACTGATTGGGTCATTTTAGGTTCTATACAAGATATAAAAGGATACACTCTGCCTACCACATTAGTGACATAGATAAAGGTATAGATGGCATGCTTATTAAATTTACAAATGATAGAAACCTTGGATATCTAGGTAACACAGTGGTTCACCAGATTAAGACCCCAAAAGATCTTGATGGCTGAACTGTTGAACTGGATCTACAAAGATGATATTTATCAAGGATAAAGTAAAGTCTTAGATTTAGATTCAAAAATTCACCTTCACAAGTACAGTATGGGAAAGGCATGACTAGGGAGTTCATGTGAAAAAGATGAGGGCTCTGAGTAGACTGGAGATTCAATTGTGAGTCAACAGCAGCCCCAAAAGCTAACATGACCTTCGATGGCATTCAAAGGAGCAAAGAGTGCAGCAACGGGATTGGATGGGATATTCACGTTATATTCTATCCTGGTCATTCTCTTATTAATTAATTCTATTGGGCTGATTAATAGAATTAATTCTAATTAGGGGTCATTCTACCCTACTATACTGGGAGAATAACACTGAATTTTGCATGTCATATTTTAGAGAGGATACAGACAAATTTTAGAAGATCCAAGTGAAGGTGACCATGATGGTGAAGAACTTTAAGATACTTCCAGATTATAATTGATCGCAGGATGGCAAAAGTTTAACTTGGAAAAGTTAACCTGGGGAAAGAAGGATCACCATGGCTTTGTTCTATTGTTTGAAGAGTCATCAGGTTTGCTCTGCTTGGCCCAAGGGGACAGAACTTGGACCAATGGGTAGAAATCGTAAAGAAGTAAATCCAGCCTTGATGTCAGGAATAATTTCTTAATCATTATTGTTGTTCAGTTGTTTCAGTCATGTCTAACTCCTTGTGACCCCATTTGGTCTTTTCTTGGCAAAGCTACTAGAGTGGTTTGCCATTTCCTTCTCTAGCAATTTTACACATAAGGAAACTGAGGCAAACAGGCTTAAGTGACTTGCCAAGGTCACACAGTGTTTGAGACCTGATTTGAACTCAGATTTTCTTGACTCTAGACCTAGACTCTAGACTCTAGCCTCTAGACCTAGACCTAGAACTCTATCCACTGTACCACCTAAGCTGCCCATTTCTTTAATAATTAGAGCCATTTTAAAGTAGCACAGGCTGTTTCAGTAGTTCCTTTCCATTAGGAGTATTCAAGGAAAGTCTGGATGATGATTTGTCATGAATATTGTAGAGAAGATTATTCTTCTTAAAGTAACTACCTCTGAGTTTTATCTAAATCTTGAATTTTGTGATTCTCTGTCTAGAAATGGACACTGTATAGTGTCAGTCTAATGACTGTACCCTTATAAAATGCATCTGGAGTAATGAGTTCAAATCTGGATATAACATTTTTAAACCATATTATTAATCGAGAACTCAAGCAGAGGAAGGCAGCCAAGATGGTGAAGGGCTCCAATATCTATATTACATGAGGATCAAGATATAGAACTAAGGATGTTTGGGCTAGAGAAGACTGAGTCTAACAAATGAGCAGCTCTGACATTGTCCATGGAGAACAGAATTAAGAAAAGTTCTTTTCCCATGAAAAGATTTTCCCCTGCCAGATTACCTACATGAATGTAGAGACCACATCTTCATTATCTTGGGATCTCTCTCAGTGCCTAGCACAAGCTTAGCACAAAATAGCCATTTAATAAATCCCGGCTCCAACGCTTACCAGTAATATGGTCATGAGCAACTTCAATCCTCCTCCTTAATTTCCTTTGAAATGGGTATACTTGAAGTCTAGCACAGCACTGGCAAGGTAGCAGCAAACCTTGGGGACATGTGCATCAGTTGCTGCAACTTCTGGAGCTCTCAACCAACAGATGGTTAAGGAGATCAGACAACTGAGATTACAGGGAACCTTTTGCTGGCACTAGGCATGGGACTCGATTGCATTGCTCCTACACAGTTCTGGGTCACAGTCCTAGCAGGAGGAGAAGCTCTAGCAGGAGCTGGGATCCTGGTTACAGTTACAGGGTGGAAAAGAATGCTTGCAGTTGCTCACAGACCAGGAGAGGACAGGACAGGACAGGAGAACAATGACCATAACTCTCCTTAGATAATACCACCGTGGAAAAACTGAAAACTTATAGACACTCCAGAACTAGCTCTAAAAACAGCTGCACAAAAAAACCAAAAAAAACCCTGAAGCTTGGGGCAGGGTCCCCTCCATGCATGGAGCAGAGCCCAACTTCAACGTAAAATTAGAAGTCAAAAAACAGGCTGGAGAAAATGAGTAAACAGCACCATTAAAAAAAAATAATCTAACCATAGAAAGTTATTCTGGTGAAAACAGAGGATAAAATGGAAATACTCATCCTCTTACCTCACAGGGTTTTTAGCAAAGCACTTTATACTAATTTGTGAATGAATGAATTACTTCTCTAGGCACCCAAGATTATGACCATTTGGTTTCTTTCTTTGTCCCTTATATGTACTAACAACAAGAATTTTCCTATCCAGCTTCTTCTTTTCGTCTTAAGAGAAACAAAACTGGGCCAGTGCCTTAAACATGATGCTCTTTAGATTTGGAATATGGGTTAGAACCTCTGAGGTTCTTTGTAGCTCAAAGATTTTGTGATTCTGTTAGCTGGAAAAATATATGATGATATAAGCATAGATGAGAAAGAGTCCATGTGAAAAATTACCTGGTGGTTTTAGTAGATAGCAACCTCACCATGAGTCATCAGTGTGACACGGAAGCCAAAAAGGTCTATGGATTTTAGGCTGTATTAACAAGAAGCATAAGGTCTTTCTATTATATTTTTATTTGGACTTAACAAACACCAAATAGAATGGGCATTTCCATATACACAGTAGGGCAGAATTAAACTGTAGGTCTCCATTCTTTTCTTTGTGGGTATACAACCTGAAGCTTTCAAAGTTGTCCTACTTATTATCTGTGTTTCTTTCTGGCAGAAGCACGATTTTTGATGCAAAAGTTACACTTTTTGTGTCATGAACCCTCTTTGCCTGGTGAAGCTCATGGATCTTTTCTCACAATGATGTTTTAAATGCATAAAATAAAATACATAGGATTACAAAGGAAGCCAATCATATTGAAATATAACTATTAAAATATTTTTAAAAAGTTGAAGGACCCTTGCACACTAGAAGGAGTGAAATGATAGCTCTTCTGATAGACCAGACTAGATCCTGGTCAGATAATATCCAGAATATTCTATTCTGTTTAGGGTACCACATTTTAGGAAGGTCATTATTAACTTGAATAGAACTGAGATCCAGAGTGATCAAGATGATTAGAAATGTTTCAGATCATTCCATGTGAATTTCATTTCAAGAGACTTGAAACCTAGAGAAAGGAAGATTCAGGAAAAAATGTAATAGTTGTCCGCAAATATCTGAAAATTCTTCTGTGGACAGGGGATGCAGCGTGATTTTTTATTTTGGATCAGTAGAAGGAAAAGCTTCCTATCAATTAGAACTGTCCACAATGGATTGGACTGCCCAAAGAGGATAGCTAACCCCTTGTTACTGTATAGGTCTCCAAGGCTAGATGACCATGACGTTGGGTATAGAGGATTCCTTTTCAGGGATTGATTGGACTTTATCTTGGAGATCCTTTCTAACTTGTAGATCTGAAATTCTGAGATTCCTTAGTGTTTGCTGCAGATACAAAAAGGTAGATGAGAAGACAGGCCCCTCCCCTGCAAAAAAAAAAAAAAAAAGCCATGAAGCCACTATTTTGGCCATCACCTTAACCTTGTATTGGCCATTAAATCTAGCTGGCCATTTTGCAAAGCTTTGAGGAAAAGGGATCTAGGGCAGGTACAATTTAAGGTGAAGAATGAGAAGGAAAATATAGAACATGGGATGCTGTGGAGGCAAAACAAGCAGGAATTGATGAGAGCCTAGATTTCTATAGAACTTTATCGTTTCCAAAAAGCCTTCAATGCTGAGAAAGAGGGAGCATAAATATTTTTATTCCTTTTTGATGGATGAGGAGGAGTTAAGTGGTCTGCCCAAAATCTTACAACTTCTGAGTGCAAGCCAGAACTCAAACCAAGATTCAGGTACCTCTCCTCAGAGGAATGGATTCAGTCAACAATTTTAACTCTTTGAAATCATGGGGGTTTTTTTTTGGATTTTCTAAGTTCCCTAAGGGCAGAGGCTGTTTTTTCCTCTGTATCCCTGCTGCTTAGCACAGTGCATAGTATGTAGTAGGTGCTTAATAAATGTGTGTTGATTGATTGAATATAAAAGCCCTACACTAGTGACTCCTCATGCAGTATAGCTAAGCCCCACTGGTTTCTGAAGACTATGTGAGCAGAATACAGGCATACCTCAAAAATATTGCCAGTTCAGTTCAAGAATTCTACAGTAAAGCAAATATCACAATAAAGTAAGTCACTCGAATTTTTTTGGTTTCCTATTGCAAATAAAAGTTATGTTTACACTATACTACAATCTATTAAATGTGTGGTAATATTATGTCTAATAAAAACAAGGCACATACCTTAATTAAAAAATACTTTATTGCCAAAAATGCTTACCATCATGTAAGCCTTCAGTGAGTCATAATCTTTTCGCTGGTGGAGAGATGAAGCTGAATACACATCAAATGATACATAAATAAAACAGATTCCTCAAGGTATTATTGAGGGATGAGGGTAAACAAGGGTATGATCTGGGGTTCATTATAGAACAAATCATACAGGGGTAATTCAAACCACGAAAAATCAAAATTGGTAGCAGGGATATGCCAAAGCTGACTTGTACCAGCTCTGTAGAGGCAATTTTTAAATTTTCAGGGTGAGTATTTATACCTTGGAAGTCTGCAGACACTACAAATAAGGGCTTGATTTATTGTTTCGTTGATTGTCTAGATTTAAGGAAGTGATGGAGAAATGAGAATAATATAGATTTAAACTAAGGACAGTTAAGAGAAGTCAACGGCAAGATTCCTGGTTTAGAGTCAGGAAGACCAGAGTTCAAATCCTGCCTCAAATACCAGGCAAAGAAATTAACTTCTCTACCTCAGTTTTCCTTAAATGTAAAATAAGGGCCTCTCATGTCCCATACAGCTGTAAATCTGTGACCCTATGGGAAACCCACTATTTCTAGGACAGTCTCTTCTGCTATTATACAGTTAACTTAAGAAACCTAAATTTCATTCTTTGGAGCTTGTATTGAGTCTTCCCTGCTCTGCCTGCTGAGGCCCAGTAGAATAGCTCTAACCCATCTTTCACATGACAGCCCTTCAGAGGGCTAATGACAGCCATCACTGAAATTCAGTTCACTGAGAATTTATTAAGAACCTGTATGTGCCAGGCATTGTGCTAGAATACAAAGACAGAAACCAAATTGTCCTTGTCCTTAAGGATCCTATATTAAGGGGAAGCAGCATGCCCACAGATAAGTAAATACAAAATAATTTAGGGGAGCAGAGGTCTCAGACCCTGGGAGAATCACACAGTCGGACTTGACCTGGACCCGGAAGGAAGTTAGGGATTTTATAAGGCAGCAATGAGGAGGAGAAAGTTCCACACAAGGGAGGATAGGGGATTTACACAAGGAGTTTTCTTATGTAAATCCAGAAGCATGAACATGAAATGAGTATGAAAAGATAGGTTGGAAACATTGTGTAGGGCTTTCAATGCCTGGTAGAGAAGTTTTATTTTATCCTGGAAGCAATAGGAAGTCATTCACTTAAGCAGAAATTGTGTCTGCTATGTGTAAGACCCTGGAGATAACAAAGGAAAAAAACAAGTTCATTTCATCAGGAAGATTCTGCTGTATAGGAGAGATAACATATACACAAATAAGTCTATACAAATTAAATATAGATCTGACCTGTGACCCATTTCCACAATAAGATTAGAGTTCAAATCCAGCCTTCTTAGCTGTATAACCCTAAGCAAGTCATTTAATCTGTCTGCCTCAGTTTCCTTAACTGTAAAATAGGGATAACAATAGCACTTACCTCACAGGGTTGTCATGGAGATCAAATGAGGTCATATGGGTAAACTTCTTGGCATATAGTAGGTGCTTAATAAGTGCTTGTTCACATCTTTTCCCAGAAACAATGTTCAAAATACAGGAAGAACTCACAGTAGTCCATAAACAATCAGTATCACTCTCTTCTCTCTCTAGTCAATCCTGCTTTCTTCAAGGACACATGCCTTCTCTGTTTCGTTTTTTTTTTTAATAGAATTTTATTTTTTTTCCAATGACATGTAAAGATGGTTATTCAACAACATTTAAGATTTTCAGTTCCAATTTTTACTCCTTCCTAACTTCTCCTCCTTCCCATCCCCCCACCCAAGATAGTAAATAATGTGATATTATGTGCAATCATGTAAACATATATCCACATTAGTCATGTTGTGAAAGAAGAAACAGAACAAAAGGGAAAAGCCATGAAAAACAAAAAAAAGTGAAAATAGTATATTTTGATCTGCATTCAGATTCCCTAGTTTATTCTCTGGGTGCGAATAGCATGTTCCATCATGAGTCTTTTGGAATTGTCTTGGATCATTGTATTGCCGAGAAGAGCGAAGTCTTTCTTAGTTGATCATCAACAATGTTGTTGTTACTGTGTACGATGTTCTTCTGGTTTTGCTTACTTCACTCAGCATCAGTTCATGTAAGTCTTCCCAAGTTTTTCTGAAATCTGCCTGCTCATCATTTCCTATAGCACAACAGTATTCCATTGCATTTCTCTAATCAATAGTGATTTAAAGCACTTATTCATGTGACTATGGAGAGCTCTAATTTCTTCATCTGAAAACTGCCTTTTCATATCCTTCGGCCATTTATCAATTAGGGAGACACATGCATTCTCTAAATTCGTAGTACTATCCTGAAATTTGGGTTCCCTTCATGAGGGAAATGAAATTAGAGTTCCTAGAGGACTAAACCCAACCTTGACTATTTGTCCTTCTTTTACCTTAGAGATATAATCAGTTTTATGGTTCTCTGAAGCATGAGGCTTCCCCTGGAAGGAAAATTAAGCCCTTGACGCTTCTTGACCAAACCTGGGCTTTAGGGATATCAATTTGTTAACTTGTAGAGCTGAATTAGAGAGAGGAGAGACTGGAGGCAGGAAGAACAAGTGAGGAACTCTGATATAGTTCAAGGAAAAAAAAACCATGAGGGCCTGAACTAGGGCGATGGCAGTGTGTTTATCCTTCGTTGCCAAAGAAGACCATGTCATCAGAGAAGTAATGACATGACTTGCACTTGACTTTGTTTTGAATGAGGGAGGGCTGTGAAGGTCACCAGCCTCACTTCTCCTCCAGAGTCATCTGAATCCAGTGACCAGATATTCATCAGAATGACTGGAGATGACCCAGGATGAGGCAGTTAGGGTTAAGTGACTTGCCCAAGGTCACACAGCTAGGGAATGTCAAGTATCTGAGGTGAGATTTGAACTTAGATCCTCCTGACTCCTACACTGGTGCTCCACCTAGCACTGCACCATCTAGCTGCCCCCAGGGTGATGGCAGTATGTGTAGAGAGAAGAAGCACAAGGAAGTTGAAATAACTTCACTTTTATTACCAAGACTTGGTTAAGATGGTACTTATAAAAGAAATCATAGCATTACCTAATCATAGGGTGAGAAGGGACCTCAGAGACAGAGTAACCATAGCTAAACAAGAATCCACCCATTGGTGTGGTCTCCTAACCACTGTTTGAAAATCTGCAAGGCATAGGACACTTTGGGACAGCTCTCATTTGTAGGAAGGTTTTCCTTATATCAAGCCTAAATTTTCTTCTTTCCAACTTCTACCATTTTTCTTAATTTTGTCCTCTAAACTAGGATGTCAAAACAGGGGCATTAGAAAGAGGGATACATTTGTGGCAAAAATGTAGCATTTCCTCAAGTCTTCACTTCTTCATATTAAAAATACCCCATTTCTTCATCGACTCCTCACATGGCATGATCTCAAGGTCTTTCACCATACCTATTGTCCTCCTTTAGACATGCTCCAATTTCTCAACGTCCTTCCTTAAATGTGGTTCTCGGAACTGAATGCAACACTATAGAAATAGCCTAATGAGGGCAGAGTACTTTGGGATTATGACATCCTAAGCCTTAAACATTCTACCTCCCTTAATTTAGCCAAAGATCACACTGGCTTTTTTGAGCTGTTCTCACCAAAGAGTATTATGTAACAGCAATATAGCCTCATGTAGCTTCTGTCTCTATATAGCCTAATATCTGGCATAGTAACAACATGTTCTATCAAATTCATCAAACATCTTCTAGTGCCTATTGTAGGCAAGGCACTAGTGACACAAAGACAAAAATGGAAAAGTCCTTGCCTCTGAGGAGTTTGTATTCTACAGGGCAAACTGACACGGATTAGTAATTTACAAATATGTAAATTAAGGTCAAATTATGTTCTTTAGCCCTAAACTCTGGGATAACATGTATTTAGTTCAATTTTGGGGACAACTCTCAATAATTTCTCAGCTTCTTACGTCTCCATCCAGACTCTGGGCCAATACCCAAATATCTAGTCCTCCACAAATGTGGTTAAAAGAGTTCCTGAGATATAATACAAGCCCTTGGAGTGCCAGTGCATATAAATGGTGTAGGACAATCTTTATTCAACCCCACAGATAGTACCAAAAACTCAAAGGATTTGCAGGGAGCAATAAATGATGCAAAAAATAAATAAAGGGCTCTGGAGATGAAAAAGATGACTTAGTCCTTATTGTCGAAGAGTAATCTAATCAGAATAAAAGAATACCTAAAAAAGGGTATACAAATAAAGATGGTATATGGTAAGCTGTAATCAAAATAAAGAGAAGGTCCAGAAAATGTCATATGAAGAAGTTTGGGGAATGGAAGAGCCTGTTCATCTGAGAAGATAAGGAATATTTTCCTGGAGGAGGAATCTCAGTTGGGCCAGAGGTGGGAGCTGAAGGAGGTATAAAGACTTTCTATTTCATAGTCATAAAATTTGGCAGAAGAGACTGCAAATTTTCTCATCCAACCCTCCTCATGTTAGAGACAAGTTAAATGAAGGCCAAAAATGTGACATCACAATCTTGCATGAACGTGTGGTTATTATGAAGCTTATTTGAAACCATTTGAACCCAGTTTAGTGAAACCAATGTGACTGAAGCTGACTTGCCAAAGGCCTTCTCCCTTTGTAGTTTTCACTGTGGATTTTCCCACCATGCTCGCACAAAAAAATGGAGATTCTTGATACATAGGCTAGCATCAACGCAACAAAAACAGACACTGGGATGTAAAATCCAAACTCTTAAGTTGAATTTATCCAAGCATCTGAAATCCTTACTGCATTTTTTCACTTTTATAATGGTGAACTTTTGACTGAAAATTCATACTTCCATGCACATATGAACACTTGATTTTTGTAAAGAAAAAATTTTGCTTTAGGATTTAAATGTTCTATATTTGATCGGACTTCATTGAATGAAGTTCTTAAAGACTATATAGAAGTTGAATAACCCCGGGAGAGTTTTTAATCCAAAGACATATAAAGGTCTTCTATTCAAAGACCACTGAGAATGCCTGGTATATGAAGGCATTTTTGCAGAAAGGGGAACACAGAGAGAAACAACCTCGTAGGGTTTAGAACTGGGAAAAAACGCAGATGTTAACTGATCTAGCTCTCTAGTATTACAGTATGAAGAAACCAAGGCCCAGAGAGTTTAAGCAAATTACTCAAAGTCATGAAGAGTTAATAAGTAGTAACATGGCATCTGAACTCTGATCCTGTGGTCCAAGAACACTAAATTGGTCTGATTAGTCCTCTGATGCCAAATTCAGCGTTCTTTCCACCATTCTACCCTGACTTTCACAGAACCACTTGGGTCTGGGTCTTCTAGGAAATTGTTCCAAATGTATTATAGAGTTATGGGATTGTAAGTCATAAGGGACTCTAAAAATGGTCTATTCAATTCCCTCATTTATTTTTGGATGAGGAAACTGAGCCCCCAGTGGGGAACTGATTAGCAAAGTCAAAAAGGTAGAAAGTAATAGAACTGGGATTTGAACCCAGTTCTACATCTTTTTCCATGTTGCCCATTACAATGTATTTCAAGGATAAAAGAACAAGAACTATTCCCCCCAAATCAATAAATATGAATAGACAGTTCTCAAAAAAAGATAGACTATCAGCAATCATATAAAAATGTTCCAGATCACTAATAATAACAGAAATGCACTCTGACATTCTGTCTCATGCACATCCGACTGGCAAAGGGGACCAAAGAGTGATTTCCCCAGAAGACCCAAAATGATACTTGTTAGAGTAGAGGGGCTGTAAGAGAAGGGACATGAATGTATTGTTGCTAGAGCTGTGGATTGATTCAGTCCTTTGAAAAATTATTGGAACCATACCCCAATCAATACTGGACTACACATACTCTTTAACCCAATGATCCCACTAATCACTGAATGGGAGTTGCCTCAGACAAACTGAGACCTGGGAAAGACCTTAATTGAAAAAGTTCAGGGTCACCCACTGCATTCAGAGCCATCACCAGTTGTCTTGACTTTTATCTTGCCACTGAACTTTAACGATTCTGGAGGAGATAGTGAGGCTGATGACTGTGCAGCTCTACCTCACTTAAATCCAGTTCACATACAAGTCAAGACATTACCCTCATGATGGCATTGGTCGTCTTGGAGAACAAAGGATGATCAGCATCCACAATGACTACAGCCTCGTAATCTTCCCCCACCACAAAGAGATAAAAGAAAGAGTTAGGTAAGCACCCATATATGCAAAAATATTTATAGCAGCTTTGTTCTTACTGGTGTTGTAGCAAATACCTGGAAACAAAGTAGGAATGGCTTAATAAATTATGGCATGTGAACGTAATGGAATATTATTAAAATGAAAGAAATGATTCCAAGAAATCTGGGAAGATTTGTATGTACTGATACAAAGTAAAGTAAGTAAAACAAGGAAAGCAATGTATGCAAAACAAAAAAAAAAAACACAACAGTATAAAGAAATAACTATGAAAGACAAGAATTTTGATTATGCAAAGACCAGTCATGGTTCCAGAAGATAAATCATACTTCCCACCTATTATTCAGACCCGGTCAATGTGTTCATTTGTTTTGCTTGGCTATATCTATTTGTAACAAAGAAAGTCTTTTTTTTTTTTTTTGGAAAGGGAAAAATGTAGGGGAAAGTAATAATAGTGATACCAAAAACTTTAAAAGAAGAAGAAGAAAAAGAATGTCACTGAAACAAATTTTTTAAAATATATAAGGGAGCAGAAGGGGATGCAGACAAGTTGGGTAATGTTGAAGTTGCTGACTTAAAAACGATATACACTGAAAAGAAAAAAGAAGTTCGTAATAGAGATTCACCTGCCATGGGAGCAGAGTGGAGCCAGCTTAAACTGGTGAAAGTAAGTTGAATTGTTGGTATGATCCATTTCTACTTTGGAAATCAGCAAGCTTGCTTTATTTACTGTTTTGTTGAATGTGTGGACTTAATAAAATAATGGAGAGAATGCTTGTAATGCAAATTAAACTTTAAATTTTGTCCTGAGTACCTGTTTTTTTGTGGGGGGAGAGAATAATTATTAAACATTGAACAGCATACCACAGCATAGTAGCCTCCTTTCGGTTTCTTCTTGTGTAAGAAAATGTTCATGTGTGTTGAAATTTATCAATTTTATATAATAAAACATATTTTTAAAAAAACATATAGGGAAAGATTTGATGTTTCCTTTCTGTGCATACAAAACATGTAATTATCTGCATCGTACAAATGAAAAAGTATTTAGTTGCCTATTTACAGTTTATGAATACTTCTTGACAGTGGAATTGTATCGTCAACACAATTGGATTGCTGCATCCTGAGGGTTGTTTTGTGCCTACTGTCTTCTAAGGGATTGTGATTCAGTGAAGCAAGGATGGAAATTAAATGTAAAGATCTCCAATAGTGTAATGGAAAAGTGACAAATGTAACAGTGCCTTAGGAACGTTCTTGGAGAGATAAAAATTCCTTTTATATGATGATTGGGTTCTCCCACCTTAATGGAGCTGGTGCAGGTTTTGTGCTTGAGTGAATGTGACTAGGAGAGCCCCTAGTTTTTTTCCATTTCCTGAGCAGTGTGCCTTCTTAGCTCATAGCAGGCTGTCCTTAGCAAGGTTTCAGTGCAACATTTCTTTTTCAATGGAATGTCTCATTCTATTTTTCCCTCTGCTTCTGGTACTTATAGGACTGGTTTGCGGTCCATTGGTTTTGGTTTTTGTTGTTGTTCTATGGGTCCTATGAGGGGAGATTCAAAGCCTGGCATATTTGAAGTGTGCCACTGTAATAATCCAATCATGATATAGGTCAGAATTCTTTTTTCACCCACATTTTAAAGGCATCTAGGTGGTTCAGTAGATTGAACACTGGGCCTGAGTTCAGATGTGACCTCAGATGCTTTCTAGTTGTGTGATCCACAGCAAGTCACTTAATCTCTGTTTGCCTTGGAGGCAGCTTGGTGGTTCAGTGGACACCATGCTGGGGCAGAAGTCAGGAGGACCTAAATTTAAATCTGGCCTCAGACAATTACTAGCAGTGTGACCCTGGGCAATCTACTTAATCTCTGTTTGTCTTAATCTACTGAAGAAGGAAACCCTTCCAGTATCTTTGCCAATGAAACCCCATGGATAGTATTGGCATGCTATGGTCCATGGGGGGTTCACAAAGAGTTGGACACAAGTGGTCAACAGCAACCCATGTTTTACACTTCCTGATGGTGAGTCTTTGATGCAAAGAGTTATTCTCCATTTTCTCTGAATCCTAAACTCAAACCATACCATCTATCAGTGGCATCATAGATTCTTACATGGCATAAAAGGTGAGACTTAGGTGATCTCTCAGACACTACTCTAAATCCCTTCATTTTCCCTTTAATCTCAGCCATTTCCTTGTTAAATCATAACACACACACATACTCTTAAGGACACAAATACATTATGAACATATTTTTTTAATATATATTGTGATGCTATCTATGTCCTGGAAATGCACAGAAAGCAAATATGCCAGTCTACTTTGCTTTATGTAAGAGATGCTCTAGAAAATGTCATCTGCAAATAAAGTTTTTTATCAACCAAAGCACTTGGGACAAAAATAAATTTATATGAGGGAAAGAGAGAGCACAGGGAGAGAAGTTAGAGAGCAAGATACCAGGACCCAGGTGGAGAGAGACTAAGGACTCTCTGCCTGGTTGGGAAAATCAGAGACTCTGGGATGCCATAAGACCACTGTGAAGGTGGATGGCATAGTGGAAAGAGCAGGGCAGGGCTAATTAATTATTCTTTCTACTAGAGTCTAAGGTCAGTTATTTCCACATAGTGGAGTACTAGTATTGTCATTGTCCTATAATTGAAGTGCCCTAAAGAAAAGTTCTGGTTGTCCTGCCCTAGTTACACATTTACACTTTACTACTGTTCCCCACCCTTCAGGTACATCAAAAGCTATGGCTGATGGGAGGCTTTGTAGCACTGATTGATGTCTTCCTAGTATGGGGGGACTGGGGAAAGGGAAGTCTCAAGTGGGAATTTCTTGTTCAGGCTAATATCCTCTATGGGTATCTGTTCCTTCCCCAACAGAAGTATTTCAGGCCATGGCTGCTTCTTGCTGTAAAGCAAGAACTAGTCATTATTTAGTGAGGATAAATTGGTCACTTACATAGGAGTCATATATATTCAGCTGGAAAGAAACTTAAGAGTTCTGATTTTGGGTTATACTAAATAGGTAGTCTTAAGCCCAAAAAAGCTTCAGATTAAGAGTGGGGTTGTGTGTGTGTGTGTGTGTGTTTGTGTGAGTGTGTGTGTGTGTGTGTGTGTGTGTGTGTGTAAGAGGGGGAAAGGGTGTATACACGCAATGGAGTCCCTAATAAGAAGCCTTATTCTTCCTAAAGAGTTATCTAAGGAAAGTGGCAGCACACAGGATCATTGATTCATAGGTTTAGACCTGAAAGGCACCTTAAAAGATATGTTGTAATGTCCTGGCATCAGTATTTCTTATTCCAGTGGGAGAAATACTAGGGAAGGAAGAGGAACCAGGAAGAAAACCCAAACTGGGCAGTGGGGTCTTCACCTGGATGTGCCCTCTACACCACGTTTGCACCATCCATGGTGTATCGTGATTTAAAGTTTACAAAATGCTTTCAACCCTATAAGTAGTACAAGAATTATTAACCTCGTTTCATGGATGAGGAAAAACTTGGGTTTTTAGATGTCAAAATAACTTGCCGAAGTGATCAGCTACTAAGCATCTAAGGAAAGATTAAACCCATGTCTCCTCACTCCCAGTCCAATACTTTTTTCCATTATACCACCCAGTGGACAGATAACTTAGAAAAAATGAAAGGTTGTTTGGGAGCCTTGTCGTCGTTGTTGAGTAATTTCATTCATGTTCAACTCTCCATGACCCCATTTGGGGTTTTCTTGGCAAAGGTGGAGTGGTTTGCCATTTCTTTCTCCAATTCATTTTGGTGAAGGTGAGGAAACTGAGGCTAACATAGGGTTAAGTGACTTACCAAGGGTCACACAGTAAGTATCTGAGGCTGGGTCCTCCTGACTCTAGTCTAGATACCGTATCCACTGAATCACCTCGATGCCCCTTGTAGGGCCTTTGGACATCATCTCATCTAATCCCCTCACTTTTATAGATTCAGAAACTGAGACCTAGAAATTAAATGCTTTGCCCAAGGTCACAGAGCTAGTTAACAGAAGACTCAGGAGGAAAGCAGGCATCCTGAGACTTTTTGAAAAAACTGAATAAGAATTAAAGAAGACTAGAAGATTTAATCACTCTCTCCTGGGGCTGTCTTAATGAGCAGGAGGGAATTGAAACGACTGACCCTTTTGGTCAAGTCAAATTATAACACAGTTGCAAAGATCCAGCAAGAAGATCCAGCAGTGAGAGAGCAAAAAGAAAACTATAATAATTCTTCTCATCTATATATGGCTTTAAGGTTTTCAAAGTGCTTCCCATCCATTATCACATTTGAGGGCAGGAGGTAGGATTGCGAGTGTTATCATTCCATTCTGCGGATGAGGAAATGGAAACTCAGAAGCTCATTTACTTGGTCACACATCTAGTAAATGGCAGGGCCTGGAATCAAACACAAGACATCGAATAGACTATGCTTGCCACCATACTATACTTCCTCCTACTTGCTGGCAGAATGCTAGCAGCTCAGCTGTTTTCAGTTCTCTGGATTCGTTTTATCCTTATTCCTACTAAGCACCACACTGCTTTCACATTGTGATTCTTTCAATGGGATGGATGACTGATAGAACTCTGGACTTAGACTCAGAGGATGTGGGCTCAGACCTTGGCTTTACTGCCTATTGTCTGTGTGGCTTTGGGCAAGACATTACCCTCCCTGGGCTTCAGGCTCCTCATCTGGGAAAAATGATGGGGCTGGGCAGGGCTTCATAAACTTTTTCCACTCACAATCCCTTCAGGGAACTGTGGGTCAGACTTACTTTTTTTTTTTCTTTTTTTTTTTTTTTTTGAGGAGGGAAGGCAAGGTAGTTGGGATTAAGTGACTTGCCCAAGGTCACATAGCTAGTAAGTGTCAAGTGTCTGAGGCTGGATTTAAACTCAGGTCCTCCTGACTCCAGAGGCAGCTGCCCCACAGACTCACAGTTTAAGAAACTCTGGGACTAGATGACCAACATCCCTTTTATCTCTATATTTTATGATCCTCCTTGGTATTTGCACAATTTAGGCTAACCCTAAATGATGAAGCAAAATTTATAGAAAGAATTTTAAAATTCAGGTAATAAATATACCTATTTTAGTTTCTTATCTCACACACACAGGATAGCTTTAGTCATCTCAAGTGGGAAAAGTGAACCATTCACGATAAACTTACTGTGTACCTACTATGTGTGAGGTACTGTATAAGACACTCTTCTGGAGGATACAAGACAATAAGGAAATTGACTTTGCCCTCAAAGAGCTTACGTTCTCCCTACAATTTCTTTTCACTCGTATTGTGCTTTATACTTCTCACAATTTTTGTATAAATCCTCTCATTTGACTCTCACTGCAGCTCTTTGGGGTAGAGAATACCAAGTATCACAAATTCTATATGAAAAAATGAGCAAACAGCCCAGAGGATTTGAGTGACTTAGCAAAGGTTAAACAGTTAGGTAGGAGTAAAATCAATACAATACTTTGTACGTATCTGGCAACCAATAAAACATTTGTTCAGAGAAATATGCTTGGAAGGAGCATCAGAAGACATCTAGTCCTTTGAAGAAGGAAGGAAGAAAGGAAGGAAGGGAAGGAGGAAGGAAGGAAGGGAAGGAGGAAGGATAAAAGGAAGGAAGGAAAAAAGGAAGGAAGGAAAGAAAGAAGGAAGGAAGGATTCCTTTCTCCTCCTAGAGGAAGGGAGGGAGGGAGATATAGTAGATAAAGTGCCTGGCCTGGAGGTAGGAAGACTCATCTTCCTGAGTTCAAATCTGGCCTCAGACACTTACTAGCTATGTGACCCTGGGCAAGTCACTTCACCCTGTCTGCCTCAGTTTCCTCATCTGTAAAATGAGATGAAGAAGGAAATTACAAACCACTCCAGTATCTTTGCCAAGAAAAACCCCAATGAGGTCATGAGGAGTCAGACAAGAGTGAAACAGCCCATCAACAACAGTATAGAACTATAATTAAAATCTCATCTCCTGACTCCTTCCCAGTCTAATACCCATTTCACTGTACTGTGGTTCTGTTTTTCAAAATAAGAAAACTTATATGGTCTATCCAATTAGCTGCTGGGTTTACAGAGAGAGGAAATGGAGTTGGAAACTTGAAGATATTTTATCCCTGTGGTAAATGAGGAAATGGTAAGGGAAAACCTTAATGTACTTAATGAGGTCAAGTTACCAGGTATGGATGATAAACCTATATATCAGGATACCATAAAAAAGAACTAGCAGATATAGATCGCTAGTTATAGATCTTTGAAAAATCATGGAGTATCAGAATTGGAATCGGGCAAATATTACAGTTTTCAAAAAAGTAAACAGAGTGAGAGGAATCTATAGCTATATGCCAGTGAACCAGGCATTTATCCTAACCAAAATTCTAAAGCATACTACTAAAGGTATGATTTATCAGCATTAAGAAAACAAAGAAGTGATCTAAGAATCAGAATGAGTTCAGCAAGAACAGATCATTCATACTAAACTTGCGTCCTTTTTCACACAGCTGATAAACCAGGGGAAAATCATAGCTATAATATATCTATAATACATGGACAGTTAGGTAGCATTGTGAATAGACTACAAGACTTAGAGACAGGAAAACTTGAATTTGAATCCTGATTCAGACACTTGCTAGGAAGTCACTTAACTTCTGTGTGCCTCAGTTTTCTACATCTATAAAATGGGGAAAATAATAGCACCACTTTACAGGGTTGTTAAGGATCAGAGTGTGTATGTGTGCGTATGTATACACAT
The DNA here is from genome assembly GCA_023548195.1 of Bettongia penicillata ogilbyi. Classification (NCBI taxonomy): domain Eukaryota; kingdom Metazoa; phylum Chordata; class Mammalia; order Diprotodontia; family Potoroidae; genus Bettongia; species Bettongia penicillata. The sequence continues at coordinate 5,019,790 of JAJHZJ010000260.1, read as the reverse complement.
ATGTGTGTGTGCTCTACATACCTTTAAGTGCAATATAAATACTAATTATACATGGTTTTTGATAAGCCTTTAACAAAGTCTTTCATGCTTTCCTTGTGGACAAGTTGGAGAGGTATCGACTAAACTATAATATAGTTAGATGTATTCAGAATTGGGTAAATGATTAGACCTGAAGAAGAAAAATTAATGGCTGAACATAAACCTGAATGAAAGTGTCTATGCCTCAGGTATCTGTCCTTCCTCTGTTTAGTTTCATAATTTTGTGAGTGACTTTGATGAAAGCTTACTTATCAAATTTGTAGATAACTGTGAAGCCAGGAGGGACAACCAGCAGATTTAATGACAGAATCTGGATCCAAAACAATTATGAGAGGCTACAAAAAATTGCTGACTGCAGATAAAATTTTAATGGCACATATACTCATCTTGAGTGCGTTTTAAATTTTGGAAACTGTTTATTGTGCATTTTAATTTTTTTATTCTGAACTTAATAGATACCAAACAAAATGAGCATTTCTATATATACCACAGAACAAATGGAGGTGATTGTACATGAAACTGCTGATCTGTCATATTAAGCTTGCTTTTCTTTCTAAGTCTATGGCAACTTCAACATCACACTTCAGTTCTGAACATCAACTGCACAAGTACAGGCTGGGAGAGGCATGGTTTGTCAGTGACATCATGGTAACTCAATTCCTGGAAAGGCCAGGGCTCCTTTTTCCACAGTGATGGCTTGAATCATTTAAATAGACACAATGCCTGAGAAAGAGAAATACTGAGAACTACCATCATGATAACTGTCAGGTATCTTTGGAAGGGAGTAGGGAGGTTCATTGTCCCTGGAAGTCCTAATGCATAGACTAAATAAAACCTGTTAGGGATGTTGTAATAGGGTTCCCTTTTCTGTTTGTATGAAATGACCTTTGAGGTCCTTTCCAACAATGAGATGCTATGAGATAGCAAAAGTTTTGGAATGTATTCTGCCAGAAGTATGAGTAGGTCTCAATATAAAGTGAATAAAAGTATTGTCATCTAGCCATGAAGTTAGATAATATTAATTTGTAGTGATCTACTATGGTTCAGGAGTAGAAGAAAGGGGTGAGAGGGTGTGGGAAATCCACTGAAGGTCAAGGGCCAAGGGATTCAAAGATAGAAGAGAGTGATCATTAAATTGGTTGACAAGGAGATTTTGATGAAAGAAACCTGAAGCCAGAACAGAATTGTTGGGCTAGAATAGCAGTTCTCAAACTTTTTGGTCTCAGGATCCCTTTATATTCTTATAATATAATTGAGGACCTGCCAAAGATCTTTTGTTAATGTGGATTTTGTATACATATATATATATATATATCACATTAATATATATTTGCTGTATTAGAAATGATAATATCTTAGCCTTATTTTGTAAAGACTTTTGACTTCAACCATCCCCGGAAAGGATCTATGAAATTCCCAGAAGTTTGCAGACAACACTTTCAGAAGCACTGGATTTGGATAATAGGAGAAATCTAGATCCATCTTCAATGACTTTGAAGGGTAGAATTGGGAATGTAATCAGAGAAGCACTGGAAGATGAGAGTTTGTGGTCAAAGAGGGAAATCTCAGGGTTCAGACCCTTAAGGATAGAAGTAGCCTTCAGTGAGGTTAATTGCCTAAGGGTGACTTCTTTTGTGGGTGGCCAATAATAAAAGATGTGAGTCATGGATGTTGAGAAAGTTGAGGTTTGAGGTTTAACATGTCAGCAACATGAATATTAAAGTCAGAGAAGGTGATGTCAGGGAACGTTAGGAAGAGATATGTGATAACGAGATGGGTGCTAAAAAAAAAACAAAACTGAGAAAGATGACAGAATACCCAGGGAGTCAGTAAACAGAAAAAAAAGGAGCATGATCCAATAAGATGATATAAACTTCAGTGAAAAAGGGGGCAATTAAACAATAGAGGCAAAAGAAGAGTCTAGAAACAGCAGTGGGGAGCAAAGATTATGGCCAGCTCTTCCTCCTGATCCTGGGAATGAGAGACAAGGAGTGGCTAGCGCTGGGAACACTACGTAGGTATGTGGTATCTGCAAGAGAAAGCCATGTTAGTGCCAGGAGCTGGAAGGCACAGAAGAGGAAGAGATCAAGGATAACTGGGAAAGTATTCACAGCAGCATTTTTTGGAGCAGCAAAGAGCTAGCAACAAACTAGAAACTGTGGTACATGAATGTAATAGGATATTATTGAGCTTTAAGAAGAAACAGATTTGCGAGGAATTCAGAGAAGCATGGTTTATATGAACTGATGCAAGTAACCCTCAAGCTTCCTGTGGATGCAAAGGCCTATCTTGGCAATACAAACACTTTTCCTGATGTTGACCTGGAATATCACTGCCTCTGAAGAATTAAAGATGAGCATCTCACAGAGGGCAATGGAAAGCTACATGGTGGGTGTGAACAAACTGCAATATAAAAACAATGAGGAAGTCTGAAAAAGGACAAGGTATGTCATCCAGGAATCATATGGCAGGAATAGAAGATGTGCTGGTCACATGGCAAGAGCAAGGGATAACAGGTGGACAGTGAGAATATTCTACCGGTACTCTAGCAATGTTGAGAGAAAGTAAGAAAGGTTTCTAGCACTTAGGTGGACACTGTGATGAACTTTTGGTAGAACTTGGGCAAAAGTTGAACCAGATAGGCAGGCATAGAGGGGTTGCTATCTTCTGTCTTTCCTACTTGAAGGGAACTCCTACACTGATGAATCACACAGATGCATTTTAATAATAGACTGAGGTAAGCAGAATCAAGTAAACTACACTCAATGACCTCAACAATATAAATGTTGGGGGGGAGGGAGAGGGAAAACAACTGAAACTGTAAGTTCTGTAGTTATGATGCCTAAACTTGTCCTAGAAGAAGAGTTGAAAAAATGCACCTCTTTGCCTTCTTTGCAGAGGTGGGGGGGCTATAGGTGTGGAACACTGTCTACACTATCAGGCTTAGTGGTGAGTTGGGTGTTTTTACAGCACTGCTTTATTCTCTTACTTTTTCTATTTTTTGCATCCCCTAATATGAGATGGCTCACTGGGGAGGGAAGAGCTGAGGGATTCATTCAGAAGTGAAAAGATACAAAAAAAATTTCAATAAAAATTTAAAAATAAAAAGTATGAATGTGTTACAAATCGTTGTATCTGTTTCAGAGTAATTTTGGTTGCCCTTAAGACAAGTGGATCCACAATGTGTTGCTGTCAGTGAATCATAGACTTACAGACTCAGAGAATCTCAGAGTTGGACAGGTCTCCAAAGTCACCTAAAGCAAGTAATCCCTTCTCAGAAAGGGAGAGAAGAATGAGAAGGGTGTGGGAGTTGAAGGGACTGGCTACCTTCTCCAGTAGGAGCCGCAGGGAAAAATGTCAAACCCTGGAACTGATGGGAGACAGGTGGGCTTGCCAAGCTGTCTCTGCTCCCTTCTGTCTTTCTTGTTCACTATTTTTACCTTGCATTTTAATGAAGGATTTTCCTGGCAGCAAGGTCCCTAGTTACCAGCAGTCTGACAGAGGTGATTTAATTAAGGTGTTGGCAGCTTGAGGTATTGGTGACCTGCCAGTTACTATTATGTGTAATTCTTTCAGACTCAAGGAAGAATCACCCTGAATGGTTAGAAGAGATCCTTAAGATCATTTCTCACCCTTGTTCCCCAAACTGATTTTCCACTATTTTCTTTCTTGCCAGGTTTTGGAGGTGTTTTTTGAGTGGTTTTTTTTAACCCGTTTCTGTAGGATAGGCTAACGATGCACAAGAGACAAATTATCTTGCTTGCAAAACACACTGAGATGTATTTAGACCTTGGATGTCTGACAAGGGTCCTGTCCACTTTGGCAAATAGGAACAAGGGAGATGGAATTGCTGAGTATCACCTTTCTTTAGTCTGAGACAGGTAAGTGGTGTGAGTGGGTAGAGGGCTGGACTTCAGGTCAGGAAGACCTGAGTTCAAATTCAACCTTAGATACTTAGTGACTCTGCCAAGTCACTTAACTTCTCTCAGCCTTTGTTTTCTGTTCTGTAAAATGGAGAAAATCATAGTACCTACTTCAAAGGGTTATCGTGAAGACCAAATAAATATGACATGTTAAATGTTTTATGAAATTGAAAGAAGTAAAACTTCTTATTCTTCTTGTTCTTCTTGATTTCCTTCTCCTCTTCTCCTTCTTATTGATGATGATGATGATGATGATGATGATGATGATGATGATGATATGATATTGGCTTGTGGCTCTCCATTGATCTAGGAAGATTTGTAAATCTCTATTTCTGTGAGCTGGTCCAGGCTCCAAAGAATTCTGTACTTCACATCATCACCACTTAGGGCATTCCTCACCTATCTTATTCCTGCCCTTGATACTGTCCCATCACACTTTCTCCAAACACGTTCCGCATATGGGCTCCCAGTGAGGCAATAATAACAACAGGGGAACATTCATAGAATTCTAGAATTGGAAGGGACTTCACAAGTTATCTAGTCCATGCCTGAACATGAATCCCCTTGAAAACATTCCTGACAAATGGTCATTTAGCCACTATTGGAATACTTCTAGTGATGGGAAACTCACTACCATATAATGTATGCATTCCCTTATTGGATAAATAATGTTGTGGAATTTTTTCTGCATATTGAGTCAAAATATTCCTCTTTGTTCCTTCCACCTAATGGTCCTAAACTGACCCCCTAGATTCTGTATTTTGGTGACCTATGCCTGTAATATGTGCAGGAAGTTAAATATCAATAGTAATTTAGAAATACAGATGCCATTGATCGCGCACACACATACACCTCAGGAATAATTTTTCTCAACTCTAAGCTAAGCAAAAAACAAATAAAATGAGAATTTCCATATACAGTAGAACATGAAAAGATTACACATGAAATTGTGATTCTTTATTTTGTTTAGCCTGTTTTCTTTTTAAGAAGTGTACTGTGAATTCAACATGTAATTTTCAAAGTTTTCCTGCCTGTTGGCAATTCTTTCAAGCTTTCTGTTCTCTGCATTTTCAAAAATGATTCAATGACCCTTTTTTCTTTCTCTTTTCTTTCTTTTTTTTTTGGGGGGGGGAAGACTGAGGGTGCCAACCTAGCATTAGATTTGTCTTCCCTCCTACCTACCCAACTGGAAAAAAAATCATTGTACAAAATAGTCATAGTCAAGCAAAAATAAATCCCCACTTCAGCCACATCTAAAAATCTGTCTTATTCTCCATCTTGAGTCCCTCATCTCTCTGTCAGAAGATGGATAGCATACTTCAAAACAGATTCTTTAAGTACAACATAAAGTTTTTCAATCTGCCTCCAACTCTCCTTTCTAGCTTTATCTATCGTTATACCCCATGTCAACTGTTTCCTTGCCCAAATCATGTATTTTTATTCATACTTTTTATCCTGCCCATAATGTTCTACCCTGTTTCTGCCTGTTGAAATGCTACCTTTCTCCAAGGAGCTCAAAATGTCACTTCCTCCATTCACCCTTTCTTGATTTCCCAAGCTAAGGGAGATCAATTCCTCTTCTGAATTCCCATTGATCCCAGTTCCTTTTACATACATAAAACCTTCCCAATCCATATTCTAGGTAAGAGTTCCATCCACTAAGTCTTAATCAGATCAAATTGATTTCGATAGATTCTGGTTTTAGAATCAAAGGACTTGAGTGCAAATACTGGCTCTTGCCTTTTACTACTTGTGTTATCTTAGGCAAGTCATTTCCTTCTTTGGGCCTATGTTTTCTCATCTGCAAAGTGAGAGGATTGGTCTAATCAGTCATTTAGTAAACATTTATTTGTCATCTCCTATACTCCAGGTACTCTCCTAAGTTTTAGAGATACAAAGACAAAATGAAATATTCCTTTGTATTAAAAAGCTTACACTCTATAGGCAAAGGCAAAAACATATATAGGTACATGTGTAACTATGTATGTGTATGTGCACTTGTATTTGTATCTATATATTTCGTGTATATATATGCACATTTATCTTTTTGCTGTTTCAGCAAAGTATTATATATGTATGTATGTGTATATACACGGATATGTGCAAATGTGTCCATACATGTATGTGTGAGTCTGTGTGTGTGTAAAGTTTTGTTTTAAATATTTTCCACAGAGTTCTACTCCAGTGTGGGGTCAATGTAACTGAGAGAACTGAGAACACTGGCCACTATCTTTGGCATCAGAACCATCTCTAGGATGAATCTATTAATCTTTGTATTAGACCCCATTTTGTGGAAGGGAGCCATGAGGAGGCTGGGTGGGGGTGGAGTAAGGACAGGGAAAAGTCTCCTGAAGGAGTATATTTCTGAGCTGAAGTAACCCTTTGTTGTGTTTGTCCTTCGTTTTCAAAGAGGACCATGACATCAGAGAGATGATGCCATGACTTGCAGTTGACTTTGGCTTGAGTGAAGGAGGGCTGCTATGCAATGCGGTCACCAGCCTCACTTTTTCCTCCAGAGCCATCTGGGTCCAGTGGCCAGATATGCATCAGGATGACTGGAGATGTCCCAGGATGCAGTGGGAGACTCTGACACTTTTAGGGTAAGGCCTTTTCAGGTTCTCACTTTGAATGAGTTAACACCCATCCAGTGAATAGACCTCTTTAAGAAGTGAGTCAAAATCAAAATCAAATTTTAAAAAAATCAAACTGGGAGGGGAAGACCCTTAGGGATTGCTGGGCAAAAGAGAAACAGTTACTGTTTACATTCACTGTGAACCAGAAGGGCCCCAAAATAGCGATTAAGTGGTGCCTGTGCAGGGACCTATTGTTGTCCAATCTATGAGCTCCAGAGAGAATTGGATTTATAGATTGGTCTTTGAGAAAGAAATCTAGCCAGTAAACCCTAAGTTAACTAGGCTACTTTCAGCCATCAAAATTTACCTTCCTTTGGGGAGGCAGAGGCAGGGGCAGTGGAAGGGGCAAAAGTAGGGGTAGGGGTAAGGGCAGGGGCAGGAGTAACCTAGAGACTGATTGTAAGAGGAATAAGTCAGGAGGGAGTGCATTACAGGCATGAGATATAGCCTGCACAAAAGAGATGAAATGTTATGTAGGAATTCTACATGCCTCCAAAGTCCTTTCCGCACTCTAAGAGCCTGCGATCTAACAATCCTCACCACATTCACCCAAATATTGTCAATGTTTTTTACTTGTCTTATTTGGTCAGTAAGCTCCTTCAGGTCGTGTGTCTTCTGGATCTTTGCACTCCCATAATGCCCAGAATTTGGTATTACACATATTAAGTGGTAGTCACATATCAAGACTGGTAGTCACTCTATAAATACTTAACAAAGGAATAAACATCAACTTTGACACATCAGTGGAAGAATATTATTAAGGTTCCAGTCTAACAAGGCTTCCAAAAATAGGAATCTTCTTCCTTATTTTTAAAAGACAATGAATCCTTTATGCAATAGTATGAATGAAGCCAAACTGGGGTGGTGTTCCTGGGTAGACAAATCTTTACTACGTGACTTTGCTGTCACTATAAAGGAATTAGGTGTGTCCATTGTACATAATCCAATCCAAGTCAACAAGTATTTATTAAGCACTTGCTTAATATGATAAAGCACAAAAAGTCACAGTGCTAGGCTCTAAGAGTACAAAGATGAAACAAAAAGCAGACCCCACCTTTAAGGATAGTTCTGCCAGTCAATAAGTATTTATTAAAAGCCTGCTATGTGCCAGGCACTATGCTAAACTCTGAAGGTAGAAAGGCAAAAGATAGATCGTGCTCTCGAAGAGGTCACATGAGGGAGACATGAAAACAACTATGTATAAACAAGATATATATGGTATAAATTGGAGATAATCAACAGAGGAAAAGCGCTAGTTTAAGGGATATCAAGATGGGCTTCTTGTAAAAGGTAAGATTTTAGTTGGGATTTGAAGGAAGTAAAGGAGACCAGGAGGTGGAGATGAGGAGAACACCTATTTCAGGCATGAGTGCCTGCCAGTAGAAATGTATGAAGTCTGGAGATGGAGTGTCTTGTGGTAGGAACAACAAAGGAGGTCAGTGTCACTGGATAGCATGGTAGGGGGGAAGTGGAGAATAAGGTGTAAGAAGACTGGAGAGGTAGGAGGGGGATATTTTAGAAGGGCGTTGAATGTCGGAGGGTTTTATATTCGATCCTAGAGGTGATAGGGAGCTGTGGTGTTTACTGAGTTAAGTAGGTGGGGAGTGGCAGAAGTGGCATGGTCAGACCTGTACTTTATGAAGATCACTCTGGTAGCCAAGTGCAGGACTGGGACTAGGGAGATGCTTGTGGCAGGGAGACCAACCAGCAATAGTCCAGGTGTAAGATGAAGAGAGCCCAGTGTCAGAGGAGAAAAGGGGTCATATGTGAGAGATGTTGTGAAAGTTAAAATTGACAAGACTTGGCAATAGATCAGATGTGCAAAGTGGAAGAGAATGAGGAGTGAAGGATGGCACCTAAATTGGGAGCCTGGGTAACTGGGAGGATGGCATTATAGGAAAGCTAGGAAGAATGGAGGATGGGGGCAGGGAGATGAATTCATGTTTGGATGTATTGAGTTTAGGATGTCTATGAGACATCCAGTTTGAGATATCTAATAGGCAGTTGGAGATGTAGGTCTGGAGGTTAATAGAGAATTTAGGACTGAATGAATACATCTGAGTCTCATAAGTATAGAGATAACTGAATCCATAGAAGCTGATGAGATCGTAAGTGAAAAAGTATAGAAGGAGAAGAGAAGAGAGGCCAGGCCAGATCCCAATTGGGGGAGGGGATAAGCTGGGAAGAAGAGGGACCCAGCTTAGATGTAATGTTAGGAGGAAGAGGAGGAGGAAAAGTCAGAGGTAGGTGGGAGGGGGAAGTATTATAAACTAAAGAAAGGCTTCCAAGCCTTGTGTTGAGTTTCAGAGGTCAAGATGGGGTAGATTCAATGGATGGTGGGTGGAGGCTGCCTGAGCAAAGGGTGGGAAATGGAACAGCAAGTTCCATGAGGAGCAAATTCCTTAGTTTGACTTAAATGGCAAGTTGGTGAAAGGAAATCATGCAAAAAGCCTGAAAAGGTAAGACCGAGACAAATGAAAAATATTTTAAATGCACAACTGAGGAGTTTGTATTTTATCCTAGGAGCAGCAGGTAAAAGAGGACATTAACACAACCGTAAGGAAAAGCACTTGGTCATATCCGTTTTCATTCTGGCCACAAACTTATGTAGAGCAGCCTTGAATAACACCTCAATGAATCAGTCAAGCACATCTGCAGGAACTGATGAATTATTCCTGCCACTCCTGGCTAATGAACCTTGACAGGCAGGATGAAGGGAAACTCCAATCTGGTGATAAGTCAAAACTTCCTGGCTTCTTATAGTCAGCATGTATCTTCTCATTGCTTTGGGCTTCTTATTCCTGTAGGTGTGACCAGTACCCTTGATTGGAAACTTAGAAACTTGGGTTTCAGTACCACTTTATCTCCTAATACTTGGGCAAGTCTCTGAAGAAGTTTCCTGTGGTTTGGACTAGTTAATCTCCATAGCTGTTAATAATAATATTCTCCTTGAATACCATTGTGTCATAATGATGAAGGTGATAGTTTTAAATGAACCTAGGAAGACTTATATGAGCTGATACAAAGTGAAATGAGCAGAACCAGAAGAACATTTTACACAGTAACAGCAATATCATGTGATAATCAACTGTGAAAGGCTTAGCAACTTTGATCAATACAGTGATCCATGACAATTCCAAAGGACCCAGGATGAAAAATTCTTTCAGAGGGAAAAGTGATAGACTATGAGTGCCAATTGAAGTATATTTTTTCTCTTTATTACTTGTTTTTCCTCCCTACATCATGGCTAATGTGGAAATATGTTATGCATGACTTCATATGTATAATGAGAATCATATTTCTTGCTTTCTCAATGGGTAAGGGCAAAGAGAATTTGGAATGGAAAACAAAAATTTTTAAAAAACAAAGAAAAGGAAAAAAATAAATCTTATTGGGGAAAAATCCCACTTTTATTTATACTTATAGTACCTTATAAAATGCTTCAAATCCTCTGTCTTGGTCTCCACAACAGCTCTGTATTTCTCACCTCAGACACTTAGCAGCCCTGACCCTGAATCAGATACAACCTCTTTCAGCCTATATTTTTTCATCTTCAAGATGGCATCACTCACTGGGTTTTTTATGAGGATCAATTCAGACCAAGCTTTGCCAACCTTAAAGCACTATTTAAATGTCAGCTGTCAATACTGACAATAGTATAACTTTTATTATTCTATTACTACAGATGGAGAAACTGAAGCTCAGAGACAGGCACCTAGTTAATAGTAATAGTTATTTATATACACTTTACATCTATTATCTAAGTTGATCACAACAGCTATATGAGGTAAGTGCTACTGTTATCCTCACTTTACAGATGAAAAAACTGGGGCCAAGAGGGGTGAATGATTTCCCCAAGGTCACACAACTAGAAAGATGCTGTGGTTGGATTTGAACTCAGGTTTTCCAGACTCCAAGTCTAGCATATTATTCACTGTACCAACCATCAGAGCCAAAAACATTCATAAGATCATGGATTTCAAGCTGGAAGAAACATTAAAGACCATCTAGTCTAATACCCTCATTTTATAAACGAGAAACTGAGGCCCAAAGAAGCTGTGCCATACCCAGGGTCACATAGTACTCAAAGGGGAAATCAAACCCAGATAGGCTACCTCCAAATCTGGTACGTGCAATTCTGTCACCATGACATTTTTAAAAAGAGCAATGAGCATTTAAAAGAGAGGAAGAAAGGAAGCTGGTGGTTTCAGATGCTTTACTTGGAAAAGAAAGACAGACAACAGGAGCTATGGCCCAGCGATTTCATTTAGAAGAGCAGCTAAACCGTCAGGCTGGACATTTGTATTAGGAGGTGAGCAGGGCATGGGGGCAAGGTGATCCAACTAGAATAAACTGTAAACACCAAGAAAGAACAGACCCTCTCATTTGGGGACATTCAATAAAGGCATGTTAACAGTCTCAGTCCGGGAAGGGGAAAAAATGCAGTGTGGCTTAAATTTTAGTGTTGATCATGGGGAGATGTACCTGGACACTGATGACTGAGCAATAATTAGAATTTCTTAGGGTGAAGGGTCTTTATAGTCTATGCCATATGAGGGTAGAAACTAGGAGCATTTAAATTCCAGGGATGTGACAGCTGCCTTCAATTATTTGAAATTAAATTTGTTCTACCTGGTCCCAGAAGGGAATGGAGGGGGGGAGGGAATAAGCATTTATTAAGTATCTATTAAGTGCCAGGAGGCATACTAAGTGCTTTATGAATGTTAAACCATTTGATTCTCACAATAACCTTGGGAGGTAGCTGCTATTATTATCACCCCCATTTTGTAGCTGAGGAATCTGAGGCAGAGAAAAGTCCAGGATCACAGAGCTAGTACATATCTGAGGTTAGATTTGAACTCAAACATACTGACTCCAAGCCCGGAACTGTATCTACTGTGCCATGTAGCTTCCTCAAAGGGCAAAGTTAGCACAAAGCTGCATAACAGATTAGCAGAGGATGCCTCAAACTGTGGTGTCCTGACTTGTCCAAGTCTTCATCATCATCACCATCTGTATCACCTTCAAAAGTGGCAACAGTGCTTGTATTTGCTTGCAGAGAATTTGGCTGTCAGTCTTGGGAGGTCCCATGAACCTTTTTTTTTAAAGGCAACACCTTCTAAATGAACACAAAAAAGCTATACTGCAAAGTGGAAGTTTTCTTATTTTCATAGCAGTGAATCGAATATATATGTGTGTTTGTGTGTGTATACACAAATATGTGTGTATGTATAGGCACATGTGTAGGTGCCCATGTGTTATCTGTGCCTATATATAGGTATGTACACATATCAATGTGTTATCTGTGCCTATATACATGTATGTCTGTATATAAGCATATATGTTTATGGGCATATAGGTATGTGTGCATACACACACACACACACACATATATATATATTGAATACCTATAGTTTTACCATGTATTATGTGGGATAAATGCCATGGTTCCATTCCTTAAGTAATTTATAATATAATTGAAGGGGCAACACTAACATAATGTTTAAATTAAATAAGATTTTATTACATGGCTACTATGAGCCAAACATTGTGCTAGGTCCTAGTACTACAAAGATGAAAATGAATCAGAAATCAAAACTGAATCAGGCCCTCAAGGATTTTATAGGCTCCTGGAAGGATACAATGAGTACACAAAGTATATACAAAGTGATGGTTCTCAGAATGGACTTGTGCAGTGGTTTAAACTTGAGCTAAGCATTGATGGAAGAGGATTCTAAGAGGCGAAGTATGGAATTGGGTATGGAGGACAGACACTTGTGCAAATGCACTGAAGTGAAAGATGGGATATTGTGCGCAAGAAATAGCAAGTTAGCCAGTTTTCCTGAAACATATAGTTCGGGGGGAGAAGGGGGGAGAGTAATATAAAAATTAGTCTAGAAAAAGAGGGAAGGGAGTGAGTATTTTATATAGGATTGATCCAGATTGTAAAGGGCTTTAAATGACAAGCAGAGAAGTTTGTATTTGATCATAGGCAATAGGGAAACAACAAAAATTCCTAAGTAGGGAATCCACATCTTCAAAACTGCTTTTGCAGCAGCAGTTTGGCAGCTGTGTGGATGATGGACTGAAGAGAGAAGAAAATGGAAACAAAAAAAAAAACTATGAAGAAGATACTGCAGTTATCCAGATGGGAGGTGATGAGGTCCAAAATCAAAGTCACAGCTTTGTGAATGGAAATAAGGGGACAGATATGAGAGATATTATGGAAGTAGAATCAAGAAGACTTGACAACTTAATATATACAGGAGGTGAGGAAATGGGAAGGAGCAAAGATAGATGTAGAATTATGCTGTTTGAGATATCTATGGGATGTCCAAATGATGTCTCATAGACCATTAATGAGGCAGATCTAGAATTCAGGAGAGAACATAGGACTGCATATACAGATCTAGAAGTCATCTACATATAAGTGATGATTGACCCATTAAGAACTGATATGATCATGAAGGAAGAGCATGCAGAAAAGAGAAGGGAAGCTCAAGTCAGACCTTCCTTGGACTTAGATGGTAAGAGAAGGAGATGATACAGTAAAGGAAACTGAAAAGGAAGGGTCAGACAGGTAGGGTACATGCAATTAAATGCTAAATTGTTTAGTTCAGACTCCAGATGCAAAGAAGTTCTCATGAACTAGTCAGTCAATTAACATTTACTGAGAGACAGAGAGAGTCCCTGCCTCAAGGAGTTCACAGGCTAATAGCAGAGACAACAAGCAAGCAAATACGTACCAAGCAAGCATACGTAGCAGAAATAGGAAATGATTAAAAGTGGGAAGGCACTAGATTTAAGAGGGGTTAGGAAAGAATTTCTATGCAGGGTGAAATTTTGTCTGGGTTTTAAAGAAGTCAGGGAAGCTGGGAGGTAGAAATATAGAGGGACAGCATTCAGAAAACTAGGGGACAGACAGATACAATGAGTGTCTTCTACTAGGTCTACTAGATCTACCATAGATCATAAAAAAGGGAAAAGGACCCACATGTACAAAAGTATTTACAGCAGTTCTTTTCATGGTGGCTGAGAACTGGAAAGTGAAGGGATGCCCATCACTGGGGGAATGACTGAACAAGTCGTGATATATGAATGTAATGGAATGCTATTATTCCATAAGAAAAGACTTAACATGAACTGAAAGCAAAGTGAAGTGAGCAAAACCAGAAGAACATTGTACACAGTAACAGCAACATAGAGTGATCAACTGTGATTGACTTAGCTATTCTCACCAATTCAACGATGCAAGACAATTTCAAAAGATTCATGTTGGAAAAAGCTATCCACACCAAGAGAAAGAATTGGAGTCTGAATGCAGATCCAAGCATACTATTTTCACTTTATTTTATGTGGGTTTTTTTCCTTTTGTTCTGTTTCTTTCACAACATGACTAATATGAAAATGTGTTTTACATGATTGTAATATATGACTAAGTCAAATTGCTTACCATTTTTGGAAGGAAGGAAGATTAGGGGAGAGGGAGAAAATTTGGAATTCAAAATTTTATTTAAAAAAAAATGATAAAATTGTCTTTACATGTCACTGAAAAAAATACCATTTAAACGAAAAAGAACGAATATCTTGTTCAGGAATCAGCAGGAAGACCAGTGCTATTGGATTGAAAGGGATAAAGAGAACATGAAAGGGGGTAAGGTATTAGGTGATTGAAAAGATGTGTATGAAAGGGGAGGCAGTTGAGTAATGAAGGACTTTGAACACCAAATAGAGGATTTTTGTATTTGATTCTGGAGGCAACAAGGAGCCACTGGTGCTTGTTGAATAGAGTGAGTGTTTAACTGGAGTGAGGAGACTTGAGGCAGGAAAACCCTTAAATAGGCAATTGCAGTCATCCAAGTGTGAGAAGAGGAGGGCCTTTATTGGGATATTGACAGCATCAGAGAAGAGGAGTGTATTTGAGAGATGTTGCAAAAGTAAAGTCAACAGACCTTGGCAACAGATTGGTTATGGGGATGAGAGATAATGAGGAATCCAGAATGAGACCTAGTTTGTAAGCCTGAGGAACTGGAAGGATGATTGGTGCCCTTGACAATAATAGGGAAGATGAAGAAAGAAAAAAGAATTGAGGAGGGGATGGGGGACATGAGTTCAGTTTTAGACATGCTGAGTTTAAAGTATCTCCTGGATATTCAGTTCAAAATGTCTGAAAGGAAATTGGACATGAGAAATTGAAGGTCAATAGAGAGTTTCTGTCAGGATAGACAGATTTGAGAATCATCAGCATGGAGGTGATAATGTAATGTAATCATCCATGGGAGCTGAAAAAATTACTAAGAGAATTAATAGAGAGAGAAAGAGGGCCTTAAACAGAATCCTGTCCTGAACTAGTTTCAGAGGTTGAGAATGAGAGGAAAAGAGGAATAGCTGTGTGTGTCAGCCTGGTTTGAGTGCTTGTCTCTTTCCAGAAACATTTCCAGTAGAATGGATGAGATGATGGGAAGCAATGTGCTAGAGGAGAATGTGTACTGATCCTAAACCCAGGAGACCTGAATTCAAATTCCTGTTCTTCTACTTTCTAGCTATATGACCTTGGGAAAGTTTCTCCTTCTACAAAATAGAAATAAACATTCTTATAGGATCTATTTCACATGGTCATAGTGAGGAAAGTCCTTCTGTAACCCTTGGACTTATAAGTACATATAAATGTGAAATATGATTATTAGTTTCCTGGGTTCTCTCCAACTCAATGAGCCAAAAATGACAAAATGTCCCTTTTCTAATGTCTCCAAGGTCTCTTTCCAGTGACTTCCTCAGAGCTCTGCACACGTAGTTTAGCTAGTGAGTCATCCTGTAGAGAGATAGGCATGTCCTCTTGTGTCACTAAGCCCAGCTTTTGAATTGTGTCATCCTTTCTGCTTTGTTCACCTTCATTAAGCTCATTTGGAGAACCCTCTCAAATATGATTACTTCATACAGAGAGATTTTTATTGCTTCCGGGTGAAAATGATTTCTGTGAAGGCGAGGTGGAGGGAGGAAACTTTAAAAAAAGTATGTGAAGCATCTCCACCCACCAGGGTAGGCAAATTTTCTCTCCAAAATTAGACAAAGGCTACTGTGATGCACCCTTGCAAATATGCATAACTCATTTATCTGCTGGCTCATTTATTTTTTACCAGACTGTCACCAACCAATACTGCCCCATTTCTGCCAATGACATGCAGCTATTATGAATTAGAAAGCACAGTGAATTCAAAGTATGTTAGAATCAAAGTTCTTTACTTGTTAAAAATCATGGACCCCTTAGATAGTCTTGATTTGTGCCTAGATCCTCTTCTCAGGGGATTTTAAATTAAAATTTAAAAGATTTTAAATTAAAAAAAAATAAGCTGTATAAGATTATAAAGACAACCAATAATGTTGAAATACATTTATCAAAATATTTTAAAGTATATGAACTCTAAGTTAAGCACCCCTGAGTAAGATCTAGGTTTAGGTTCTTACTCTTCCAATTCATCAATTTATATTAAGTGTGCCAGACACTTATAGAAATATACAGACACAAGAGAGAGTCCCACAGGTCTTACAATCTAGTGGAGGAGAAAACATGTAAAAAAATTCTGTACAAAGCAAGCTATATACAAAATAAATAGGAAATAATTGACAGAGGGAAGGCACTTGAATTAAAATGGTTTGGGGAAGGATTCCTGTAGAAGTTGGAATTTAATTGGGATTTAAAGGAAGAAAGGCCATCAGTCTGAGCGGCAGAGTGAGAGCATTCCAGAATGAGGAACTTCTGGAGAGAGATATTCTGGAGCAGAGAGATGGAGTGTCTTGTTCATAGAATAGCCAGGAAACCAGCATCACTGGTTGAAGAGTGTGTTTCAGGGAGGAAGGTGTAAGACCAAAAAGTTAGGAAGAGACCTAAGTTATGAAGGACTTTGAATAATAAGCCAAGCATTTTATAATTACTTCTAGAGGCAAGGGGAAGCCACTGGAGTTTTTTGAGTGGGGTGAGAGGTGGAAAGTGATATAATTAGACTTTTACTTTAGGAAAATCACTTTAGTGTCTAAATGGAGGATGGACTAGAATAGAAAGAGACTTGAGTCAGGCAGACCCAACCACAGGCTATTGCAAAAAATCTAAGTGTGAGGTGATAAGGGTCAGTACTAGAATGGTGACAATCCAAAAAGAGAAGGGAGTGTATTGGACAGATGTTGCAAAAGTGAAATTGACAGGTCTTTGCAACAGCTTGGGATATGGGTGGTGGTGAGAGATAGTCAGGAATTCAGGATGACTCCTAGGTTGTGAGCCAGAGGGGCTTCCACTAACGATATAATCCTGGATAATTTACTTCAGCATCCTAGGTCCTAGTTTTCTCATCTGTAAAATGAGAGTAATGTACAGATAAAATCTATGGACCCCTTTTCAGAATGCTTGTTGCTTTAAAAGTTCATAATAGAAAGAAATGTGAAATTTCAATTAATGATTAGTGAAAATTGATTTTTTTTCCTGTACAAAATCATAGGCTCCCTAAAATCTATCCATAGACTTTTTTGGGGAGGATTAACCCTTGTTCTAGGTGAACTACAAGTTTCTAACAATCTATAAACCCATATTGTTGCAGGTGGAAACCCTGGAATAATTAGCCCTCCTAGTCTGGGTATCTATAGCCTTATATTTGGATTACTACAACAGTCTCCTAGCTGGTTTCTCTAATTTCAGTCTCTTTTCCTTTGAATTATAGGTCAGAGATTCAGAATTTCAAAGTTGAAGGGCACCCAAAAGGCATCTACTCCAACCACTGTCTGAAAAACATTCTCCTCTATAACATAACTGAGTAGCGGTCAACCAGACTGTGCTTGAAACCCCTGATAATAGGAATTTTCTACTGCCTTAGGCAGTCCAGTCTACTTGTGGATAACTTTAATTGCCAGGGAGTGTCCCCTTACATTGAGTGTAATTTTGCCTTTTTGCAACTCCCAATCAAGCTCTGTTTTCAGGGCCAAGTAGAAGAGTCTAATTATCAAACTCAGAATCTGATCCCCTGACTGCTGCATTTTGACTTAGAAAACCCCAAATTAACATTATCTGTGTTGTATTGTATTTTTTATTTATTTTGTTAAACATTTCCTAATTATATTTTAATCTGCCACTCTGGAGTTCTGTGTTTGACAGCTCTGGTTTAGTCTACCTGTTGCCAGATATTACCAGACTAATCTTCTGAAAATGTCACTTTGTCCAAGTCACTTTCCCTGCTGAAGAACATCTTTATGGAAGGTTCTTTTTTGACTACCACATCCCATCTCAATGTCTCTGCCTGGTGTTCAAGCTGCTCCATAAACTGGAGGTACATGAGGTGTTCAGGAAAGATTAGCACTCTTGGTATGAGAGCTTTGCTGAACCCTTTTCCACACTGCTCATCCACCTTTGGGGTCTACCTGACACTCAACTCTCACCTATGGATCCAAGAAACTATAGCATGTGCAGCAGCCTCACCCTGGTAAACCTTTTTAGCAGATGGGCTAAACAAGGTTGAGGGTAAACCACAGGCCTCAAATCTATTGGTGAATTAGGAAAATGTCTGCTCTAAACATGTGTTCCTGGGTGGAATGGGCAGATGAGAATGATTTGTTCCAAGGCCCACAAAGATGGTTGAAGTAGGTGCTGTGGAGCACTTAGAGTTTAGTCAAACATTGAAGACACAAAAGTCATCCACTGAATCCTGAGCCATCACCAGTCATCTTACTTTTGTCTTGACTGGACTTCAGTGACTCTGTAAGAGAGAATAAGGCTGATGACTTTGTGTAACTCTGCCTCACTTAAATCCCATTCACATGTAAGTCAAGACATAACCCCATGATTTCATTGGTTCTCTTTGGCAAGAAAGACTAACAATGACAAACTGGACCCACTCACCCTAATGAGCCAACTTTATCTTCCAATACTCCCTACTTTGTGCCCAGTATTCCAGTCAGGTCAATCTCCTCGCTGTCACCCCAAATTTGACCAGTTCAGCTTTGTTTCACACATATCCTACTTACCCCTGCCTTTGTGCCTTTGTTTACACCATTTCTAATACCTGAAATGCCTTCTCTCTTCTTTGTCTCTTCTCTACCACAGTTCTCTTTGAGGCTCATCACCTTCATGAAACTTTGTTTGACTGTTCTGTCACCTACTCATGACTCCCTTCTCCAAATTCCTATTATACTTACAGTCTCTTCAGTTTAATACTTCATTTAGTTAGTCAGTCATCAAACATTTATTAAATGCCTAATAAAAAACTCTTAGTGTGGACCTATAGCAGAATATTGGAACATATGGCCAATGGGCATAATACTTCTGAGTGAGGCCTGAACCAGATTAAAATGCAACTGGGAAATATTTTTTGAAATAAATAAAAAATATAATAGAACATAGATAAGTTAATATGTGGTTTTCTAATTCAATTGGCACCCCATAGCAATACTTGAGTATGGCTTAGTGGTTGTTGTTTAAATTTGAGTTTGACATCGCTGATCTAGAGGGCTCAAATCTTGGTTCTACTACTTATTTAGGAAGTCAACCTTTGTGAGCTAGGGCAGTGTCACATCTGTGAGTCTCAGTTTCTTCCTCTACAGAATAGTGGACCTAAATGACCTCTATGAACCCTTCCATCTTTAAATCTTATGACCCTATGTGCAAGGCGCCATGGTCAAAAGTATATGTGGCATAGACTCTACTTTTCAAGAGTTTATAATCTATTGGGGGAAGGGAAGGCAGAGACCTATTTTCATGGACAGGGATAGAGACTAGACTTGGGATTTCATTGGCATAGGGAACTTCTTGGTGAGGAAACTCCCTCTAACAAGGTCAACACATTCTCTTCCACTTACAGTCTCAGAGAACTGCCTCACTAAGAGGTGGTGATTTGCCGAGTGTCAGGCAGCTAGTATGTGTCAGAGGCAGAACTTGAGCCCAGGTGTTCTGAGCTCTCTAGACATGATGCCACACTAACTTTGCCATGTTCAGATGATATAAGAAGAAGTTAGACAAAGGAAGATGCAAGGTCCAGGAAAAATGCAATTAGAAATTTGAGCTGAAGGAAATCAATTTCATGGGAAAAAGGAGAAAGACATGGCAAGAGAGGAGGCCTTATGGAAGGAAGGAAAAAGGGAGGAAGGGAAAGGGGAGGAAGGAAAGATAGAAGGTAGGAAAGAAAGGAGGAAGGAAAGGAAGAAAGGAGGGAAGGAAACCATTTATGAATTACTTACTATGTGCCAGGCACTGTGCCAAGATCTGGAGATACAAATACAGACCAAGAGAAAAACAATTCCTATTCTCAAGAAGCTTACATTCTTTTTGGGCGAGGGCACACAAAAGGGGGCTGAAAAGTAGTGGGAGGAATGCCCCCACAGTAGTGGCATGATAGTAAGTCTTGAGAGTCAGAAATGGAATGAAGAGGAATGAAGCTTGGCTAGAGTGGGTCCATTTCCCAAATGACAACCTTTGGAGAAATTCGCTAGTGAGGAAAGGTAACCAGAGAGGCTGAAGGATATTTCAGGACAATAGAGACCCAGTAACTGAGGGAAGTTTCAGGGCTTCCTGACCTGCTGTTGAGATATAGTGACAAAAGTCCTGCTAATAGAAGCAGTATTGGGAGGGTGGGCAGAGAAGGGGAGAGGGCACTTCTACTTCTTAAGATAACTCTAATGTAATTCCAGACCTTTCTGAACTAGAAGTACATAAGGTGGACCAGACTGAGGAAAACTTTGAATATTAGCATCAGGAGATCATATTTTCTCCCGGTTTTCAGTGTGTTCACTTTGTTTCTTGACCTAGATCGTAAACCCCTTGAAGGTATGGATCATGTCTCATCTTTCTTTGTACAGTACACAGAGGTAGATCAGTGTCTGAAAAACATCAGCCACTATAGATCAATTTTTAGCACTATAGAGTGTCTGATCTAGAGTGAATCTTAGAGATCTCTGTCACCCACCTTATTTTACAGAGGGGAAAACTGAGGCCCAGAGAGGTGAAGTACCTTGTCCAAGATCCAAGCAGAGTCTATACCACATTTATCTTTTTACCACAGAGCCTTGTACATAGGGTCATAGGATTTAAAGATGGAAGGAACCATAGAGGTCATTTAGGTCCACCATTTTGTAGAGGAAGAAAGCAAGACCTACAGATGTGCCCTAAGTCAAGCAGGTTGACTTCCTAAGTATTTGAACCAAGATTTGAGTCCTCTAGATCAGCAGTGTCAAACTTAAATAGAAATAGGTAGCTGGGACTTAACCCAAGTTTGGTGCCTCCCAATAAATAGTGTGCTCCTTCTGTTCTACCATGATGCCTCCTCATTTACTGATTCAGTGAGAAAACTGTCAACCAAACTGTGTGTCTTTATGATTTACAGCAAAAATAGCAACCCTGTATGAGTGCTAACTACAATTACTGGAATGTGACTAGTTGGAGCTCTCCCAGAAGGGAAGTCGCTTCTTCTATGCCAAAACATTTGTGCCAATCCTCAGGGAAAATACTCCCTGGAGCAGGAGGACCCTGAATGGAGTCACCCACTGTCAGTCTAATTCCTGGGCTGCCCTTTAATCACGTGGCCAGTGGGACTGTTGTGAAAGAAGGGGAGAGAGAGGCTGTGAAGATAGGCCCAATATCCCAATCTCAAAGGGAAGCTCATGGCACTTTGATCTACAATTTCTCTCTCTTTCAACCAATTACTAGCCAGGGAATAAAAGACGGTGGGGATGCAAATTTCCCCTACAGATGGGCTGATTAAGGGTCACTCATTTTGGCATGCTAGAATAAGCTTTTCAATAGGAATACTGAGCTTAAAAAAAAACCCACAATAACAACATTCTAAGCAATGATAATCGAACCAGAAACAACTAGATATATGGACAAAATGAGGAATGAAATCACAAACTCTGGACTTTTTACAATTTCCTAAAGTGAACAAATATACATATTTAACTTAACAAGATGATAACAATAAAACCTCATTACTCTGTGTCCTTTTCCAATCTCTTTTCCATCTGTGTGCTTCTCAGATTTGTTGCCGTAAGTGGACATAAGCATCGAGGATCTTTGTAGTGTAACCAGGCAGCTAGGTGGTGCAGTGGATAAAGCACCAGTGCAGGAGTCAGGAGAACCTGAGTTCAAATCTCACCTCAGACACTTGACACTCACTAGCTGTGTGACCTTGGGCAAGTCATGTAATACCAACTGCCTCATCCTGGGTCATCTCCAGTCATCCTGTTGAATATCTGGTTACTGGATTCAGATGGCCCTGGAGGAGAAGTGAGCACTGTATGTTGGGCACGTGTGGAACCAAGAGAACCCTTTAAGTAAGGATTCATTTTCTACTTAATCATCTGTATGAGTTGGGTGTCTTCTGGGATTTGAGATGCTTGGCCAATCCCTAAAGAGCAAACAAATCATGTAGGTGTGTAGCATGGAGTGAGGTCCTCTTGTTCATCTCTGAAGACAGAGAAGGAAGAGATAGACAGGCAGGAGGTTAGCCACATCGCTGTGGGCCAGGCAGTGATGAAGGTTAGCTCGTTAGCATGTAGATTAGGTTGTTTCTGAAACCACCCTCCCATTTGATGTACCCCAGATAAGGAACCAAGGCTGAGAAAGGTTCATATGTCCAAATAGATTCTTGATAAATGTGTTATTCTTTGTATAGAAGGAATTATTGTAAGTGAATGTTGTGGGGTTATTTTGCCAACTATCTCTGCTCTTTTAATTTCCCTCGTGTCTGACTAGTAGTATTTACAGGATGCCTGGCAAGGGACATGAGTGTAGTCCCTGGATATACAACAGAATGAAATTAACTGGTACAATAGGGGATCAAACCCATGAGCTTAGCTTCCTTGGCAACATGTTCCAACTAGCCAAGCTATATTAGGCCAATCATTTAGCCTTTCTGAGGCAGTAGCTTCATCTGTAAAAAGAAAATAATTCCTGTCTTCATTTCTCAAGGGATTCTTGGGAGAACCAAATTAGTTGCTGGACATGAAAATATTGATATAAGCCATATTGATATAAGCTTATATTGACATAAGCATGAGGAACATCTCTCCACTAACCCAGATCACATTCTATGACTTTATAGATAAATCCTAATGCATTGCCTGAGGCACATAGTAGGTAAGTGACTTAACCAAGTTAGCTTGCCCAATAAGTGTCAGAGGCTAGATTTGAACTCCCTTCAGCACATATTGCTCTATCTACTATGTCAATCTGCTGCCACACCTATAAACTCTAAAGTGCCCCAAGACTAAAAGGGGTTATTACAAGTTATGCTTCAGTGATTCAGTAAATCTGTAGTCTCATCTATGAGTACAACAATACACACACACACACACACACACATACACATACACTCACATACCCCTTTAAGTTTAATGTACATTATTAACATTTTCTTTGTCATTTTGAAGTTCTAGCTAGCTCTAGCACATCCCTGTATGAATCTCCCCTAATATGGATCACAGTCCATTTACCTTACCCATTTACCTCAGTTTCCTCATCTATAAAATGAGCTGGAGAAGGAAATGGAAAACCACGCCAGTATCTTTGCCAAGAAAACCCCAGATTGGGTCATGAAGAGTTGGACGTGACTGAAAAATAAATGAACAATAAGGGTCTGAATTTCAATCCATTTACACCTTCTCATGTATGCTTTGTGGGGTTTTTCCATAATATTCTATAATTCCACCAAAGGATGCTAGAGTCTTTCTTATGGTACTTTTTAAAAAATAATAGTAATAAGTTATAGTGTTATTAATGATAGAAAACTCACATTTTTAGATCTCTTTGAGGTTGATAAAATTATTTATTCCCAACAGCCGTGTGAAACAATAGTAAAATTGAACAGAGGAAGAAATTGAGAAGTACAGAGAGTTCAAGTGACTTACTTGTGGCCACTTAGCGAGTAAGAGTCGAATTTGAACCCAAGTCTTCTGACTCCAAGTCTCCATCATACCTGGATAGATGAATAAACTGCTGCTGCTGCTGCTACAAGACAACAAAAACAACAGACGTATAGTGCTAAACATTTTCATGTTTCTTACCTACTTTATCTCATCTCATTTGATCCTAGCAAAACTTCTTTACTATATGTAGCATTATTTCCATTTTATAGGTGAGGAAAGTAAGCCTTAGATTAAGTGACTTGCCTCAGATCACACCACTAAGTATCAAAGGCAGGATTTGAATCCAGGTATTCTTGCTTCCTAAGCCAGGACTCTATCCACTCAGCTACATTGCCTCTCAAGAGAACTGGAAAACTTCAGTACATTTGGATTTAATGCTCATCCATTGAAATGCATTTACCTTAACAGGACCCACTATGCCTTTTTAGATTATTCTTAGAATACATTGCCCATATAATTTCTCTAGTTTTTGTCTTTGGATCCCTGGCACCTATCACAGTGACTGATATATAGTAGATGCCTAAATAAATACAAGTTGAAACAGCAGAACCAAATGGTGTTCAGTTCTCTCAAATATATTCCTATTTCAGTTCCAGTCGAACTACAATGCAGTTGCAGTGTCAGCAATCAGAAGAGCTGCCACAGCAGTTGGGAGGGTCAGAGTTGATTTCCCAGGGCCATCCTGTTGTTTCCATGTGAGCCACAATGAAAAGCTTTCTAGAAAAATTCCCTCCGCTGTCACTGAATATTCAGAGAGGGACTGAGGGATTCCACATGCTGGGCTGGATTTATATTTCTTTCCAGCTTTCCACCTACACATGGATTTCTTGAGTTCCATGTGTAAGCCCTTGTGCCAAAGGCATTCAGAGATGTCAGCCCAGTTTTGGAGAGACCATTTTGTCCTTTGCCTAGGTTAAGAATAGGGGTTCTTTACCCAGGGCCTACAAACTTAAAAATGTATTATATTATACTGTATTATATTATATTGTGTTATATCATTATGTCATATCATGCTATGTTTTGTTATATTATGTCATCATATATCATATATTATGTTATAAATATATTGATAACTTTCAATGTAATAACTTTCCTTGGTATTCCTATATATCTTCTTTTATGCATTTATAAATTCTAAGAAGGGGTCCATAGACTTCACCTAATTCCCAAAGTACTCATGATACACAAAGAATTAAAAACTCCTGTGCTAGACGGAGAATGCAAAGGAGAAGAGCTCATTTTAAGGGGGCCCAAAACTGACAGCAAAGATGGTGATAAGACTCAAAGTGAAGTCCTATCATGTAAAGGTCATTAAAGGCAGCTAGGTACCACAGTGAATAAGAGTGCTGATCTAGTCAGGTAGAGTCATCTTCTTGAGTTTAAATCCAGCTTCAGACACTTATTTGTTGGGTGACCCTGAGCAAGTCACAACCTCGCTCTGCCTCAGTTTCCTCATCTGTAAAAATGGTGGTAATAATAGCATCTAGATTGTTGTGAGGATCCAATATGACAATATTTGATATGCCTTGACTGGCGCATGGTTGGTGCTATAGAAATGTTAGCTACTATTACTTTTTTAGCTATTATTGCTTCCTATTACTATTTTTATTATTATAAAGTATACTAGGGATTTTTTAGCTTAGAAAAGAGAAGAGAACAATATCTTGAGTTTCAGATATTCAAGAAATTCTTATAGGGATGAGAAAATGCATTTGTTCTGTGTGACTTAGGTACTAGGACCAAGACATGTTGAAGAACTCCTTTGTGGGAAGAATCTGTCACCTAGCAGGGAATCTGCTTTTGGAAAACTCAAATTATTAGGAAATTCTTGCTTATATTGAACCACTGTCTGGCCCTCCACAGCATCCCCAACTCCTGTTCCTGGTTTTCATATCTGGAGCCAAGTGGGGTAAATATGATACCTCTTCCACAAGACAGCCTTTCATGTCTGACTTCTCCAAAAAAGTCTTCTCTTCTTCGTACTGAGCATTCCCAGTTCTTTCTTCTGATCCTTCTATATCGTGATCTTAAGGAACTTCATCTTCATGTTCACCCTCTAGGCTGACAATCAGAGCTAGGATTAGATAGGAAGGTGAAGAGGGGTAGAAAAGACCACTGGGAATCACCTAGTCAACCATCTTTTGTTATTATTTGGGGCATGAAGGTAACATGAATGGAAATGGGAAAAGTCCCAAATTAGGAGATCAGTGGTATAAGAGAAAGAACACTAGCTCTTGAGTCAGAGGACTTGTATTCAAATTCTATCTTTGACGCTGGATGACTTTACCTCTCAGTCCTCCATTATCTCAGCTCAAGGTCTATGATCCTATGATGCTACCATTTCAAATGGATAGGACTTACTGGCAGAGAGGAGTAAGCAGGCAACAGAGGTCCAAGTCAGCAACCCAGGTTCTAGAGTCTGGGACAGCAGGAAGAAATGTAGAAAGAAACAGTGGGGGTGGGAGGGCGGCATCCAGAGGTACAAGTAGACATCCCTGTTCAAAGGTCCAGGCAGGTGGGTGAGGAACATTGGCTTTGGAGTAAGGAGATGGTTCAAATCCTGGCTCTGCCAATTATTGCTTATGTGACCTCATAGATCTACAAAATGAAAGGGTTGACTTAGGTGGTGTCGACAGTCTGTTTCTACTCTAAATCCCATATGATCCAATGAGCCCAAGTAGATCCTGAAATCACCCAAATGGAGCAGTAGGTAGTTAGAGCAGGAGTCAATGGAGTGAAATCCTGCCTCTCTCTCATACTAGGTGTGATCACAGGCAAGTCACTTCACCTCTCTGATCCCCAGTTTCCTCTACTATAAAGTGGTAATGATAATACCTATGGAACCAATGGGGTAGGGTTCCTGTGAGGAACATGTGAGAGTAATGTATGTAAAACACTTCATATAAACCTGAAAGTACTGAATAAATAGTGCTTATTATAATCCTGAAAGACAGTAGCATAAGGTGCTCCACAGGACTGGGAAAATCAGGCAGCAGAGATCAGGAACCAAAGCTAGCTGGCTGGAAGCGTTTCCATCATTGCTGAACACCAAACACAGCTAGCCTGGGTAACAGAGGTCTGACTCCAGGCTCAGAGAAATTGGGCCAACTGTTGCCAGGAACCCAAACACAAAGAGAAAAGGAAAAGGGTCCAGGAGTTAAAGCATAAAGAGAAACAAAAAACAGAATTATCGGAGCAACAGGGTTGTGATCACTGGTCCTGAAGAAGAAAGAGCATGGGATCATAAAATCATAGACCTAAAAGAAGAAGGAACCATAGAGGTCAATATCTCTCCAAGTTTTGTCCTGTGCTTAGTGTAGCTGGTTAGCCAGCAAGGGCTAAACAGGTAAATCCTAGAAGCCCAAGAGGGCAAGGTCAGGTCAAATCAATTTAGGCCTTAGTATGTGCCAAGAACTGTGCTAAGCACCACTGATACAAAGAAAGCCTCAGAAAGGGCAGTTAGGTGATGTAGGAGATAGAGTACTAGCTTAAAGTCAGGAAAACCTGAGTTCAAATCTGGCCTCAGACACTTACTAACTATGTGACCCTGGGCAAGTCACATAACATTTACTTCATTTCCTCCTCTGTAAAGTGGGGACACATTGGAGGAGAAAATGGCAAACCTATTTCAGTATCTTTGTCAAGAAAACCGCTGGGTAAGTCATGGGGTCACAAAGAACTGGACAGGCCTGAACAACTGAACGCAATAAAAAATTCTCAAGGAACTCATAGACTAATGGGAGAGACAGCATGCAAACAAAATATACATAGGATCAGTTGGGGATAATCTGAGATGGAAGGCACTGACATTAAGGAGAATGGGAAAAGGCTTCTTATAGTAGATGAGATTTTAGTTGAGATTTAAAGCAGATGGAGTTGTGGAGGAAGAGCAATCCAAGTATGGGGAATAGTCAATAATAATGTTGGGCGTCAGATGAAGTATCTTGTTCATGGAATGTAAGGAGGTGAGAGGCACTGGATTAAAGAACATGTAGCAGGGCTTAAGGTATAAGAAGACTTGAAAGGTAGAAGGGGTCTGGGTTATGAGGGGTTTTGAATGTCAAACAAGGGACTTGATTATTAATCCTGAAATTGATTGATCCATCTTGTGAGGTAGCCAAGACAGGTTTTATTTTCCCCATTTTATAGATGAGAAAACTGAGGCTCAGGAAAGTTATAAAATAGAGAGAGATGAAGTGGAAAGGTAATAAGAGAGCAGCAGAAGGAGAAAAGAGGAAGAGGAGGGAATAGAGGCTCTTTGATTCCAAATCCAGTGCTCTTTCCACTACATCCTCTTGTCTCCTGGTTGCTTGTGGTTATTTTTTCTTCAGGGATAACAATTGCCAGTTTTATTTTTGTTCTGTTTTGTTGCCGTTGCTGTTGGTGTTGTCATTTGTTTTCTTGTTTGGGTTTTTTTGCGTGTGTTTCTGATGGCTCAGTCATTGTCACAGAATGAACATTGAAGATAATCTATTTCAAGGTGTTATGGCTTCTGACTTTGACTAACAAAGTATACATTTGAATTTAAAACTTCAGTTCCTTAAGGTCCAAACATCGCGACACTCTGTACGTGTGGTTAAACAAGGAGATGAGTATATTCCCCCCTTTTACTATACTTTTTCAAAGAAAAATAGAGGTCTTTATAAAAATAATTAAGCATAGGTAGATCATGGGCCTCAGAAGGTATTCAAACCCATCTAAAACAGGAATTTTCTCTACAGTATCTCTGGCAAGTAGTCAAGCAGATTCTGCGGGAATACCTCCAATAAATGAACACACCCGAGACAAACTTTCCCATTTTTGGCTCTATTTGTTAGGAAGTTTTTCTTTATGCAATGGAGTCCTTCCCTGCCCCCACATAAAACATGTGCAAATAGACTTGCAGCAACCAATTGAGAGACTCTGAACAGTGAGTCATCCATGGTTCAATCTGTAGGAAGTAGGCTGAGAATCTCTGCTTGCTCTGGCAAAGAACATTTCTATTGCATTTCTATGTAGACAAAAGTGACTTCTAAGGGATTTCTGCCTATTATTCCTTGGCCCTCCAGAGCCAAGCATAGCAAGTCTAACCTCTTTCATAGTAACTCAGACACTGACTTTCATCAACACAAAATATTCTTTTTCTTTACTAGCTCTGTCTCACAGACTTGGTTAAAGTAATCACTTGTCTTATTCCCCCTTCACATTTATCTAACATTGAAAAAACACAGTTAAGGAAAAACTTCACAAGAATGTAAAAAATATATGAAATGGTTTCTCCATGGTATTTTAACAGACTGGAGAACCATCTTCACTTGCATAGTTCCAGATCATAATGATCTTTCCATAATACTGTCTGTGCTTTTAGAATCTACTCTTTGTCATCCTTTTATATTTATACATGGGGCAGCTAGGTGGTACAATGGATAGAATGCCAGACCTGAAGTCAGGAAGACTCATCCTGGTGAATTCAAATCCAGCCGTAGTCACTTACTAGCTGGGTGACCCTGAGCAAGTCACTGAACCCTGTTTGCCTCAGTTTCCTCATCTGTAAAATGAGCAGGAGAAGGAAATGGCAAACCACTCCAGTATCTTTGCGAAGAAAACCCCAAATGGAGTCACAAAGCATTGGACTGAAGCAACTGAACAACAATATTTATATCCTAGACACACACACACACACACACACACACACACACACACACACACACCTTTTCAGATCTGTACACCTGCTTACTGATCCTGATCTGAAAACTCTGGGCTTCCTATCCTTTACAGCTGGTTTTTACCTTATTAGAAAACAATTAAAAATCTGGATAAGCCAGAACTTTTCCTGAGAATCTATGTTTCCTTTGGTGGCCAGTGCCTTGTATCTACCCCCAGATTGTTTTGCCCTTGTCCCCTCTGTAACTCCTGGGCTGATTTCCAGACCTTCCACCTCACTTTTGCCCTGCAGTAATCTTAGTTTTCCTGGTTTTTATTTGTCTACCTGACATATTTTATATGACTTGACTTCAGCTAGCCTATCTGATCTTTGAACTGCTGCTTGCCTTGACCTCTGATAGCTCTCCATGGGCTTCTTGGGTTTTGTTTCATTCACTCTTTCAACCTGACCTTTGATTTGTGTGTGCTCCTGAATTCTCATGATTGTGAACCCAAAACTGAACCTTGTTCCTCAACTGTCATTCCATATCCCTTTCCTCATTGCTCTGTATCTACAACCCTCAAAAAGAGTAGGAAGACATTGAGGAAGTATTTATAATGTAATCATGCCTATAGAGTAGGGATAAGCATTCATTTCATTGGCATAAGGAACTCTCTGGTAAGGAAACACCCTTTACCAATGCAGGTCACCACCTTCCTGTAATTTAAGTCTAAATGTGTTTTCTCATTGTTGGATCACTGAGAAATTAAGTGACTTGTCCAGGGTTACACAACCAGTGAGTATCAAAGACAGGACTTGAACCCTCTCTTTCTGCCTCTGCCACTAATTCTGTATCCACTACATCATTCTTGCACACTGGGAACTAATAAGTTGCCAAGAGCTTAGACATTCTTGGTTTTGGATTGGTCATACGTCAATGTTTGTTCTTGGGACACTATACCGAGGTGGTTCTTCAGAAAAGAATTGCCCAGCCCAAGACCATACCCTAAGACAGAAATATTCCTGCCTCCCATCTGGCCTCTGTACCCCAAGTTTAAGGCTTAAAATTGAGCAGAAAAGCAAATGTAGAGTATTAGTCAAGGGATATTTATCAACTACAGCATCCAAGGTAGTGGAGTTTTTGAAATGATTTTCCTTGGAGGTTGTGGGTATACCCACTGGCAAATTGTTGAGGTAGCTAAGAAAATTTCCAGGTAAAGCTTAGGAACTAGAGCTGGCCCCCAATCACAGAATCATATGTTTAGAGCTGGAAGAAATCTTAGTGGTCATCTAGTCCTACCTGTATATTTTACATATGAGGAAACTAAGATCCAGAGAAACTAAGTGATTTGCCCAAAGTCTTATAGGTAATAAATAGCAGATTGACTCTCAGACTCTTAAGACAGCTTCTTTTACCTTTTCAAGGAAGTCTTCTTCATGGATTAGACCTCTTCTCACCTGTTTTTATCTCCTCTGCAACTGTCAACAGTCCAAGTCTCTTGGTGAGTCCCACATCACCAAATACATCTTGGATACCTCAAGTCGTGTATTCTGTGGGCATCTAAAACTCAGTGTGCCTAAAATGAATCCAGGTTCACTATTTCAGTGCCATTCTTGACTCCTTACTTCATCCACCTCACATAATCTGTGGCCAAGTCGTGCCATCCATAAATTCACAACATCTCTTTTATATGTCCCTTCTCTCCACTCACAGTCACCACTCTAGCAGTCCCTCATCTTTTCTTGTCCAGATTATTGCAATAGCCTTCCACTTGATCTCCTTGCCTCAAGTCTCTCACCACTGCAATCCATCCTCCCCTCAACTGCCAGAGTGATTTTCCTAAAGCACAGGTCCTCTTCTGACTCAGACAACTCCAGTGGCTTCCAATGACTTCTACAATCAAAAAGAAATCCTCCATTTTCCTTTTACAACCCTTTATAGTCTAGCCCTTTTCTGTCATGTCAATTTTCTTACACTTTAGTTCAAATGCTCTATGACTCAGCTACACTAGTCAACATGCTGTTCCTCTCACATATCACTCCCAAGTCTTAACTGCATTTGCACTGCCTGCCCTCAGTGCCTGAAAATGTTCTCTCTCCCTTTTCACACCACCACTGGTTTCCTTTAAGCCTCAGTTGCATTGTCTGTAAGAAGCCTTTCCTAGCTCCCACTACTACTAGTCCTTTCTCTCTAAAATTACCTCACACACATTATCTGTCTGTCTCTCTCTCTATTATAACTATGCACACACATATGTGGATATACATGGTTGTTGCCTCCTATCTCCCCCATTACAATGGGAGTTCTTTGAGAATAGGAACTAAGTTTTTAATACTGCCTGGCACACAGTAAGCACTTAATAAATGCTTATTGACCAACTTGAAATTAGAGAGAGAGAATTGTATGAGTTGCTTATGGGCAATAGTGAGTTCTTTATACACTTTCCATATGTTTTCTTGACTCTTGTGAGTCTTTTGCTTTTTACCTGGAGCAAAATAAGGACTGTCCTACATCTAGTGTATGCAGTGTTTCCTTGAATGCTTGCATGGATTGAGGACCCCTTTACCCATATATAGGGAAACCTAGGTGCAAGCTATATTTCATCTGTGTTATGAGATTTTTCAGGCATAGCAAATCAAAGAAAAATATGATATTTGAGTCAACTGCCAAGATCAAACCTGATGTGTATAAATCCAGGACTTGGAGGTTTTGGACATTAAAAAGAAGTGCAAAGTATCTAGCTCCTCAAGGCAAGTAGTCAATCTGAGATTATGACATTTCATTTTGTAGCAATTGCAAAGTGAACTCAATCTCAGCAGTCTGGCAAGCAGTCACAAGCTTTTCAAATATAAAACGAACAATTCT
The DNA here is from genome assembly GCA_023548195.1 of Bettongia penicillata ogilbyi. NCBI lineage: Eukaryota > Metazoa > Chordata > Mammalia > Diprotodontia > Potoroidae > Bettongia > Bettongia penicillata. Next base: position 4,987,810 of record JAJHZJ010000260.1, on the reverse strand, counting down.
ATTGGCCATTTCCATAATACATTGTTAGAAGTTGCTGCCAGACAAGACCATAACCAAAGGCCAAATCCAAGGTTATATAGTAACGTTCTACCAACTCTTCAAGGAAATGAGAACTAAGAGAATGGAAAGTCAGTAGGGTTTTAATGAAGAAAGTAATCTTGTAGCACGAATGCTCCAGAAGAAATATTTGAATTAGCAGACTTTCAATTGATCACCATTTACAGCACCATAAAAAATGAAATGTCAAAGTTTCATTAATATGTTTCATTGAAGAATACTTTTGAGATGCTATATTCAGCACTTAAGTAATTTAAAGCATTTCATGTTTAAATCAAGATATCTAATTATATAATTATGAATCATCTTTGTTCAAACAAAGTTCACCAAAATATTCTCCTTATGTAACACAATCTTCCAATTAACCCAGTGTCTTTATTTTCATGGGATCATAGGATCACAGAATTGGAGCTAGATTCCCTCCTTTTATAGATGGAACTACTGAGGCTGAGAGAGGTAAAAATGACTTACCCAAGGTCACATTGTTTATAATAATAGTAAGCACAGACAGTATTCTAACCCATCACTGACTTAGTTTAGTGCCCTTTCTCCTGTCCCTCTTTAAACTCTACAAAGAAGTCTGTAGGTGTAATTGTATTGTTAAAATGTTCCTTTAAACTGAAAAAAAGGAAAAAAAGAGATCCAGTTGTAATAATGACCATGACATATTTGCCCAGACGCCATAATGTAATGCAGTATTTCTTTCTTTGGCTTCAGTTTTCCCAGAAAAAGTTTATAACATTCACAATTATGTTAACTTGTGAAACATATTTCACATTATTTCAATTCTGAGCCAGCATGGTCTCACTTTCTGATCATTTACCCAATTTCTTCCTTCTCTGTTAGTCCAAGAGGAAAGGAAACTAGAACTCCTTCAGCATCTTTCACAATCTGACTATAACCTACTTGCTGAAAGAAAGAATTCTAATCAGATCCCTTTCATTGTAGTGGGGGGAGGGGCAGGTAAGAAGGAGAGTTGGACCTGATATCATCAACATGGAGAACTCCTGGGGTGGAAACCTCAGCCTGCATGGATTTGCAACTCCTCTGTAGAGATGCCTGGGGCGGTAAGAAATTAGGTCATTGGTGTACAGTCACATATTCTGCAGATGGCAGAACTTGAACCCAGAACTTCCTGAGGTCAACTCTCTCTCTATCCATGGTGCCATGCTACCTATAATGTGAGGCATCCATAGATCTTCATATAGACTAGCATATATTCATATTGCCCAATAGGGTGAAATTCAAATAGAAACTAGGATAGCTTATCCATACATTCTTTTGATTACATAGCTACTTGGTTTTAAAATGTAATATTTTATTGTATTTTTATTTATTCTGTTAAATATTTCCCAATTGCTTCTTAATCTATTACAGATTCCACTCAGAGTATTATGGGCCACATGAGGTCTACCTACAAGGAGCATGTTAGACACTTTTGATATAGCCTATTCCCTTTTAATATGAGACATCCAATCAACAGTTATAATAGCTAGCAGCTTCCTCCCAGAGGTGGGCTCCAAGCTTAGCTTTCTGGTTCTAGAGGAGAGTTCTTTCCACTATTCCATGTTGGCTATTGAATAGAGTACTGGGCCTGAAATCAGGAAGACCTGAATTCAAATCCAGCCTCAGACACTTAGGTGTGAGTCCCCATCTCATCCCCCAGCAAGTCACTTAACCTTTGTTTGCCTCAGTTTCCTCATCTGTAAAATGGGGATAATAATAGCATTTACTTCCCAGAGTTGCCATGAGGATCAAATGGGATAATATTTATAAAGTTCTTTGTAACCATAAAATAAGATATAAATGTCTATTGATTAGATTGGGGCCGCTAGGTGGTACAATAGATAGAATGCTGGGCGTGTGTCAAGTGGACACATCTTCATGAGTTTAAATCTGACATCAGATACTAGCTGGGCAAGCAACTTAATCTTGTTTGCCTCAGTTTCCTCATCTGTAAAATGGGGATAATAGCATTTACTTCCCAGAGTTGCCATGAGGATCAAATGGGATAATATTTATAAAGTTCTTTGTAACCATAAAATAAGATATAAATGTCTATTGATTAGATTGGGGCCGCTAGGTGGTACAATAGATAGAATGCTGGGCATGTGTCAAGTGGACACATCTTCATGAGTTTAAATCTGACATCAGATACTAGCTGGGCAAGCAACTTAATCTTGTTTGCCTCAGTTTCCTCATCTGGAAAATGAGCTGGAGAAGGAAATAGTAAACCACTCCAATATCGTGGCCAAGAAAATTCCAAATAGGATCAGAAATGACTGAAAAATTGCTTAATGACAACAAAATTGATTAAATTTTCTTATTTCTTAAGTCTTATTTCCATTCAAGGAAGGCATTTGCTTTATTGAAAGATTCCCAAGTATTTTGTAACAACAAAAACAAAAACTTTTTTAGATATATAGGGAGATGAAGGCTATATTTAGCTATACACACACACACACACACACACACACACACACACACACACACACACATATATATCCTTTAGATATATAGAGATATTTATTGACTCCTCCTTGAAAAAAGCTCAGCTCACAGAGCCCTTGCATTCAATTATACATGATTCAAAGGTACAAACTGCCCCCCTCCCTGTGTTCCTGACTCTCAGAATTTTGTACCCATGTCTCAGTTCTCTCTCCCTGAAACTTCCCTCAGTTCCTGAGGTCTCCTTGTCCCAGCGTTATCATTCCTCAGGGTCTCTGGTCCCCTTCTCCTATAACCAAGTTCCTTCAGAGGCCTGGCTTGGCTTCTGATTCTCAGAATTTTGCAACCAAGCTCCCTGTAATCCTTTTTCATACTTTTTGTGTGAGGTTATCCCCTGTTAAGATGTAAACTCATTGAGGGCAAGTACCATCTTTTTTTTGCCTTGTATCCCTAGCTTTTAGCACAGTTCCAGCAATTAATGAGAACTTGCTGCCTCATTACCCTAACCCAAATCCTATCTAGCTTTCAAGGCTTACATGAAATCTCCTTACCTACATTAAAACTTTGCAACCTACAGATTCTCCCCACCTCTGAATTCATAACATATTAGAATACTTTTCAAAGCCTATTTATATCTTAACTCATTTCAGTTTCGTACATTATATTCTTTCCATTTTACATATAGGGAAACTGAGGAACCGAGATAGAATGTAATTTGCCTATGATCCCACAGTTAGTTAGTCAACCAAGTAAGGGCTAGAACCCAGGACTCATGACAACCCACCCATGTTTTTCCCCATGGCTCCATACTAATTATCAGTCTAGATTTATGATAGTTTAGTTTTAGTTTATTTTCCCTACATTCTTCATATTCATCTTCCAATATGATAGAGCATATTTTATGATCATCTCCCATAAAGCAGAGCTGGATATAGATCTCATCTACCCTGAAAATTTGTTAGCCAAAGGGAGTATGTCAATCTCATCTTCCAATGTTCCAGTAGGCTGGATCTGGCCTCACTTTAAATGACTGCCATTGAACACAGAGGAAGAAAGAGGAGTGCCCAAGAATATTCATTTGTGCCCAGCATGCCTTGGGCTTTGTGGAGGGATACTTGTAACTTGTTCTCTAATTTTTGGTTCAACTGTTCTGCAAAGTCAGCAGCTTGTAAGGCCAATGAACCTGTAATGAGGTTTATTTCTGTATCTAGGTGCAGTGTTGAGATCTGTTCCCTGAGTGTGAGCTGACGATGAAATACTCAGATGGGTTGGGGGCTGGGACAGGCTCGGTGCCTCTCAGGGGAAAGGTGCTAATGAATCTCCCCAAGCCCATACCTAACAGACACTTACTTGTGTCTGCCCAGGAGAATTTGACTCAGGCTTGTGACTGTCCCTAAGACTCAAAAATATCTTTAATCTAAATTTCAAGTGTATCTTCTCTGCTAGAAGCTATTGCTTACTTGCTACATAGTCCCTGAGGCCACCAGGGAAAACAGACTGGAGGCCTGCATTGCCCAGAATAGGATCAAAGGATCAGAAATTGAGAACTGAAAGAGACTTCAGAGGTTACCAAGACTTTATTTTACATAAGAGGAAACTGAGGACCAGAAAACTTAAGAGACTTCCCCAAAGTCCAAGGAGTAGAGCCAGGAGAAGAAATCTTGGTTCTTTGTATTTATCTAAGATTTTCTTATTTATAAGCCTTAACATTGGGAATGGGCATGATTTCAACCATATCAAAAGCCCTATCAGCCCCTAAAATCTCCCCTCCTTTAAATTCCAGCTATTTGCAACCAGTACTGCCTTTGGGTTACTGGCATCAAAAGCAGATGTTAAAAATGCAAATATTTTCTTGGATGGATGATATATTACTCATTCATTCACTTATTCAAAAAATGTTTGAGTGCCAGCTACGTGCAAGGCACTTAATAATAGCTCACAGTTATATGGCAGAATCATGAAATTTCAGAGTTGGAAGAGACCTCTATAGCTATTTAGTTTAGTCTGAAAAATAATCCTCACTGCAATATACATGGACAAATGATGATTTCAGCCTTTGTCCAAAGACCTCCAATAATGGGGAACCAACTACCTACTGAGGCAGCCAACTCCACTTCTAGATTATTCAAAAGTAATAGTTTTCAGAGATTGTGCCCCAACACATGACTAGATGGCTCTAGAGACTCCCCGCTTCCCCCACCCTTGCCTTAAACTGGAGTTTATTGCCTGCTCTTTACAACTGGCTGTCAAGGTTGTAATAGTAGCTCTGTCTACTGAGGCACAAAGCTGCTTCCTCAGCTGGTGGAGGGAAGAGGAGAGATAGAAAGGAGAAGAGGAAGGAGTAGGGGAGGGATAGGAGATTCAGAGGATCTCAATCCTGTTGCCAAGGAGAATGAGTCTAGAGGCCTACCAGGAACCCTTCTTTATACCAACTCAAATGCTCATTGTGTCATGGCCTGTCATGGTAAAGAGTGTTTTACCAGGACCATAGAAAGTTTGAGAAGCACTGCTTAAATGGGTAGGATTTTTTTTCCTTATGTAGCCCGTGCATAGCATTGACCCCAATCTTTCCCAATTTCTTTGTATTCGGAAGCTGGAGGTGGTTTGCTTTCCCCACCACACCCAAACTGATGGGTTCAGGAAGTATCCCCACAGAGGTTGTAAAATAGCTATAACTCAACTCTTTTGAGGTCATAGGGATAACACCCATGTGTGCGTGCGTGTGTGTGTGTGTGTGTGTGTGTGTGTGTATGTATGTATGTATGGAAGGGTAGTAAATATACTTCTACTGTTCCCCACTTGAGCCCCCATCAGTGTGCTTCCCTTTTCCAGGACTTATAATATACAATGTACAATGAATAAAACAAATGTTTATTGAATGACCATTGATTCACATTTTATTCAGCAGCAATGACTTTTAAACATAAGACATTTAATAAATAAGACAAAAGTAAGAATAATCACAACGTTTATTCAATATAAGACAAAATCAAGAAAAATTGAAATCTAGAAATTCATTATATTTTCCTTCCAATGTACATAATACTAGAGGAGGGGGCTGGATACACATTTATAGAGACCTAAGAGTAAGTATTTAAGTACAAAAAGCCATGTGCCCAAGACAATTCATGACTCTTGACTACAGACCTTTGTTTAGGGTAGATGGGATGATGATAACAGAAAACAGAGAGGAAACAATGAGGCTCAAATTTTATTTTGTTTCTATTTTCTCTGAGAAAAAAAAGAGAGAATGCCCTTTATCCTGGAAATGATGGAATAGTAAGGAGATAATAAGTGAATACTTAATTACTTTTGATGAATTCAAGTCTTCTGTAACAGATGAACTATGTCTTCCAGTCTTGAAATAACTGGCAGTTATAATTGTGCTGAGACACTGTGAGTGATATTTGAAAGATGGTAGAAAATATCAATCGACTGGAGAAAGGTAAATGTTATTTCGATGTTCAAAAAAAAAAAAAAAAGAGAACAGAGTTGTCAATCTATAGACCAGTGAGCTATACTTCAATTCCTGGGAAAATTTTAGAGAAAGTCATTAAAGAAATGGTTGGTGACAATGAGTTGACATAAAATACTTTGCAAACCTTAAAGGACTGTGTAAATCTTAGTTACTGAGCATCTAGAAAGAGAAGCTGTGGTTACAACCACAAAAACATGGCATCATCAAGAACAGGTCACACCAGACTAATTTCATTTTCTTTTTTGACAACATTATAAAATTGTTGATGAAGGTAATGCTATAAATATAATTTACTTAAGCTTTAGCAAAGTTTTTGGTAAGATGGAGAGATGTAATATAAGATAATATAAGCCAATGGATTCAAAATTAGGTTGATAGCCATACTCAAAAGATAATTGTTAATGGTTCAAATGTCAACATGGTAGGAGCTCTCCAGTAGAGTACCCCCAAAGACCTGTGCTTGGCATTGTAATGTTGAACACTTGAACCAGTGACTTGGATAAAAGCATAATTGGCATATTTATGAAGTTTGCCTATGACATGTGGCTGAGATATCTAAATATACTGAATGAGTTAGGATCCAAAGAGATGTTGACAAGTAGGAATATTGGTCTGAATCCATTAAAATGGAATTCAGTAGGGAAAAGTGTAAAGGCTTGAACTAGAAAATAAAATAAAGCTTCACAGGTGTAAGATGGGGGAAATGGATAGACAATAGTTTCAAAAAGGATCTGGGGGTTTTAGTGGATTGCAAGCTATGTGTGAGTTAGTTGAATGATGTGACATCTAAAACAAGCTAATGTGATCTTGGACTGAATTAAGGGCTTCCAAGAGGAGCTAAGTCAGGGAACCATTCTATCATGGCTTCATCAGACTTCACATGGAAGATTTTTTTTTTGTTCCAGGCACCACAGTTTAAGAAGGATGTTGATAAATTAGAGAGTGACCAGAGGAGGGGAAACAAGATAGTGAGTTTTGAATCTATGCTATATGAAGATCAGTTGAAGGAACTGGGTATGTTTAGCCTGAAGAAAAGAAAATTCCAGGGGGAGGGAAAATGACATGATACCTGTGTTCAAGTGTTTGAAGGACTGTCATGTGGAAAAGAGATTAGATGTGTTCTGTTTGGTCCACAGGGAAGAATCATTAGGTCTTCCCCTCCAGGTTTGATTTTTTTTTAAATTTTATTAATGGGGCAATCCCTTGATTCACTGACACTGCCTCACTCAAAGTGAGAACTTGGAAAGACCTTAGCTTAAAAGGGCCAGAGTCTTCCAATGCCTCCTGGACCATCTCCAGTCATCCTGATCTATAGCTGGTCACTGGACCCAGATGTCTCTGGAGGAGAAAGTGAGGCTGGTGACCTTGCACAGTCCTGCCTCAGTCAAAGCCAATTCAGTTGCAAGTAATGTCTTCATCTCCCTGATGTCATGATCTCCTTTGAGAACCACACAACCACAACAAATAATTAATTGCCAAATAACTAGCTAAAATTAACAAATGCTTGTAGAATATAAGGGAATTAATCTTTTTTTGGTAGCTATCCAGTTTTTAAAAATGGATAAGAAAAAATGGATTTTAAAAAGTCATTTGACTTTCCAATAGCTATTTTTCAATTCAGAGATCACTGAAGTCATACCAAATCACCAGGTAAATTGAAGCAAATGCTCAGGGAGTATTTTTTTTATATGACTGGGGACTATGGTGCACGCCTTGCAAATCTGTGTTCATCCTTCATTTTCGAAGAAGACCATGACATCAGAGAGATGATGACATGACTTGCACTTGACTTTGTTTTGAGTGAGGGAGGGCTGTGCAAGGTCACCAGCCTCACTTTCCCTTCTTGAGTCATCTGGATCCAGTGACCAGATATTCATCCAAAAGGAATAAAATGTCAGCAGTAACTTCCTTTAAACAGATTCACTTGCTCATCTTTTTTTTAGAATTTGCCCTGAAGGAGAAAATGTTTAACTTCTAGTAAGACAACTGTCTATCTCCCTAACAATATTGCCTCAGGATTCAGGGTTTCCTTTAAATTTTTTATTTGTTTTATTCCTTCCCCCCTAAATAGGAAGTTTTGTCAGGATCTAATAACATAATGATCTAATGGCAAAATAAAGGCTTCATGGGTGATGGGTTGATGGTTGTTTAAAAAAAAAATCATAATTTCAATAGCACATTTTTATCTCTTGGTTTCCTGATAAGCAATACAAAGATGATGTTTAGATTTCTTAGGAATTTGTGTGTGTGGTTTGAAATGACTTCATTGACTCAGAATGAAGGAAAGTACACTGAATCCTCAGATAGTCTGAGAATAGCTCTGCTGACAGGTCCCTGAGGGGTTCAATGTATCTTTTCTCAGTATTGGGACTGAGTTCTCCTCAGTCCCATCGATGTTCTCCTATTATTCCTCCTCCTGTTCCTTAGGGTTCAGAGTCAATTATGGTGTTTTGGCTCTTAGAAACAAAAGATTAGCTATGTGACTGGAGCTGCATAAGGCAGCTCCATAACTAGCATAAGGCAAATAGGGCTTTACCTAGGGCACTGACATTGGGGGAAGACTGTATTTACTCGACCTGGCAATTGTTCTGAGCTTTGCTTTATACTCCAAATACTCTAAAGGTACAGAGTAGAACCACCTCCCAGTTTTTACTATAAGAGCCTCTCTCCCAAAGTTCAGCTTCCATTTTACCTTCCAAGGAGGCAAGGAGCAGAATTCTCCAAACACTATGAAGGTCTTGGAGATATAAGTACAAAGATTAAAACTATCCACCCTCCCAGTCAGTTTACACTCTAATGGGAAAGACAAGTGCATATAAAAATATATATGCATAAATATAAAAGGATATCTTTTTATGGGGAGGGTAATATATGTTTGTATGTGTAAGGGTGTATGTGTGTGTATGTGTGTGTATTGTTAAATATAAGGTAGTTTGGGAAGGAGAGTTTTAGCCATTAGGATATCAAGAAAGGCTTTATGTATAAGATGGTACCCAAACTGCATCTTTATAAAGAGAGAGAGACATTACCCCTAGTTCTGGGGTTTTACCAGTTTACAGAACACTAGAGGTATAAACACCTTCTAAATTCTTTTAATCAATCTGTCAGTCTAACAAGCATTTATCAAGTGCTTACTGTGTGCCAAACACTGTGCGAAGTATTGGAGATACAAATATAAGCAAAAAGAAAGTCAATCTCTGCTCTCAAGGAGCTTTTATTTTTTTTTCCAATGGAACAAGCATTTATCATGTGCCTTCTGTGTGCCAGGCATTGTGCTAGGAGAGAGGATATTCTACATAAGGGCTTGTTCCAAGTGTATGCTTGAGTAGAGTTGGCTATGCTTAACTTTGGTTCTAGTTCATATTAAATTCTGCATTAAAAATTGCTCACATTTAAACAGCATTTCAATGTTTAGCAAGGAATTTCCATCATTTTGGCATTTGCTCTTCACAATTGTCCTGTTAAGGTTTGCCCATTGTCATCCCCATGAGCCTGTGAGCTCTTGGATGGTGGGGGCCATGTATCTACCTTTTTTTTTTATCCTTAGTACTTAACCCAGTGTTTGACTATAAGGATTTAATAGTCAATCAGTTAATAAGCATTTATTGAGCACCTGCTGTGTGCTAGGCAAAGTGCTAAGCACTAGGCATACAAAGGAGTCTTTACCTTCAAAGAACTTAAAGTCTAATGCAAGAGACAGCCCTTAAAAATTCAGACAAAATACTGGAGATAATCACTAGAATTAAATGCTTTTTGATTAATTGACTGACATTGGACAAGAACTATGGCTTAGCGGATAGAGAACTGGCCTTGCAGACAGAAAGACCTCAATTCCAGTCCCTTTTCTAGCATATACTGGCTTTGTGATCCAGGCAGATTCTTTTTTTTCTGAAGAGAAATCTGGAAATATGCCCAAAGGGCTACAAAAATGTGCATAGCCTTTGACCCAGCAATATCACCTTTAGGACTGTATCCCAAAGAGATCATAAAAATGGGAAAGGGTCCCATATGTACAAAAGTATTTATAGTAGTTCTCTTTGTGGTGGCCAAGAACTTGAATTTGAGGAGATTACCATCAATTGGGGAATGGCTAAACAAATTGTGGTATATAAATGTAATGGAATACTATTGTACTATGAGAAATGATGAACAGGAAAACTTCAGAGAGACCTGGAAGGACTTATATAAACTGATGCTGAGTGAAAGGAGCAGAACCAAGAGATCACTGTACATAGTAACAACCACAGTGTTTGAGGAATTTTTCTGGTAGATTTAGCCCTTCACAGCAATGTAAGGATCTAAAACATTCCCAAAGGACTCATGATGTAAAATGCCTTCCACATCCAGAGAAAGAACTATAAAATTAGAATACAGAATGAAGCAGAATATTTTCTCTTATGTTATGTTTTATTTTGTGTTTTTCTCATGATTTTTCCCATGCAACATGACTAATGTGAAAACGTGTTTAATATGAATGTATGTGTAGAACCCATATAAGATTGCATGCCATCTCAGGGAAAGAGGGAGAGGAAATCTAAGACTTATGGAAGCGATTGTATAAAACTGAAAACAAATTAATAAAAAAACAGCAAGTGGAAATATACATTAAAAGCATACAAAAAATATATGCAAAAAAATATACATAGCCATCCTTGTTAATCTTATCCTCATCCCACTCTATCTTGACCTTCAATTGTGTCACCTGCAACCCCTCTTCTATTATAACACACTACCCTTCATATTTGCTGTTTGTTGATTCAATCCTATCCAACATTCTGTCACCCTATTTGGGGTTTTCTTGGCAAAGATAGGGTTAAATGACTTGCACAAGGTCACACAGAAATGGAAGTTCCAGGTGGAGGGTATAACCAGGATGTGACTTACAGGGTGGCAGAAGTAATATTCCAGGATAAAGAGGTTTCTGGGGCATGATAGACCAAAAGAAACCCTTGCAACATTCTGGAAAAGTTGTCACACAGTTGGTGATAGAGATGACAGAAACTTCTACTTCCCAAAGCAACCCATTCTATGTCAATATAGCCTCTACTTGTTAGGAAGTTTTTCCTTATGAACAAAAATTTACCTTTCTGATATATCCATTGATCCTAGTTCTATCCTCTCAGATAAAGAAGCAAAGCAGAGTCAAAACCTTTTTCTCCATGACAACCATAAAGTCCTTGATGGCAACTACCATGTTGCTTTTCCTCTCTTCTCCAGGGTAAACATCACCAGATCCTTGAGCCAATTGTCCTATGGTCTGACCTACTGACAGTTTACAAGGTTACAAATGTCCACTCAACTTCTCAATAACCATAACTGCCTGACAACGAATTCTTTGTTAAGTAGTGAATCCTTAAACATTAAAAGTGTCCAAGGAGAGGACAAATAGTCATCTGTCAGGGAATGTTTTAGGAGAGATTCCTGCATTGACTGGGAGGTTGGATTAGATGGCCTCTGATATTCCAGGAGATTCCATTTCCTCATTAGTTCTTTAAAAGTAGAGTACTCTCCACACAATGAGCCAACAATGAATGTTATCAACTGACTTGTCTATTATCTACATCAAAGATCAAGAGATGGCAAGCCAATAATAGCCAGTTGATATACGTGATTCTTTACTAGAAACAGTTGGTGACTCAGTAGATAGAGCACTGTTCCTGGAGTCAGGAAGTTTTTGGTCAATTATGTCTGGTATTTGTGACCATCCCTCTCTCCCCCAGTGGACCATAGCACACCAATATTGTTCACAGTGTTTTCTTGGAGAAAACACTGGAGTGGTTGTGGTTTGCCATTTTCTTCTCCAATGGATTAAGGTAGACAGAGGTTAAATGACTTGCCCAAGGTTGCACAGATAGTAAGCTTCTGAGGTCAGATTTGAATTACCGTCTTCCTGACTCCAGGCCTATCCTGCTATCCATTGAACCCCATAGCTGCCTCCGAGGCAAACACAGATAGAAAGTATCAGGAAGACTTCAGTTCAAATCCAGACTCACACACTTACTAACAAATGAATTTGGGCGAATCTTTTAACTTTTCTTTACCTCAATTTCTTTGAAGGGAAAATGAGGCCAACAATAGCACTTCCCTCACAGGGTTGTTGTGAGGACCAAATGAGAAGATTGTAAAAACCTTTAGCACAGTATCTGGCATGTAGTAGGTATTTTTTTCCATTTTCTTCCCTTCCCCCTTCACCACAGCCCATGAGTACAATCTGACACTGAGAGCAGAAAGGGTCTGCTGCCTTCCTGGGTGATATATACAAGATGTAATAGAGAATTTCCCAAGATCCATCAAACCTGATGATTACTACCCACTTCAGGTGTACACAATGATACTTACCAAAAGAAAGCTAGATGTATTACAAAGGATTATGAGCAAGCAACTGAGGACCCTAGGGACACAGATGGCATTGTCATCATTGCTGTTGGTGGAACATAAGGGCTTAAATACAGAAGATTTGGGAAGTGATGGTTAAACTGATATCTGAGAAGAGGTCTAAAATTTCCATTGATCCTATGCATCTATAATGTAATTCTAAGTTGTAGAGTGCATAGGACAAAGTTCCTTTCCCTGACCAACACTTCCTGCTACCTCATACCCATCTTTATCAATCTTATCCTCATCCCACTCTATCTGGACCTTCAATTATGTCACCTGCAACCCCTCTTCTATTATAACACACTACCTTTCATATTTGCTTTTTGTTGTTTCAATTCTATCCAACTCTCTGTCACCCTATTTGAGGTTTTCATGGCAAAGATACCAGAGTGGTTTGCCATTTCCTTCTCCAGCCTATTTTACAAATGAGGAAACTGAGACAAATAGGTTTAAGTGATTTGTACAGGGTCATACAGCTAGTAAGTATCTGAGGCCAGATTTAAACTTAGGAAGATGAGTCTTCTGGACTCCAGCCCTGCCACTCAATCTACTCATTTCCTATATTTTCCTTGTAGCTCCCCCTCTCCCCCTCCAAGTAAGTTCATTGAGAATAAGAATTTTCATTTTTGTTCTTGGATTTACAATGCCTGATACACAATAAGTGCTTAATAAATACTTGATGAATTGAAGTCACTTGAAAAGAGAGGGAATCATAAACCTTTTAGTGGGGATTTGACTGCCTCTGGGTACTCTTCTCAAGGATTTCCTTTCCATGAATTGGCCCATGGCAGCTTTCAGGCAGCTACTAGGTCGACTACCCTGAAAGGCTTGTCTGCAGTAAATACATAGATATGTAAATATCCACCCTCTCTTGCAACCTAGTGAGTGCTTCAAAGCCAGATAATTGCTGAACTTTGAGATAATGATACTGATGCTGAGTGCAATTAAGGACTATTTGCCCAATCACTGGGGGGGGCCTTTTCCACTAATTTTTGGAGGTTATAGGCCAAGTCTGGGGACTGATCATTTAAATTATCAACCTGCGGCACAGTTACAACGAGGAGGCAGCGGGGCTTGCCTCTGTTAACACTTGTAGTTGTTGCAGTCACTGGAGCAGTGGTTTTGGAACAAAAGGGCCCAGGGGAAAGTGGGAGCTTCAGCTGGGGAGAGATCAGTACCCTTAAGCAGATTCTTTTTTGCCCCCAGGCTAACATAGCAGTTTGGAGAGCTAACCCTCTGGGTCTGTGCACTGGGAAGAGTGTGAATTTTATTGTTGAATAAAGGGCTCTTTACTGTGTTTCCTGGAATTTGGGATTTTTTGAAGTCTTTGAGTCTTCCTTGAAAGGAGGAGAGGAAAAACATCAGAACTGGCATTGGCAGGGTATAGTTTACTACAAACCATTACAAGTCCTAAGTAATACCAAGGGGATGAGAGCTTTGCTGAGTACTGGAGTAAGCTGAAGCACTGTTAGAATCCCTAGAATCCATCTGAGCACTACATATCCCCAGGGAGGTTTCTAGGCAAGTCTCGGGTGTTTATGTCCTTAGTGTCAGCCTAGGAACTATTTTTCTTAGATTATTCTGTAAGAAAAGAAGAAGAGGATGGTTTCTAAGAGACCGGGAAGGAATCGGACAAACTGCTGCAGAGTGAGGTGAATAGACCCAGGAGAAAAAATTCCTATTATAAAAATAAACAATTTTGAAAGACTTAAGAGCACTGATCAAAAAAATAACCTCCATGATCCTAAAGAACTTGGAAGGAGAGATGGTGAACTAATATGCACAATGAAAAATGAATTTTTAGATACAACCAATATGAGAATGTTTTCCTTGTCTATTTCACTTACTTTCTTGCATGTGTTTTTTCTTCAGTAGAGTTAGATAGAAACTTCTTGAAGACAAGAACTGTTTGCTACGCTGTGTTTGGGTTATTTGTTTTTTGCATGGAGCATTATCTGTTTCAAAGATCTAAAGAAGGACCTGGTATATCTTAGGTGCTTAACATATCCTAGTTGAATGAGTTTATGCATTATTTCATTTGATCATCAGTAGGTAGGATTTCTCACCCACCAACAAAGAGAAATTTCCAACACTGATGAAGAATTACCAACTGGAGTGTAACAGACAGTGGCCTGCAGCATTGAGAGGTTAAATGACTTACCCATGGTTATATGGCAAAGAAGTGTCAAAGTCAGGACTTGAATCTGGGTTCAAGAAGATCTGGATCTTCCTAATTCCAAGGCTGCTCCTCTATCTACCAAGCCATACAACCTCTCAAGAGAGAGATATGATTTTAGAGTTGAGGAAATTAAAACCAAAAGAGGTTAAATAACTTGCTTGTGGTCACATAGAGGGCAAATATTAGAGGCAGAATTCAAACCAAGATATTTCCTGACTTAAGTCTAGAAGTCTTTCCAGTGTATTAAAGGCAATCAGGTGGCCCAGTAAATAGAGTGCTGGACATGCAGTCAGACTACCTAAATTTGATTCCAATCTTAGTCACCTAGTAGCTATTGAACTCTGGGCAGGTCACTTAACTTCTCATAGACTCAATTTCTTCATCTGCAAAATGAAAATAATGGGATCTACCCCACAGACCTGTGAAGATCCAATGAGATAACATAATGTGCTGTGCAAACTTTAAAGCACTTTCTTTGTTGTTCCGTGGTTTCACGTGTTGTATCTGACTCTTCATGACACCATCTGGAGCTTTCTTGGCCAAGATATTGGAGCAGTTTGCCATTTTCTTTTCCTGCTCACTTTACAGATAAGGAAACTGAGGCTAACAGGGTTAAGTGACTTGCTAAGGTTTCACCGTTTTGACAGAAAGATATTCTGCAGTCTCACCATAATGTGGCTCTTCTAGTAAGGAATAATACCAATTAAGAGCCTTAACAAAAGAGATTTAATTACTAAAAGTACCAAAAGTCTCCTGCAAACACATTCTTGAGGCACAAACCCTAACATGTCCAAGTTAAACACAAAACCAGCATTGAATAAAAGTATTATAAGGAAATGTGACATAGTAGAAAGAGTGAAAACCTGAAAGGCAGGCTTTTGTCTTGGCTCTGTCACTAGCTGCATGACCTTGTATTAATCACTTCTGTCAGCCTCAGTTTCCTCATCTTTAAAATGAGGGGGTGGAAGATCTTTTAGTTCTAAGAGTCTATTTAGAATTCTTTATGTGGCAAAATTGACTTTTCTCAATTTTAAAGTCCCTTAAACACTTACTAGTTTCCAGGTATAACTTTTTAGGAGCTCAGAGTTCTGTGGGAGGCTGTTAGTGTTTCTGTGTTCATTTTTGGCTTCAGGACTCCATGCCACACATATTAAACCTCAAGGACTATGGCTTTCCCAAAGGAGGCCTCTCTTCTGGCTTTGGTTGACACTCTCTTCCTATTTCAATTTAATTCCTTTCCTATGCCTTACTTTAATAACATAAATTCTCCCACCTTACCTCTTTTAACTGTTTTTTGTTTTGTTAAAGAAATATTTGCCACACTAGATATGTAGGTATTATATCCATCCTTATAGAGTTTAGAGGAAACTTAAGGTTGTTTTGCTTTAGAAAATAGTAACATCATTAAGGACAGGAAATAATATCATAGGGACCTAAAGTTCTTTTGTTTGTTTATTTTAAATGTGGCAGTGTGGTATAGTAGAAAGAAACTGGACTTAATAATCTGAAGCTCATCCCTGATATTTGCTATGTGATTGTGTGTTTGTCATTTCATTTTTCTGGTTTTAGTTTCCTCGTCACTAAAATGGGTATGATAATGCCGCTATTATGTGCTGTGAGGCTGAGTGGTTTGTGCAAAGTCTTCAGTCCCACTCTTCTCCAGAGTCATTGGAGTTCAGTGGCAAGACATAGGTCAGGATGATTGGGGATGCCCCTGGATGCAGTGGGAAACCTTGGCCTTTTCAAGCTAAGGTATTTCCCAGGTCTCTGTTTGTCTGAGGCAACATCCTGACAGAATGATACAATACATCCGTCAACAGCTATTTATTAAGCACCCTTCTATGTGCCAGATACTGTACTTAGTGCTAGAAAGTGCAAAGATCTATAGGTTAAAGAAAACTGTGCTCCAATTCCCTCTCTAACATTTACTACCTGTTTGGCCTTGGGCAAGTCATTAACTGGTCAACCAGCATTTATGGAGTGCTTACCACATTCCAGACTCGGTGCTAAGGCTTGGGGATATAAATACAAACAAAATGATAAGCTTTCTTTGGCCTGTGGGAGCTTACATTTTAATAGAAGAAAACAATACATAAAAGGAAACTGAAAAGCACTGTGGACCAGCACAAAGAAGGAATTCTGATAAAGAGTTTTATGGAGAAAACTGCAGTGCAGCCTGGGGAGAAGAAATGAAGAGAGCTGGCCTGAGCATCTTCCTTCAATGAAAGTTCTGGAAGGAGCCATCCAACCAAAGGGAGGGGTGCAGGGGCAGAGAGCACTTGCATATTTCTGAGTGTGGATTCCGGGATTGTTATGATCTTCCAGGCTTGGTAGAAAAGTTCCAACTTTCAAGAAAGTTAACTCTCTTGAGCTTCAGTTCCCTTACCTTTAAAATGAGGATGTTGGATTGGAAGGGTCTTGGTTGGGTGGTGGTGGTCCCTCATTCTCAAAGAGGACCAAAATGACTTCACTATGCTAGAGTCAAGTTTCAGTATGTCTGATTGTGGCTTGGAATGCTCTACCACAGGTTGGGCACGAATAGTCCTTGTGAACATTTGGAGTGGTTACTCCAAATTTGCACATCCTGCCTTTCCTTTGAGCTGTCTCAGTTCTGCTTTGCTCATAGAGCGCAGCACCTTCTCTGATGTGGGCATGCCATGCTGAGCAGCCCTGTGTCAGTGTCCTCCACTAGAAGGTTGGAAGGATATTGTGTGAATCAAAGGAGATAATCAATCTATCTACTAAGCATTCATTAAGCACCTACTATGTGTCAGCTCACTGTATTGTGTTTGCAAACGCAAAACATGAAATAATCCCTTTTCTCAAGGATCATGCATTCTGCTGGGGGCGGGGAGAGAAACAACAGGTACATATATTAAGGCTATATAAAATGAAAACAAAGAAAGTAAAATTAAAGAAAAAACAGACTAACAATGCTGAGGGTAAGGAAAGGCTTCAAGGGAAAACAGCACTTGGTGTTATATGTGTGAAATGTTTCTAAAGCAATCTGAGGCTAAATGAATATAAGCTTTTATTACTTATTCAGAACATAGTAGGAGTATGTCAGGTAAAAGGGTTATAAAAAGGCGATAGTCATAGAATCCAGCTCTACTGGAAGTGACCTTGTTTAGTCATCGACTCCAAACCCTACCTTTTACATATGAAAAAATTGAAGCCCATGCAAGTGAAGTCATTTGCCCAGAGTCACACAGTTACTTTTTGTATTTTACAGTGAACTGGGAAGAGTTACTACATCTAGAGTTAAGGACATCCCTGTTCTAGTCCTGGCCCTCATTTTTCTTATCTTTGTGAAGTTAGGTAGGAGTGGTAGTGCATTGTGATTCTGGCGCCAGAACTTTGGAGTTCAATCATTCTCTGTCATTTAACAGGACTTCAAAAAATGTAACCTCTCTGGAACCCAGTTGCCTCAGCTGTATAGTGAGAGGGTGAGCATAGGTGACCTGTCCATCAGGTAGTAAAAAGGAAGGGCCGTAAATAGAGAAGGAGTACCTGGATGCTCCTGAGGTATTAATGGAACAACCATATTGAGTAGGTAAAGTGTTAGAGGAAAATTTAGTGGAAAGTATGGATAAGATTAGGAAGGAAATAAGTGTTTGTGAAGTGCCTACTGTGCTCTAGGCATTTTACAAAAATTAACTTATTTGCTCCTCATAACAACCCTGTCAGGTAGGTGCTATTAATAACCCCGTTTTATAGTTGAGGTAACTGAGGCAAACAGAGGTTAAGTGACCTGTCCAGGGTCACATAACTAGTAAATTTTTCAGGCTGGATTTGAAGTCAGTTCTCCCTGATTCCAAGACCACTGCTGTATTCACCGTATCATCCAGATGCCTAGGATGAAAAGCTTTAGTAGAGCTAGGATCTGAACTGGTAGAGGAAATGCCCAAGTAGATGAAATCATGCAGCCACTAAAGGGCTATTCAGTTATAAGTGGCGACTCATGCTCCATGACTCCCAGTCCAGTGTTTTGGGTCCCACCTTCTCTCCTACCAATTTAATCTATATAAAGTCACAGGAAATATAAACATTTTTGAAGTTAATATTTTTTGTTTAGTTGTTTCAGTCATGTGTAACTTTTCATGACCCCATTTTTGGAGTTTTCTTGACAAAGATACTAGAGTGGTTTTCCATTTCTTTCTCCTGCTCAATTTCCAGATGAGGAAACTGAGGCAAACAGGGTTAAGTGACTTGCCCAGAGTCACATAGTAAGTATCTGAGGCCAGCTCTGAACTCAGGAAGAAGAGTCTTCCTGACTTCAGGACCAGCACATATTATTTTACATAATTTATCAAAATGAGCAAAATATACTATACAACTGATTAGAATGTTTAGATCACAGCATGGTATAGTGTACAAAACACTATTTGGAAGCAAGAAGTCTACATTCTAATCAAGTCACTGTGGCTTAGTACCTGTCTGACTCTGGGGAAATCACTTCCCCCTGGCTGTTGAAATCCCTTCCTGTTCTGATTTGGAGATTTATATAGAGCACCTTACTTAAGCCCATAAGTAATTTCAGCCTTTGACTTGGATTCCTATTTATATTCTCTTGGAATTTCAGTGCCTAATGGGTTGTAAGAGGAATTTAAAAAACTCAAACCACCAGCTTTAAAAGTTTGGGCCAGGTTTTCCAAAGCATTTTGAGAGCACTGTGATAAAAACAGAAAAGGGTTTGGGATGTAGAGAGAAGACCTGGATTCTGGTTCCAGCTTTCTCAGTAAACTAGGTGTGTGATCTTGGGTAGATCAGTTCCCCTTCCAAAGGACTTGGTTTCCTCATCTGTGAAATGAAAGCCTTTGTACTAACCAGCCTCTATGGTCCCTTCCAACGCTAAATCCTGTGGTCTTCTCCAGAATTTTTAATCCTGAGAGCCCTGAGTCTTCTGCTTAGAGCAAAAATCTCAGGGTTTGAAGGCTTCCCTGGTTTCAGATTTCACGAGAAGAGGTTAAGAGCCCAACTTTGAGGCTCAGCTTTGCTTAACCAGACAACAAGCAGTTTGTGAAATGCCACAAAAAGTAGAGTCGAACATCCAAGAGAACACAAAAGGCAGAGGTGGAGGGAGAGGGTGCATGAATTTCCTAGGAGGCCCAAATTGATGGCATACATACATATTGTGGGCTCTCATTCTCTCTAAGTACTTTTCTATTTTCCTGGCTTGGGAATGCCCTTCCCTTCCCCCTTGGTACTAGCCTCAGAATTAATAATAACAAATTTTTTAAGAGGCAGAAAGAAGAGTTGAAAAGAGCACCAAGAGGTGTCTATTGCGGCAAAAAAGGAACTAAAACAAAAAGAATCAAAAACCCCACATTAAACCAGATGCGTTCTGGGATCCAGGAGCAGAAAGGTCTTTCTTAAATGCCTTGCTGCTGTAGATGGGCATCTTGAGAACAATTCATTTCTGAGCACAAAATGTACACCAGTGGGCTTGGGAAAGGGGGAGCATCAGGGAAAAAAAATATTGTCAGGAAAGTTTAAGATGGAAGAGAGGAGGAACTGGGGCAGGGGCTGGGACAAGGGCAAGGGCAAGGGGAGGGGAGGGGGTGGGGGGGAGGAGAAAAGTGGTGTGTTGCAAAGGGGCTTCCCAGAGCGGCTCACAGTGGAAAGAGATCAGGAACTGTTTTGAACCCTCCTGGTGAGCTCGAGTTACAAAGGTAGGCGGGCGGGGGGCTAGGAGAACTGGGATTGACTCGGTACCGCGGTTTGCACGGCACGGGAAGGGTTAAAGGGAGACTGACCAGCCCGGTGCCGAGTATCTGCGGACATGATGGAATGTTTATTCAGTATTCAGATTTCCTGTTTAAGTGTCTGGATTTCCTGAAATCCTTGCTATCAACCCGAGGGTTATCCACTGAGCAGCGTGGTTGGGTGGTGGGTTTCCACCCACCCCCCTCCTTTCTCCCTCTCTTTTCCTTTCTTTTTCCCTCCCCCTGCTCACATGGTCCATTTTCCCTTCCTGCTAGTTCTTCTGAGTTTTAGTGCCTACTTATGGTTCGGGGCATTAATGGGCATTAAAGCTCCACTCGCAGGACCCCAAGCTCTCGGGATCACCGTCCTTTGGAATCGAGTTTAATTTCCGACCCAAGAACACACCATATATACTCACACGAAGTACTGCAGAAACATGGTGTGCTTCGGCTGCTGGGGGGAGGCTGAGTTTGAGCCCAACATGGAATGAATAATGATGGATTTAGCTTGGATGCGTAAGCCTGAACTGGGAATACAGATGCACAAGTCCTGGTGAGTTACAGGGTAGTGGGAGGGAGATGGAAGGAAAGGCGGGAAGTCCAACCGGGATAAGATTGTAGGCGTTGAAAAAAGCTGGTGAAAGAATATCTTAATATATTTTTCAAGTAGTCCCCCAAATAAGCAATCAGAAAGCTTCCAAACTCATCAGCTATGGAGTTTTCCCACAAGTGCCTGAGGTTCCCGAAGCAAAACTCTGAAAGACTTCACCTCTGCATTACTTGACAGCTGTTTTTTCCTCTCCATAGTCTGATTAGCCCGGACAGGAATGTTTTCCAGTCTTTGCCCCTGCAGCTGAGGAGAAAGAACTCTGGGAGTGCATTGTTTGTTTTCTGCTTCAGAGATCCCCCATCCCTGTAGCAGATTCCCAGAGGTGATTTAAAAGCAAGACACAGGGTTGTAACTTGTTGAAACTGACTTGGATTTTCTTGAACATTATTTGGGATGACTTGGGAAGTGGGTTGTTTTTTCCATCTTGCAATTTATTGAAACTTTAAATTTTCAGTTCTATTATGTTGATTTTAAAAAACAACAGACTCTCAGTCTAGTGTTTGAAGTTTATTCTAAAATTGCTGGGGCAATACTTGCTCTTGATTTCTTTTGTAAATTATGCATGTTTTCCCTGGGTAATGAATTGAATGCTCTCAAATGCATTGTGATAGATTTATTTTGAAATTGCATTTTCTATCTGAAGAGCTAGATTCAAATGCTGGCTTTGCTGTGTACTTAAACTCAGTGACTTTTAGCCAAGTCATTTCACTTCTCTGGGCCTCAACTTCCTTCTCTGTAAAAGGAAAAGTTTGACCCAAAAAACTCTTGAAAACCTCTTTCAGTTCTAAAGCATAGTCATGTGATTTGATCCTAAATTTGACCCTACTTATCCCTAATTTGATCTCTGGATCAGGGGTTCTTAACCTTTTTTTGGGTC
This sequence comes from Bettongia penicillata ogilbyi, assembly GCA_023548195.1. Classification (NCBI taxonomy): domain Eukaryota; kingdom Metazoa; phylum Chordata; class Mammalia; order Diprotodontia; family Potoroidae; genus Bettongia; species Bettongia penicillata. The sequence continues at coordinate 4,966,078 of JAJHZJ010000260.1, read as the reverse complement.
TTGGATCCTTTTTGCAGTCTGGGAAAGCCTGAAAACTCCTTCCCAGAGTGTTTTTATTTTTAGTTTCACAAAATATAATACATGGAATTACAAAGGAAACCATTCATGTTGACATACAATTGTTGATATTTTTTTTGAAGTTCACAGACTGGGTGAAGATTCCTTGCTCTAGAAGAATCCAGTTCAATTCCACAAGCATTAATTAAATGCCCAACTGTGCAACGCACCACCTGGGCACTAGAGAGATAAAGAAAAAGAGTTGAAGACCAGTCTGAATCTGGCTTATGCCTCAGGCATAATCATGCACTTGATAATTAAGTGGGAAGTTGCCTGAGTGGTCTGCAATCAACCAGATTATTTTTGGCAAAATTCATTTGGGGGATAAATTTGGGGTAATGTGTTGCTGGGGAATACTTTGATATTTATTGTACAATGTATTCATCTTTTATGTAATCCTTGTCTCATATAATCTTAACTCACAGGGAAACCTTTAATATGCTGCCTTTCTAAGTGCATTTTTATAGATTCAGCTGGAGATGAAGATGTTTCCCTGAATGTTTGATATCAGAATCACAGAATATTAGAATTGCTAAAACCTTAGGAACATCTGGTCTATTCCCTATTTTTCTTTGGTAAAGGAAATTGAGATGCAGAAAGGAAGATCATGGTTATTCAGATTCAGAAGATTCAGATCATAGTTATAATAGAGTTGGAAGGGGCTTTAGAAGCTGAATCCAACCCTTTCATTTTGCAGATGAGGAAACAGAGGCACAGAAGGATTAAGTGATTTCCCCAGGGTCACTTGAATAACTTGTATTAGCATTGAGACTAGAACTCAGGTTTCCTGGTTGAATCTTAGCCTAGCCTATCTTCTGTGCCCTCCTGCGATCTTGCAACTCTGGAGCTAGCCATAAAAGCTGTTTTCCCAGTGTTGTTATATACCAAGCATATTGGGCTATTTCATGACTTTAGCTTTGCTTTAGGAAAGTGTTCCTGTTCCAGCTTTTGATACTGTTGGGAATACTGAGTCTTGATTATTTAACAATTTTTTTAACATCCTCTTTGCAAACAAACAAACAAGGAAAACCCAAAAGGCAATACCACTCAATACAAAATCCTGATGAAGTTCTATGTTCTACCTATAAAACCTACAGATGGATTTGAAAAATAAATTTTGTGGATTATTACAGAGGAAATTATTTTATTCAATGCTTTCAGTGAAAAACATACACTGCAGAGTCCACAGAATGGCACTGTCCCAGAACATAATGTACCATATGACGTTCTCTTGATTTTCAGTCCTCATGTTTCTTGTAAAAGAAGCATCTCTTCTTCCCTCCTCCCCTTCCCAATCCGTGAGATAACTGAATGACTGACTATTCATATTTAGCATGTGAGAATGGAGAGAAAAGGACATTTTTTACATCCAAAATTTGGATTGCTTCTTTTGAGCAGCATTGGGTGAAAGGAAATTCCAAGTTATTTCATTTCCTCTGTCCTCGCTAGGCATGGTAAAGCAGATTTTCAGAAATAAACAGAGCTTCAAGGTACCTAGGGAGGGTATAATCATATTCAAATTGGAAAATCTAAGGTCCCAGGTGCCAACTGGTCTCTTCAAGGTGAGTTTAGGTGGCAAATATCTTGGAGTATTTGGAGATTAGGATTGGGATTGAGAGAGAGAAAAGAATAAGAGTATGGTTGTGATCATCAATTAGTTTTCTGTTTTTCCTCTGGCCTTTGCATGGAATAAGAAACTCAGTTGGAAGTCTAAAGACCCAAGTTCAAATCTTAATTTTTAAGGCCTATATGATCTTAAGCAATTCATTACAATTCAACAAGTAGCTACTAAATGTAAAAGCCCTATACTAGGGATTTTCCTAAAACTGACTATATCACTCTCCTACGAAATACATTCCATTGGCTTCCTGTTACTTCTAGAGTCAAATATAAACTCCTTTGTTAGTTATTTAAAACTCTTTAAAACTAGGGCCCAACTGACTTTTTCATGCTAAGGACCCATCACTCTCCATTCATATACACTAGAGGGCTTAAGTCACTTCCTCAAGACTACCTTGCTAGTTAGGACCAGAGCTAGAATAAGAACCTGGAACTTAAGAAACACCAAATCAAATGAACATTAACATATACTTTGTAGAGAAGGAGAGAATTGTACATGAAACTGAATTTCTGTTATGTAGATCTTGCTTTTCTTTTAAAAGTATATTGTAAATTCAGAATATAACTCTCAAATTTGTCCTGTTTGATTCTCTTTGGCTTTCCTTCTGTTCTCTTCCTTTGGTGGAGGTAAGGGGAGACTCTATTTCTCCTCCTTTCTCTCCTTCCCTCTTCTTGCCTCATTGAAAAAAAAAAAAGGAAAACAAAACCCTTGTACCAAAATTACATCATCAAGCAAAAGAGATCACCATATTGGCCATGTCCACAAATGTATGTGTCATTCTTCACCTGGAGTTAATTGCTTTTCTCTTAGGTAGTGAAGAACATGGTTCATCATTGGTCTTCTGCAATCAGAGTTGGTCAATGCATTCATCAGAATTCTGAAGTTTTGCAAAGTTATTATTCCTTACAATGTTGTTGTTTTAGGAATTGTTCTCCTGGTCGGCCTCACTTCACTCTGCTCTAGTTCTTGTAAGTTTTGACAGAGAATCTGGGTTGTCTAACTTCCCAGCTCAGTAACAACATATCATTTGAAGGTGGGGAGGGTTTTTATTCTCTATTTCTGTTCTCTGTAAAGTGAGGATAACAGTTTCCCTAAGTGTTTTTCTCTTCAGTTCCAAATGCCCATCTCTAACTGCCTTCTGAATATCTCTACCTTGATGTCCCAGTGGCATTTGATAGATGCTTTGAACTGAAAGGGACCTCAGAAACCGTATAGTGAACCCCTTTCATTTTACGGATGAGAAACTGAATCCCAGAGAGGTTAAGAGACTTGTCTAATGTTACACAGGTAGTATTTGTTCCTCTGACCCTAGAGACAGAGCTGCTTCCACTGAATCATGATGTTTTGCATGTCCAAAGCTAAATTCATCCCCTTCCTTTCAGTCCTGATCACATCCTGTAGGCTTCCTTGTATCTGTTGACCACCATCTTCCCAGTTATCATTCCCCAAACCATAGAATCATATTGGACTTTCATCTCTTACTTACCTCCCATAACCATTCCTATTAAATCATGCATTACAAGATTTGATCTTTTCTTACAATCCCCAAAGCCGCCACTTTCCTTCTGGGCCTCATCACTTCTTTTTATCTCTACTATTGAAATAGCCTGTTAGTTGATGGCAGTGTCTCCAGTCTCTCTGGTCCTTAATCCTTCCTTTACATAGCTGTTAAATTAATATTCCCAATGCCCAGGGTTGACTGTGACATTTCCCCTCTCAGAAATCCTTACTGGTTTATTACTGCTTCTAGGATAAAACCTGAATTCCTTAGCATGGCAAATGATACCTTGCACAGTCTGGTTCCAACTTACCTACCCAGGCTCATATTGCTTCCCTCCTCTTCATACACTTCATTTTCCAGCCATACTAGATTAGCTGTCGCTAGACAGCAACATGTCACCTCTTATCTTCATTCATTCAGACATGCCTTGAATGAACTCCCTCGTCATCATCCCCTCAGAATTTTTAGCTTCAGCTAGTTGCTACTCCATGACCTCTCCCCTCTCGATTTTTTCAAGGGTATTTTGGACTATTCCTTTGCTTCTGGCACTGGTACATTTTATCCACTTTAGCAGAATGTAAGCTCCTTGAGGTCAGGGATTCCATTCAAAACTCCAGCTTTCTTTCCAACTAGCTGCCTAGGGTAGAATAGGCCTTTAACATGCATTGATTGTGTTGAAGTGAATTGTACCTTCTCCAGAGCATAAACCTTGATTCCAAAATGACTAATTTATACCTATAGCTTTTTCCATCTGTCTCAGAATTATAGCCCTTTGGTACAGGAAAAGCTAGGTGGAGGCGTACTTAGAGCACAATAAACACATCATTATGACGTGAATATGCAAATGCAGGTTCAAATCTTGACTGGCATTCACAAGCTACGAAGATGATAGGTTCATTTTCCTCATCTAGTAATCTAGAAAATAGGGATTTGCATTACCTACCTCATTGGATGGTTGTGAGGAAAGTGCTTTGTAAATTATATAGATCATTGTGTAATTATGAGCTATTATTAACAATGTTAGCCCATCAAAGATCTATGGTTTTGTTGGTATGGAGATTTCCTTATCCACAAAGATCTCCACCCATCTATAACTCTTAGATTTATTGCTTGAGGCTCAGAGAGGTTGTGTAATTTTCCCATGGCAATAGTAGCTCACCTTTATACAGTTTGCAACGTTTTTAGCATACATTATCTGATCCTTGAGAACAGCCCTATTAAGTGAGCACTATAATCTTTATCTTAACAGTTCAGGAAATAGGCTCACTCAGCATTACATACCTGACTCTAGATCCCTTGCTTTAGCCAGTTGGCCATTCTTTAGTATCATTAGGGAAAGTAGCTTCATCATCTTCATATACCAAAGGAACATCTACTGAGGAGCTGCTTAATGTTATCATGGAGAGAAACTGATGACATATTTCTAAATTATTTTGTTTTTATTTGGAAGAAATGACTCGAGTCAGAGACTCCCTGGAAATAAACTACTCTCTAAAAGAGTTCAGCCTTTTGGGAAGTGGAATTAATTAACTCTTCTGGGCCACTAGAATCCCAGGCACCACTAAAACTGAAATTTACTGTCTGGAATTTGCTAAGCAGATTTCCATTGCTTCTGGTTTCTGTCACTTGGAAATGCCATGAGACTAGCCTGTCTTGCAGTATTTTTGGTATTTCCTCTTCCTGTCCCGCCCTACATCAGGAAGTGCGAAGGTGCACTGAGTTACTAAAACAAAAATAAATGCTAGCAACTGATTTCCTTCCAAACAAGAAATTTGGATTGCATGCTAACTTTGAGTTAAGAGAAAGCTCAAGTAGATTGCCAGCAACATTTATTAAACACAGAAAACAGGAGAGACAATCCACATTGTAGAATATGGGAATAACAAGATATATGGAAATATATTGGATGCTAGACTTCTAGGGATCTGAGAAATCATCTAACCCAACTCCCTTATTTTATAGATGAGGAAATTAGAGCTAGGGAGTTTAGGTGACTTACCCAAGGTCAATCAGCTGCAGAGCTAGAATTTAATTATATCGTATCTAAAGGCTGAAAGACCAGGGAATAATGAAGAGTAAATTACTTCATTTGGGTCTTGTTTCTACTTGTATGATAAATATTTTTTTGAAGTCAAAGGTTCTTTCTTCTTAAAGTAAAACTGTATCTATGAAGATTTTTTTTAATTTTTTAATGATGGAGTCAAAATGTGTAATTTTATCTGCTGGATGTAGACCACCACCTTCCTTCTCTACCTCCCCATTGGTATATGCAGCTAGGAACCTTAGCAATACTATACAGTCTTAATGGGCTGTATACTGGTACACTGGTACACTGAGATATAAAGCGATTTGTCCATGGTCACCTAGCTAGTCAGTGCCAGAGACAGGACAAATCCAAGATTTTCCAACTTAAAGGCTGGCCTTTTATCCATTATTCTCTGAAGCTTATCATGAGCAAAGAGAGTTGACATCAGTGTAGGCCAGTCTGTTTAAATGTAATACCTTGTGCTTCATAGCAGGGATCCAGGCTCAGTCAATATTTTTCTATATTTATAATCAAGGCCCAAGTTCCTATAACACTAATCACTGCCCTTCAGAGTGGCTGTAACTGGACAACCTTGATGAATTTGTTTCTTGTTCTTCTCCAGTGTAGACACTTACATTTATGTAAAGATAGGGGTCAGAAAAAAAGTAAACAATGCTTATTATGTAGCTGAAACAATTCAGGACCCTCCCTATGTATCTTTCCTAAATACTAACATGCTTAGTTCAAGGACATAATGTTTGTTTGGTTTTGGCCCTGTCTGGTGATTTCATAGTTTGAGGAACTCCTCCATCAGCGCTGATCCACAACTTCCGTTTATGGCCTTAGAGAGTCACCTGAGATACTGACATGTTCCCAGGTCAGCCAGTCAGTCTGTGCAAGTAGCAGAACTGGAAGTCAGGTCTTTTTGATTGTAAGGTTGGCCCCCTTTCATTATTCCATGTGGCTTCTCTTAAGTATAACAACGTCTTCAGATTTGATGGCTTTTTCATTTCAGCTCTCAAGTTTATCATGTATTCTTTTTATTCCTCCTTTGAAGGCCAGACTTTCCAGTTTGCGTCCATAATCGTCTCTTTCTTTTCTTGTTGATTTTGGCATTTCTGAATAAATGAATTTGGCAGACTGTTCCTCTGCTTGAGCAGAGATTATCTTCATGAAGTAAAAATCACAATATGTTTAAAAGAAAAGCAAATTCCAAAGCAGGATAATGAAAATAAAAACATTCAATTTGACACTTATCAAATGCCTGGTTTCATTTGATGCAACAAATATTTATTGACCACCTACTGTGGGCCCAGCTCTGATAGTTAGAAATACGTAAACGTAGTTCAGTTGTTCTCAGAGTGTGGTCCACAGAATTCCCAAGACCCTGTCAGGGGGTTGTCAGGTTAGAATTATTTTCATATAATTTTCAATAATGCTAAAAGTGTTTTAATTCTTAATACCGTAAATGATGATAGATGCAAGCCACATTTACAAAAGTTCCTGGGGGGAGGATCTTCAGTAGTTTTCAAGGGCATAAAGGGATCCTAAGACCAAAAAGTTTGAGAATTGCTGATGTAGTAAGATATAAACTGTACCACTAAGGAGCTTACAATGTTTGTAGGAGCAAAATAGAAATTAGAAAATTAGAAATTAGAAAAGGCTCCGAACTGTGAATCTTAAGACCTGGATTCTATTCTCCGGTCAGACACTTAAAAACCCTGTTAACTTAAGCAAGTCACTTAACCTCAATGAAAGAAGGAAGGAGACCAGCATTTATTAAGTGACTATTATGTGTGAAGTGTTTTGGTTTTTTTTACAAATGTTATCTCATTTGATCCTCAACACAATCCTACAAGTTAGATACTGTTGTCCCTATTTCACAGTTGAGGAAAGTGAGGCAAACAGCTTAAATGACTTGCCCAGAGTCACACAGCTACAAAGTATCAGAGGCTAGATTTTTAACTCAGGTCATCCTGACCACAGCCCATTGTTCTTTCCATTGTGCCTCATGGAGGTTCAGTTGCCTCATAGGTAAAATAAAGCCAGTAAACCGAGTGTAAGAGAGGCTAAGTGATTTCCCCGAAGTCATTTCGTAATACTTATAATTATTATAGCTAATATTTAGATAATGTTTTAGGATATGCAAAATAGCATTCACATATCTTCTCATTTGATCCTAACAACAACTTTGTAAAAGTAGGTATTCTTATCATCATCCTTTACGTATGAGAAAACTAAGGCTGAGATTCTAAATTACTTGGCTAGGGTCACACAACTATTAGGCAGGATTTCAACTCAGCTCTTCCTGATTCCCTGTCCAGTGCTCCAGCTATTACACCAATGGGCTAAAGGTGAAAATATCCAGGCCTAGAAATCAAGACATCAGACATCTGGGTTCTAATCCTACGTCATTCGCTAGCTGTTTGATCCTGGACAAGAGAGTTTAACCATACTACAATCTTTTTATTTGTAAAATTGAGGGTACTGAATTAGATACTGACTTGGATTCCTTTCAGCTGTAATGTTCCACAATAGTCTCATTCTTGTAAGTAGCAGATACAGAATTTAGAGCCACGTCTTTTGACTCGGAGTCCGATGCTCTGTTAGAATGCCCAGATGTAAGAATAAGAGGGGAACCTATTAATTAGCATATAGTCAGTACTGAGGAGTTCAACAGATTGACTGATGGTCACCTAAGGAATAAAAGGTGAGCAACTCTTTGGTGGGAGAGGATTTCAGGAAAGATTGATATGGTAGAGCCTTACCTCGTAAGGGTAGATCTCTAAAGGATGCCATGGTAGAGGGTCTGGCTAGCCAGACAGAGCACACTAAATAAGGAAAAGGTCAACATCAGGGTGGAAGTTGCCAAAAAGGGGAGGGAGGGGTCAGGAAGCTACCTCAGAAAAAGGTACATTAGAGGTTCATTAATCTAGTATAAAGAGCACTGGATGAAGAGAAGGAGAGAGACAGACAGAAATGGATAGTAGATGGATACATATATACATACAAAGTTATATGCAGATTCAGAGTTACATAGATACAGAGACAGATACATACAAACAGCATTTATTGAGTGCTCATGATAACTAGCTAGTTAGGTAGTGGGTGGAGTGAGCACTTATTATCTCTTTTGTACGAGGCATTGTACTATGTTTTACCTATATGACCTTGGTGTATATGACTTCTGCCTGTGCCTCAAGTTTTTTTATTTGCAGAATATATAAGTGCATTGGGGGAAGGGTTGAATTAGATGTTAAGCTCTCTACCAGTTCTAAAGTTCTTTGAGTCCATGTGCCTGTTGAACACAGGAATAAATCATTTGTTCTTCAATATTTTCTTTTTGGGGGAAGGGGGAAGAATTGTACTGACAAAACCATTATTCTAAGCCTAAAATTAGTCAGTCAGATAGCATTTATTAAGTATTTATTTGTCTGACTGTATACATGCATGAACTGGGAGACAGTGAGAGTTAGAATTTAACCACAATTTTTAAAACCTCCAATATGTTTTAAGTCCTTGCAGATGTGTATTGTGTTCCCAGAAGTGACTACTTCATGTATATAAGCAGGAAACCTGACACATCCTGCTATAAGCTTTTGGGGGTATCAGAGACACTGTAGCCTTTCATCTTGACTTCTTTCTTCCTGCTTGAATGGGGCTCAGCTGCCTCTCGTCTCCAAGGTATGTGGTAGCTTTTCTCTTTAGTATTCACACCAAGTCCCCACAAAATACAGTTCTGTCCCCACAAACAGACCATAACAACATTAAAGACCTATCACCAGAGTCTGAGATGAAGGAAGAAATAAATGAAGTGGTACCTGAAAGTACTTGGGATGTGGAAGAAGAGACAGGGATTCTTCTAAAAACTAATTGAGGCAGAGGACCGATTCCCTAAAACTGGCCATTGTGAATTGCACTTCTGTTGTGTATTTTCATTGGTTTATTTATTTGAATTAAAATAAGCTAGCCTGAAGTATAACCTTAAATGTTGGGTCCATAAGCAATTATTAACAATTATTTATTAAGCTAGACATTGTGCTAAGTTCTAGAATACAGGAAGAAAATGAAACAATCCTTGCCCTCAAGAAGATTATTGTCTGAGAATTCATTCAAGAATCTGAGTGCTTTCTATTGTGTTTAGCATAATATCTACCCTCAAGGAGTTTATAATCTATATTGAGAGATAAGATTTAGATTCATGAAACGTTTAAATAATGATTCACAGCCAATATGTGATTAAGTGGAAAAAAATGAAAGGTTTTGACAAGTATTTTAGGATTTCAGGTGAAGGAGAGATTTCTATAGACAGAGAGGTCTGAAGCAATCTAATCACATTTGTGGTTATATGTTATCTCAACTATTTCTCATAACATTTTAGGATCTCCTCACCTCCTCTGTGAAGCCTTCCTTGACCCAGAAGTCTCCCTTCCTCCTCCAGTATCACATAACACTGATTTGACATTCACCAAGTACTGCCTAGTACTAGGTCTCTTTATATATTTATGGGTTTTATTTCCCTAACTACATGTAAACTTCTTGAAGACAAAAGACTGTGGATTATTATGTAATGCTTTTTCATCTCCCCATACTATCTAATATAGTGCTTTTTTTCTGGTAGGGATTCATTAAATGATCAAAGGGTTATGGATACAAGTTACAAGAAGGTAAAATCTTTGTCTTTGCAGGACTTTCTTCTTAGCAGTGTTGTGATCATAGACTCTTAACAGGAGAAAAGGGAAGAAATGGTTGGCACACAGAAAGGGGAGCCTGCAGGGCTAAAGTTAAGGAAAACAGGAGCAGGTTCTTTATAGAGTTGGGTTGGTTAGTCCCTTATGAGGATGTAGTCGAGCTGGGAAAGCAAGGGTGTCAGCAGACTTGAGAATATTAATGAAACCAGGCTGAAGCTGTCAGCATGCAGGGGCCCTGTAGGAAGCTCTCTGTGATATTCTGTGCACTTAACTTTTTGCGTATGGACCTCAGCAAAGAGTTGCAAGGGTTTGACTCTTTATCCTGAAGAGAGCCCTCCTAGATCACAATGAGAGCTGACATTTCTCTAGCACTTTAAGATTTACAAAGCACTTCTTTTTTTTAACATGCATTATTTCATTTGAGCTTTAAAAAACCCTTTGGGGAAAAGTAACACTCTAAGGTGTTCCTTTTCCTATTTTACAGATGAGGAAACTGAAAGTCAGAATGGTTGAGTCACATAGCCCATGAGTGGTAGAGCTAGGGTTATCTTCTTGTCTATATCACATCATTTAGCACTTTACGTTTTGTTCTATAATTCAGTGATATCAATTCATATAGAAATGGGGGCCACTAAAACATACTTAGGGTTTCCTATGAGGGTTACATATTGACTTAGAAATCCACACATGCTTCTATATTTCTTTTTTAGTTAATATACCAACACATTAAAATCATAAGAACTACATTTTAACCTCTTTTGGGTTGCATTCAACAGTGCTGTGGGTTGTATTTGGGCAGTAGGCCACATACATGATACCACTACTCTATTTCTAATAATTCTAATAGGATCCCACACTATTAAAGCTGGAAGGCAATGATAATAACAATAATAATATCTAGCATTTATAAAGTGTTTTATATGTGTTATTTCATTTTATTCTCATGGCATTCCTGGGAGCTTGGTGCTGTTACTATATCCACTTTACATATGAGGAAACTGAGACTGAGAGAGGTTAAGGGCTTTATCAAGGGTCATGTAGCCAGCAGTTCTCTGAGGCCAGATTTGACCTCAGGTGTTCTTGATTCCAAGTCCAGAACTCTATTTACTGTGCCACCTAGCTGCCTCTGATACTCACAGATCATATAGTTTCACCATCCCATTGTTTCTAGATGGAGATGCCAAGGTCCATAGAGTCCCTTGCCCAAGAATACAAAGCTAGTTAATAAGAGAGTCAGGGCTAGAATCTAGGTCTAGAACTTCAGGAGATTTGTTACAGAATCTCAGAGTTAGATGTGAATGCCCAATCCAGCTAGTCCAATTTGTACCTGAATAAATCTCCTTTAGAACGTGATTGAAAAATGGTCATTCAGCCTTTGTTTGAAGACTGTTATAGACCATTACTTCTCAAGTCAACCCTTGACACGTTAGGGTCACTGTAATTGTTAGGAAAATTTTCCTTATACAACCCAGTCTTTTCTAGGCATTTCCAGTTTGCCTAATATGGAACCCAGTGTCACCTACCATGTGGACAGGGGTGGGAGCAGGTTAGGTAAACTGGGCATGCTCAAAAGGCCCCTCCAGGGTTTTTCCACGTGAGAGTTGGACATGCCCAGAGAAGCGCAGGTTATACTACTATCAAGCCTAAATTTGACTTTGCAACTTTTATTTATCACTTTTATTTCTGTCCTCTGAGGCTAAACAGATCAGATCTAATCTCCTCTACTAAGTGATAATCCTTCAAGTATTTGAAGACAGCTAGCATGTTCCCCATAAATCTTCTCCATGCTAAACATCCCTTTAATTCCTTTAATCAAAACTCCTGGGCTGTGAACTCAAAGTCCTTCATCTTTCTCATCTTGACGGATAGTGAATTCTTTCTTATTGGAGATCTTCAGGTGAAGCCTACATGTTGGAAATGTTGGAGAGGAGATTTCTCTTCAGTAGAGATCAAACTAGAGGACCTCTTGGGTCACTTCCAGCCTTGACATTCATTGATTTTACCTCCTGATTTCAAGTTCACTGCTTCCTATTTATATATCGTCTTCCCAACTGAATCATGAGCTCCATGAAAATGGGGGCTTGTATTTCTTATGTCTTTCACTTAGCATTATTTAACAATGCTGGATGTATCATGGCTGCTTCATGAAGACCTGTTGAATGAGTGTCTGATTTACATAACGCTACAATGCAAAAATACAGTGTCATTGTAACCCAGGCCCAGCGCTCCCTCTGATGAAGCTAGCACCTCTGCTAACCTACATCTCATATGTGGTATTTAACCCAGTTACCCAGCACCTTCAGGTCCCCAGAAGCAAATGCTTTTTACAACCTTAATATAGTAGAATTTCCGTAGCACTTTGATTACCCCCACAATGCAATTACCACTGCAGTCTAAAGGAAAACTTTGTGGTATAATAGAAAGCCTACTTATTTTAGCATTTAATCATATCCTGTCTGTGTTGTTATTTAAAATTTGTGTTTGCCTTGTCTCTGCAGATATGTGCTGTAAGATACTTGAGGGAAAGAACTACAATTGGTGCTTTTTAAAAAGAGACTCCATAATGTCTCCCATAGTACTGAGGCTATAAGGGGTTTCTCATATATAGTTTTTGAACAAATGAGTGAATGCTTGTAATCCCTGTTACTTACTGGGCAGGCTCAGGCTGGCAGGTCACTTGAGCTGCAGTAGGGCTAATGGCAGGCAGGGGTCTGCACTAAATCTGGTGCCAATATGGGAACCCCCCCTGCATAAAACCCAGAGGAGGAGGAGCCTGTCAAATGAGGGCAAACTACTCTGATGGGAAATGGAGCAGGTCGAAATTCCTGTGCCAGTCAGCAATGGAATGGCCTCTGAACTTACAGCCTGCCCTAGATAGGGAAACCCCGCTAAATGCAAAACAAATAAACCCAAATGAATGAATGGTGTGAACTGAACTAGGGATCAGCATAGAAGATTTTGACTTTAGAAATTGATTCATTTTACAGATGAGGAAAATGAGGCCCAAAGAGATAAATTATTTAGCACAGCAGTTGGGACTTAAGTGAAAGTAGATGGCATATAATTTGGACTACAGTTACATAGGAGTGGTCTGATAGTGTGGCATGGAGAAGCTGGGATCATTTGTAGCCAGTTTATCAGGCAGAGATTCTGGGGTGGGGGTTGGGGGTGAGGAGGGGAGAAAAGCTGGGCTTTGGAGGGAGGCAGAGACAGAGGGAGAATCCATTTGACACGTGGCAGACAGTATGTACAAATATGTGGAGATAAGAGATGGAAAGCTGAAAAGGGGAAACAGCAAATAGTTCAGTTTTATTGGAGCAGAGAGTACATCAGGGATGTAGTGTGGAATGTCTGAAAGGTAGGTTGGAGCTAGATTTCAGAGTACCTTTAAAGCCAAGCTAAGGACTTTGTGTATTATTTTTGTAGACCATGGGGAGTCATTGAATGTTTTTGAGTAGGGCATTGCCATAATTAGACCTATGCATTGGGAATATTATTCCAACAGGTTTGTGAAGCATGGATTATCAAAGGGAGAGAATGGAGGCAGGGAGAGCAATTAGGAAGCTAGGATAATAGTCTAGTCAAGAGATGATGATGGGTTGTACTAATAGAAATAGAAAGGAAGGGATGAATTCAAGAGATTTTTGCAGAAGCAGAATGAACAAGTCTTGTCAACTGATTGGTTATGGAAGGTCAGGGAAATGAAAAAGCAAAATATGATTGAATGATTTCGTCCTGGATAACTAGGGTCATTCATGAGGAATGACACGTTATTATGTACATAATATGTGTCTAATCTATGGCTTGGGTCCCTTTCTCTCCTTTGCCCCCTCTTCAAACTCTGGGCTTAAATGAAACAAATTTAATCATGGGAAATATTCCTAAAAGATCAGTATCATTTTGGCTTGCTATACCCTTACCTAGAGTTTACCTACTAAATCTTCAAATACAGCTCATGAGTAACTTGTGTCTAGGTTTCCACAAATGTGACCAGTAGAATCCTTTGATTCCAGAACGGAGTCCATAAGCCAATATGGAAAACATATGAAATTCTCATGGTAGCTCATGAATCCCATTCTTCTCTCCCTTTGGTGCATCCTGTTTTTTCATCAGTCTCCCAGGGTCCTTCTGACTCAGTGATGCCCCATGATTTGGTCTTTTCTATAAGGGAGCTGACCATGAGGCTGACTAAGGTGCATCTCTCATATTATTCAGTGAATCTCTCTCTGTCCTACAAGGGCTAGCTGCTTAAGAGATCTCCTTTCTTAGGTTAGAAGACTAGATGCTGATATCACATTTTCTAGGAGAGTCTATTCTTCCAGTTAAGAGTTAGGGATACAGGAATGACATCATCTATAGATAAACCTCTGGGGTGTGTGGCTCATTCATTCTTTTGCAAGGTACTGCAGTACTACCCCAGTGGCTGCCACTTTTTAGGCTGGGTAACTCTACCTTCCAGTCTCTTTAATGATATGCTTAAAAAGGGAAACAAAAAGATAAAAAGCGGTCAGAAACTCAGTGGTTACTTGGTTGAGCACATGTACCTCCTATGTACTTCTACTCCAAAGCTACTATTAACAACTCCTGAGGGGTGGGGGTTGAGAAGAAATCTTTTTGAACCCCCAACTCCATGCACTCCTTACTGCAAAAAGCCTCGAAAGTATCAAGTCTGTACCTTTTTTATATATCAGTAAAAAAGTCCTCCCATTGAAGGCTATCTTCCCAAGAATCTGAGTCAACCAGTTCCTTTTGGGGCAGCACCAGTCACCAAGACTTAATCATGTGTTATTTTTCATCATTTTAACAAGGGGCCAGAGGGATATACAGCCTGGTATTATGGATAGAGAGTGAGCCTCAAAGTCAAGAAGACCATGGTTCCAGTCCTGCCTTTGTCACATAATGGCTGTGTGACACTGGACAAGTCTTTTAATCTCTCAGTGCCCACAGGAAACTCTTTAAAAAGACTATAAGTTGTAAAGTAGAAGCCTATCTTCATTGGTAAAGTAAGATTCTTCTTCATGAGTTCCCTGTCCCAGTGAAATCAGTTCAATCAATCAACAAGGGTTAATCTCTAGGGGGGGAAAGAAAAAAGGAAGAAAAAATACATTTACATGATAATTTTATTATATATTTCAAAGGAACAGCAAATTGTACACAATAGATTTACAGTTTCATGGGCAATCATCTTTTTTTATCATACAGTATTATGGAAGTGCTTGTTTTATTCCATAAATTTAAAATGAATTTTAAAATATAATATTTAATATATTTAAAATAGAATAACTAAAACAAAACAAAAACTACATTCTATGTCAAAGGACCAACAAGTAGGTCCAAACCCTGGAGGGAAAGGTTGTGTGAGCAATCAAACTCCACTCAAAGGCTCCTGGTTCTGCAAGCTTGTGAAGTTGATTGGGATAACTCTTGATCTACATAATTGGTTGTCGTTGTTTGTCTTTTCTGGAAGAATACCAATGACACCAGGAGGGTTATGTCTTGGCTTACTGCCAGTAAATAAATGAATGAAGGAATGGTAAGATTATTGAAATTTTCTCTCTAATGAAAACTTAGGATAGGATCATATCCCCACAACAACCCTGGAAGATAAATGCTATTATTTTCCCCATTTTATAGTTGAGGAAACTGAGGCAAACAGATGTTAAGTGACTTGTCTTGGGTCACAAACTCATAAATATCTGAAGCTTTATTTTAACTGAGTTCTCTATCCTTGTGGGCACCCTGGTATGAGATTTGTTCTAAACATTCACAAGAGGAATACGGGAAAAAAATAGAAACTGGAGAGAGAATACAGTAGTCAGATAACATCCATGCAAATTCTGACTAAACATCCTTGAATCATTCAAATGTTCTTTTTTTCTGAACAATACCTATAGTAAGAGAGAGGACTGCTGTTTCCTCCTCTGCTCTCCCTGTCAGAGTTAAGCAAGGAACTCTGTTTCCACAGAGGAAACAGACCGACACTGGAATGTACCAAGCACACAGAGTTCTTTTTAAGTGCAAATAGAGGGACACCTGGGAATTAAACTGAGTTCTTCAGCCTTTTTCTACGGGGAATTGAAACAAGCGATTACCCTTATGGGTATTTGTGTTGTGCCTTAAAATGCCGTTTGAATCCAAAGCACACAGTCTGAGGAGATACTCTCATAGACCAGTGTGTTGAACAGACAAGATGCTAAATAAATGTTTGTTGAATTGGACCAGAGATCAGAATCATAGAATGTCAGAGCTAGAAGGGCTCCTGAACAAACTCCCAGACCAAACCACTCATTTTATTTTGTTTTTTTAATTATAAACTTAATAAGGGGTAAGCAGAAGCCCCACCCATCCACTCTGTCCCCCTCTGGTCTAAAAGGGCTTTGGTACGCTTTAACTTTGACTCACTCTCTTGTCCACTCCACTTCATTCTCCCTCCCCCACCCCTACCTACCTTCCTGCTCAGGATGGAGGCCCAAGGGAGCACCCATAGCTGCCTCTGTCATTCTGAAGTGATAAGTGCATCAGTATTGGGCCACATGTTTCCTGGCAAGTGACCCATGTATAAGCTGTGCCCTCCCTGATGTATGTTCCAGCCAGAGCACACCAGAGGTTCTGCCCTGTACCCTCTTGTGACATTCTCCCCCGTACCCGCCCCAGTTATGAATATTTTATTATAACAAGAAAAAAAAGACTATGTATGAAAACCATAAACTTCTGTTCTGTGGAAGTTTTTTTAAGCATACATTAAATTTAACACTGAAGTAACAAAATTGCCCTCTGCATTTCCTTCTGAACTTCCTTTCTCTTTATTCTGGGTATTTTAAATGTTTTATCAGTTCTTCCCTCCTCCTTTCCTCCCCTTTTGCCTCTCCTTCCCCTCGTCCCACCTTTTTTCCCTTCTCCCTCCTTTCTTTCTGTTTTCTTTCCTCCCTCCCTCCCTTCCTTCCTTCCTTCCTTCCTTCCTTCCTTCCTTCCTTCCTTCCTTCCTTCCTTCCTTCCTTCCTTCCTTCCTCATGGCAAACACTTAATGTTTGTTGAATGAATAAATATTACTGGTCTGCCCTCCAAGTATACAGTGTGGACTGAGGTTCCAGTCAGAATGTTTGTCTTCTGTTTCCAGCCCTAACTCTGAAAGCTATCACTGAAATCTTGGAGGAAAAGAAAAACCAAACCCCTTTCATGAAAAAACTAGAATTAGGGAAAACTGTGAGGTTTGTTGCTTTTTTCTTTTCCAAAGGAAATTTGTCAGGGCATTTAAATTTAATATATTGTAAAAACAGATAGTAAGGACATTTTGGCAAGAGATGTATTGAAGTTACAGGTGCCTAACTATGTGGTTCCAAGATTATAGTGACCCTACAAGCTGTGTCTGGGAAAGGATTTCTCTTGCAGCACCTAATCAGAGACAAAGCAGAGATCATAACTTGGGACACGTGATCAGTTCCTGTAATTTTGCAGCACCCCAGTGCTTGACAGTGTTTTTAGACTTAAATAAAAATTTTTCTGATTTTTCCTTTATCTCTCCGGAATTCTGTGAATGGATTAAGATCACAGTTGGGCGTATGACTAGTAATTAGATGTTGTAAACCCCTCATTTTAAAGATAAGGACACTGAAGCCCAGAGAGGAAAATTTATTTACCTTGGATTGCAAACCTGGTAACTGGCAGAGTTGGGATCTGACTCAAAATCTGATGCTCTTTCCATGATGCCAGGAAGATTGGCAGATGGAATTGCTGCAGTCAATGATTTTTGAAAGATCATAGAAAACTAGAGAGATGCTGCAGAACTAGAGAAAATCACATATATTTTCAAATAAGGGAAGACAGTGGCATCTGAAGACTTGCCAACGAAAGATGCAAAAAGATTGGGGGAAGGGTAGATGCTTCTAAATCCCTTCAGGGATTCATTTGTTTTGTTTGATCCCTGAGGGCAGTTTTTTCCATGGATTCTAAAACATGATGATTCTTTGAATTTTTTTTTTTTTACAAGATTTTAAAGCTTGATAGCCTGTAAACTCCTTCAGGGTGGACAGGGCCTGTTTCTTTGTCTTTTTGAGTAGAGAGTTCCTTTCAAGTAGTAAGCAACCAATCAATAAGCATTTATTAAGCATCTCCTTTGCTCTGGGAACTTAATAAATGCTTGCTGATTGGCTGAAGCTATGGTGTAACAGGATTAAAGGAGTTCCCTAGTTTAGTGTACCAGGGGATATGTTTGACACTGTGTTATTTAACATTTTTATTAACAACTTGTATAAAGGCGTAGGCACCTTTCTGAAACCCATTCTTCCACTTCCATCACCATGATCCCCTTTATAAAATACAAACCTGGATTTGTCTAAGTACTTTATTGAGCCAACAGCTCCAGCAAAAAGATACAAGGGATGAGTTTGCTGTCTGTGGATAATCCAAGTCCCTCTTAGCATCTAAACGTGATTGGTTTGGTTGTTGTCCTTTGTTCTCAAAGAGGATCAAAATGACATCACTGTGCTAGAGTCAAGTTTCAGTGTGTCCAGCTGTGACTGATCAGACCAATAGGAGCTCAGAATGTTCTACCACCGGTCGGACACAAATAGTCCGTGTGAACATATGGGGTGGATCCTCTAAATTTGCGTAATCCTATGTTTCCCTTGAGGTGTTTAAGTTCTGCTTTGCTCATAGAGCACAACTCCATTTCTGATGTGGGCCCACTATGTTGAGTGGCCCTGTGCCAGTGTCTTCTATGTCACAGATCAGTTCCTAAATTCTTAAGTGAGACCTTTAGAGTGTCACTTCTTGTGACCACATGTGAACGCTTGCCCTGTGTGAGTTCTCCATAAAACGGTCTTTTGGCAAGCATATGTTTTGCATTTGAACAACATGGTCAGCCCATCAGAGTTGTGCTCTTTGAAGAAGAGCTTGAATGCTTAGCAGTTTAGCTCAAGTAAGGATCTCTGTGTCTGGTACCTTATCCTGCCAGGTGATCCTCAGAATCTTCCTAAAACAGTTCAAGTGGAAGTGCTTCAGTTTCCTGGCATGGCGCTGGTAGACTGTTCCTGTTTCACCAGCATACAACAATGAGGTCAGCACAACGGCTCTGTAGACCTTCAGTTTGGTGGTCAGTCTAATACCTCTTCTCTCCCACACTTTCCTTCAGAGTCTCCCAAACACTGTGCTAGCTTTGGCAATGCATGTATCAACCTCATTATCAGTCTAAACATAGGATTAATTAAATCACGTTCTAATCTCCTCCCTTTACAATGTTGCTGGGTATCATCGCTTCTCTATTCTTCCCCAAATGTCATGAAATCATTCTTCCTTGATGTCCAGACTTTTTAGTTTTTTTTTTCTTGTTTCCATTCATGACTCAAATACTTCAACTGATCTGTGATTTTGTGAATTTGGGAGTTCCCTCCACACAGATTATTCTCATTAACATTGCATTAACACAGCCCCCTACCCCTTTCTCTAGGCAAAAGTTAGTCCCATAAAGTCAGTATTCCTCTTTGAGCTCATGACCTTATCATCTCCCCAGTAATCATAAATCTTACTCATTATTCTTTTTTCTCCTTCTCTCTTCTCTAGCTCAGCACAGATAACCAGTTATTAATCTTTAAAATGTTGCAACATTTCCTACCAAACAAGGGTTAGAGAGAAACTAGAAGAGCAGCCTTCATGGCTTCCCTTAAGCCACTAGGTGCCTTAGCACACTTTCTGCGTCCTTGAACTGGAGCCAGTTCTTGACCAGATACAGATAATTCCATCTCTTAACCAATTCAACCTTTTGGTTGCCATAACACAGGGAATATTTGTCAAATTTGTAAATAACAAAGCTGGAGTGAGGGAGAGCTAACACTTTGAATGAAACAAGTATCAAAATATCTAGAATATCAGACATAAATGGAGATAAATATAAATTCTCACTCTGGTTCAAAGAGTCAGTTTAATAAGTGTAAAATGGTTGTATACATATCCATTCATCGGGAAAACATCTAGAGTTTTAGTGAATTATAAAGCTAGTACAAAGGCCAATGCCAATACAGATTAAGTGTGATATTGACTCCAAAAAACCTATTGAAGGGCAGAGCCAAGATGGTGGAGTAGAAAGATGGACCTGTAAAATCTCCCCCACATAGCTCATAAAATACCTGTAAAAAATGACTCTAAGCAAATTCTAGGGCAGCAGAAGCCACAAAACAACAGTGGAAGAGATTTCCAGCCCAAGACAACCTGGAAGGCCAACAGGAAAGGTCTATCGCAAGGGGCGCAGAGTGGAATGCAGCCCAGCATGGGTGCAGCATGGCAGGGACAGGACCTGGAACAAGTTTCAGGGAGCCACCAGCAGCAGCAGTTCCCAGATTGCTCAACCCACAGACATCAAAGATAGCTGCAAAGGTCAGTGAGAAAGCTCACCCAGGAGAAGGGAATGCAGTCTGGACCACTGGCAGCAGCCACTGTAGCATCAGCATCCATTTTTGGAGCCCTCTGCCTAAAGCCACTGGAGGAATTGAGCTGCTGATCTGAATCTCAGTCCTGAGCTCAGCCCTGGGGCAAGGAGTAGTGCTGACCTGGTGGAGGCTCTGGATAGGGAATCCTACTCATAGATCCTGGGCAGAGGAGTGCTTGTGGTTGCTTCTAGACCAGAGCACAGTCCAGGAGAGGTGTAAACTCCTCTCATTTGATTGTACCACATTGGAGGAACTGAGAACTTACAGGTCTCCAGAGTATGCCCTCCTCTTGTCAAAGGACTCAAAAGTAAAGTAACAGACTAGGAAAATGCCCAAAAAAGGGGGAAAAAATAAGACTACAGAAAGTTAGTTTTCTTGGTGAACAGATATTTTCTTCCATCCTGTTGGGTGAGAAGGAACAATGCTTAACATCAAAGGGAGACCTAAAAGTCAGGGCTTCTGCATCCAAAACCTCCAAAATAAATATGCAATGGTCTCAGGACATGGAAGAGCTCAAAAAGGATTTTGAAAGTCAAGTAAGAGAAGTGGAGGAAAAATTGGGAAGAGAAATGAGAGCAATGCAAGAAAATCATGAAAAATGAGTCAATAGCTTGCTAAAGGAAACTCAAAAAATTGCTGAAGAAAATAACACCTTTAAAAATAGGCTAACTCAAATGGCAAAAGAGATCCAAAAAGCCAATGAGGAGAAGAATGGTTTAAAAAGCAGAATTAGCCAAATGGAAAAGGAGATTTATAAACTCACTGAAGAAAATAGTTCTTTAAAAATGAGAATGGAGGAGTTGGAAGCTAATGACTTTATGAGAAACCAAGAGGTTACAAAACAAAACCAAAAGAATGACAAACTAGAAGACAATGTGAAATATCTCACTAGAAAAACAACTGACCTGGAAAGTAGATCCATGAGAGACAGTTTAAAAATTACGAGACTACCTGAGAGCCATGACCAAAAAAAGAGCCTAGGCATCATCTTTCATGAAATTACCAAGGAAAACTGCCTTGATATTCTGGAACCAGAGGGCAAAATAAATATTGAAAGAATCCATCGACCACCGCCTGAAAGAGATCCAAAAAGAGAAACTCCTAGGAACATTGTGGCCAAATTCCAGAGTTCCCAGGTCAAGGAGAAAATATTGCAAGCAACTAGAAAGAAACAATTCAAGTATTGTGGAAATACAATCAGGAAAACACAAGATCTACCAGTTTCTATATAAAGGGATCCAAGGGCTTGAAATAGGATATTCCAGAGGTCAAAGGAACCAAGAATCACTTACCCAGAAAAACTGAGTATAATACTTCAGGGGAAAAAATGGTCATTCAAGGAAATAGAGGACTTTCAAGCATTCTTGGTGAAAAGAGCAGAGCTGAAAAAGAAAATTTGACTTTCAAGAGAAGCATGAAAAGGTAAACAGGAAAGAGAAATCATAAGGGACTTTCCAAAATTGAACTGTTTACATTCCTACATGAAAAGATAATATGTGTAACTCTTAAACTTTTCTCAGTATTTGGGTAGTTGGAAGATTATACACACACATATATGTTTGTGTATGTGTGTACATATATATATATATATATATAGAGAGAGAGAGAGAGAGAGAGAGAGAGAGAGAGAGCATTGGGTGAGTTGAATAAGAAGGAATGCTATCTAAAAACAAATTTAAGGGGTGAAAGAGGAATATATTGGGAGGAGAAAGAGAGAAATGTAATGGGGCAAATTATTTCTCATAAAAGAGACAAGAAAAAGCTTTTTCAATGGAGGAGAAAAGGGAGGAGGTGAGAGGGAAAAAGTGAAACTGTTTCTCTTCACATTTGACTTAAGGAATGAATAACATGCTCACTCAATTTGGTATGAAAATCTATCTTATACTACAGGAAAGTAGGGGAGAAAGGCACAAGTGGGGTGGTGGGAATGATAGAAGGGAGGGCAAATGGGAGGGGGGAGTAATTAGAAGTAAACACTTTTGGGGAGGGACAAGATGAAAAGAGAGAATAGAATAAATGGGGGGCAGGATAGGATGGAGGGAAATATAGTTAGTCTTATACAACATGACTATTATGGAAGTCTTTTGCAAAATTACACGTATATAGCCTGTATTGAATTACATGCCTTCTCAGTGGAGATGATTGTGGAGGGAGGAAGGGAGAAAAGTTGGAACTCAAAGTTTTAGGAACAAATGTTGAGGATTGTTTTTGCATACTACTGGGAAATAAGAAATACAGGTAATGGGGTATAGAAATCTATCCTGCCCTACAAGAAAAGAGTGAAGATGGGGATAAGGGAAGAGAGGGGTGTGATAGAAAAGAGGGCATATTGAGGAATGGGATAATCTGAATGCAAGGTATTGTGGGGTGTGGGAGGGGAGAGATGGGGAGAAAATTTGAAACTCAAGATTTTGTGGAAACAAATGTCGGAAACTAAAAATAAATAAATAAACATTTAAAAATACGGCCACATACACACACACAAAAAACCCTGTTGTAGTCTTAAACTGTGTTAAAAGAAGCTAGGGGAGGTGATAATTCTGCTGTGCTTTGCCCTGATTTGACCATATTCGAGGATAATGTTTAGTCCTGGGATCCGTATTTTAGGAAGAATATTGATAAACTGAAGAAAGTCAAGTGGAGAACAGCCAGCACGGTCAAATTTCTCAAAGGGATGCCTTTGAAGATTGATTGAAAGAACCAGGGATATTGACCCTGAAAAGAAAAAAAGATTAGAGGGAGAGTTGTTTTTCTTTTTTTTGAAGGACAGCCCTTCAAAATCCCTTCAGGGGAAGCAGAAGCAGAGCAAATGGTGGAAGTTTCAGAGAGACAGATTTAATGTGATGTATCTAAATGTGGAACTGGCTGTTTTGGGAGGTGGTGAGTTCCCTCTCATTGGAGGCTTACATGCTCTTGTTTGATATTTTGTAGGATACAGATTGAGATAAATGGTCTTCAGTGTCCTTTCTAATTTTGAACTCTCATTCTATGAAAGAAAATCACTGCTTTTTTCATGAGTAACATATTGACTTGTTTAACCTAAGCAAGCCCAGTTAGTAGCACTTTGCAAATGGAAAGCAAAAAAATTGGCATGAGAAGTTATTTTGTGTTACTCTGTATATGTATTTATGTGTCTGTATTTCTTTTGTATATTTATGTGTCCCAGATATTCCAGTAGGTCCGTCCTCATTAGCTACAATGGTAGTAATCTTTGGAACTTATTGGGAAAGGGCTGAACCTGATGGGGTTTAGGAGAGAAAAAAATTGTTATCTGAAAGGGAATTATCTCTATATATTCCTTAAGAAAATCAAATGGCAACTAAGAAACGAAATTTAATTCAAAGCTGAAATATTTGTAGTAGAATTATCGACTGATACACAGTGATGTGCAGTAGAAGGAAGATGAGCCTGAGTAGGAATCACCAGTTCTGTCTCCAATTACCTATGTGTATGGATAACTTTGGTTATCCATCAAATGAAATGCTTTCTCCCTAAATGTCCCACTCTAGATCTATTTGTCATTTACACTGTGCTCTCGCAGTGTAAAGCTTTCCTCATTTAATGGTTGCTTAGACTAAATGATCTCTGATGTTCTTTTTTATGTCTTTGCCATTTTATGCCATTGCACATTTTAAGATCTCCAACTCTAACATTTAATCTTATTTTTTGTTCTGTGAAAGGTGATGTGTTAAGGGGAAAGAATAGTAGATCTGGAGTCAAGAGAGAATTGGGTCCAAATCTTGCCAAGGACAAGAATTAGTTGGGCAACCATTAGTGCAAATCAGTCCAATTCTCTGTGTCAGCTGGCCTCTTTATTCCTGGAATTTCTCAGGGAGCCCTGGGTCAATTGGAGATCCAGCACCCTTGCCTGGGCTTCTTTGCTTCAGACACATCCCCAGGGTTCTGCATCTTTCCCAGATACAGACTACCACACTTGTTACAAAGGGAGCCTTTTTAGGGAGCCCTTTCTCAACTTTGGATCCAAGCTTCCTTTCTTTGGCCTCTTTCTTTACCCTAGGGCATTCTCCAATGTTTCAAAGGTCTTTTCCCAATCAGACCTATCTCAAATTACCAGATTCTGCCTCCTATCAGGACTCCCCAAAGGCCATACATTCACCAGTTCCTTGCTAGCTGTAAGGTGGTTTTCCTTGGCTTCATAGAAGTCAACATTTCTACCTGTTATAACACTGGAGCTTGAAAGAGGGTCTTAAACAATCTAATCACCTGCCTCCCTCAATGGACTTTTTTTAACTTACAGATATTAAACCTGGACTTATTCCTTAATGAATAACATACATTTACTGCCTCATGTTCTACCCACCCAGTAATTCTGAACTGTTCCCCTCCCTGTAATTACCTCATTTCCACTCTTCACTGCTTGTTACCTTATTCCCATCCACCTCAATCTAACTCTCCCCAAATGTCCCACTCCAGATCTTTCTGCCCCTTATTCTGTGTTCACTGGAATCCTGATCCATAGTTTAGTTAACACATTTAAACATTTTCTTTTCCCATTCTCTGAATTTTCTGTCATTCATTGAGACATGAATCCCTCTTGATAACGCTGGATACCATTTCCAGCACTATTTATGCTTTTACTCATTCCTCTTCTCTCTTCCCCCACCCTCCACAACGATGATGGTAGAGGAATCAGGATACTCCTTGCCTTTCATTGCCACTTCCAAACTATCCACTACTACCAATATCACTTCATCATCTCCTCCTTTAAGGATCATTCAATCCATTTGTATCACCCAATTAAGATTCTTCTAGATGTTATCTACTGCCCACATCCCCAGAGTCCCCAAACTCTCCTTCCTTCTTCATTAAGTTCAGTGCCTATGTCACAACCATTCTCTCCACCCTAACTCCTGCTCTCTACTAGAATTCCACATACTGGTTGATATTCCCTCAAACACAACTTTCCATTTCCCCAGTCTGCTCACTTCCCATGACGTCCTCCTTCATTCCACCACAGCTACACACAGATATGGTTATACCCTTAACCTTACCACCTACTCCCAGTCACTCAGTCTTACTCAGTGTCATCCTTAACTCTTCACTCACAATCATCCCACATATCCTATGTGTCTTTTAATCTTGTCATTGTACCATCACATTTCTCATACATCCCCTTTTTGCTACTTATACAGCTGCTACCATGATATGGGTTCTCCTTACTGCATGCATGATCTATTGCAATAGCCTACTGGTTTGTCTCCTTTCTTCAGTTATTTTCCCATTTTATTCCCTTTTCTTCTCAGTTGCCCAAGTGATCTTGCTAAACTTTAAGTCTGAACACATCACCCTTATTGTCCCCACACATTCTCAGTAAACTCAAATGGCATCTTATTGCCTTCAGAATCAACTCTTTCTTGACTTTTCAATTCCTCTTAAGGAGACATAATCTAAATCTTTTCTACCTTTCCAGCCTTCTTACTACTCATCTTCATGTACTCTATAATCCAGTGACACTTGCTTTCTTGCTGTTTCTCGAACTTAACATGCAGTTTTCTACACCATGCATTTTGTACTGGCTTTCCTCAAGCTTCAAATGCTCTCCCTATTCATCTTGACCTATCTTTTCTGGATTCCTTCAAGACTCAGTTCACCTCCTGCCTTCTTCAAGAGGCATTTATCGATTCTCCCTAATGCTAGTACCTTCCTTCTGAGATTATCTTCCACTTATCTAGCGTATATATTGTGTATAATTGTTTTCATGTTTTCTCTCCCACTATAATGTGAATTTCTTCAAGGAAGGAACCGTTTTTTGCCTTTGTATCCCTAGAGCTTGGCACAATGCCTGGAATATAGTAAGCACCTAATAAAATGCTTATTACTTGACTCGCTGCTTTGATTTCCTCATCGGTTGAAATGATCATAATAATACTTATAAGAAGTACTTCATGGGGTTGTTTTGAAGGTCAAATAAAAAAAATGTAATTTTCAAATTTACGTAATTTATAAATTATTGTTAGCATTCCCTAAAACAACCCTGTGAGGTAGGTACTAAAGCATTGTTAGCCTCCAACAGACTTTATAGCTGGAACTGCCTCTAGTCAGCTGCCTCATTTTACAGATGAGAAGATTGCATATCCAGAGAAGTGATTTGTCCAGAGAAGATCGCAGGGTAATAAGTGGCATAATCAGCTCTTTGGATCCAGGTGTTTTGACTCCAAGTCAAGGGTGCCTTCTACTCTATATCTTAGTAGGTGAGGTCATCCACTAAGACAACAGTTCTCAAGATTTAGGGCCTCTTTACACACTTAGAAATTAATTAAGGACTCTGAAGAGCTTTTGTTTATGTCAATTATATCTGTCCATTTTTTACCAAATTAGAAATTAAAACGGATTACTTTGAAAATATTTACTCATTCATTTAAAAATAACAACAATAAATCTATTATGTGTTAAATAATATAATACATAATTTTTATGAAAAATAACTGTTTCCCCCCAAAAAAATTCATGAAAAGGATGGTATTGTTTTTACATATTTGCACAAATCTCTTTACTGTCTGGATTAATAGAAAACACTTGGATTCTCATATCTTCTTTTGCATTCTTCTGTTGTGATATATTGTTTTAGTTGAAATATATTGAGGAAGTCTGGTCTGACATAGATATGTGGTAGGAAAAGGGAGGAGTCTTAATGTTATTATAAAAAAATTTTCACCTTGTGGACCCCTGGAAAGATTCTCTAGGGGCTCAGGGAGTTCTTAGACTATGCTTTGAAAACCACTGTACTAAGCAATGAAGGATGGAAATTGTACCCACACTAGTGTAATTATGCATCCTCAAAGTATTATTTTATCAAGGCGTCCCACGCTGTCTCAAGTGTCTTGTTGAGAATCATGTTATACATAGATTGTTCTCTTGCAGCGGTAGTGTGGTATGTTGGAATGAGCAATGAAATGAGAATTAGAAGAATTGGTTTAGAGTCAAGCTGAACCACAGAGCTATCACTCAGAAGGATACAAAAGTGTATTAGAACAGGGATTCTTTTTTTTTTTCCTGCTGTACTTATTATATTTTATTATCTTGTTTTTCCCCAATTATATGTGAAAGCAATTTTTAAAATTTGTTATTGTTTTGAGTTCCAAATTCTATCCCTTCCTGCCTCTCCTCTCTTCTCCCTGAGACACTAAGCAATCTGATATAGATTATACATGTGCAATCATGTAAAACATATTTCTACATTAGTCATGTTGTGGAAGAAAACTTGAACAACAAAAAAAGAAAGAAAAGAAGGAAGGAAGGAAGGAAGGAAGGAAGGAAGGAAGGAAGGAAGGAAGGAAGGAAGGAAGGAAGGAAGGAAAGCCACATGCTTCAGTCTGAATTCAGACTCCATCAGTTTTTTCTCTGGAAGCACATTGCATTTTTAATCATGAGGCCTTTGGGATTGTCTTAGGTCATTGTATTACTGAGAATAGCTAAATCATTCAAAGTTGTTCATCGTACAGTGTTGATGTTGCTCTGTACAGTGTTTTCCTGGTTCTTCTCACTTTACTCTGCATCAGTTCATATATGCCTTTCCAGGTTTTTCTGAAATCCACCTGCTTGTCATTTCTTATAGGAAAATAATATTCCATTACAATCATGTACCACAACTTGTTCAGCCATTCCTCAATTGATAGATATCCCCTAAGTTTCCAATTCTTAGCTATCACAAAAAGAGCTGCTATAAATACTTTTATGCGAATCAGTTCTTTTCCCTTTTCAAAAAAATCTTTTTGGGGGACTTCCAGTGCCACGATGACGGAATGAGGAAAGAACCCTCTGAAGCCCTTCCAAATTCCCCTCCAAACGATTAGAAAACAACCTCAGAATTAATCTAGGAGCTGTGAAACAGTTTACCAGCCCAGGGAGAAAAGTCTGTCTCACTGAGGTGGGATGGGAATGAAATGCAAGAGCATTAACAGCCACCATTGCCAGCTTCACAGCAGGGGGCCTGCAGCAAGGCTCTAAGCCTGGGGCAGTCCATCAGTGAGACCCCATCTTCCTGCCCACCAATAGACCCCTAGGCAAGTGAGGAGTCTGAACAGCACAGCAAGGCCCCACCCCTAGCAGAAGCCTTGACCACCTTGCTGACCAGAAGGGAAGCCCAGCCCCAGGACTGACCAACAGCTAAAGCCTGCCCCTGGGGCCTGTCAACAGAGAGACTTTGTTTCCATAGCAACCCAGCAAAAGATTTTTCCTCCAGGGCCTATTAGTTGAGAGGTCCTGTTTCCTTAGCAAGCCCTCAAAAAGGCCCCACCCTTGGGGCAGACCAGCACTAAGATCCATCCCCCAGGGCCAGCCACTAGAGAGAGTGTTAAAATAGCCACCCCCCAGAAAGACCCCACACCCAGGGGAGGCCACCAGGGAGACCCCCAACCCCCAGCACAAGCCAGAAGGGTAGTCTACCTGCCAGTGAAAGCAAACAGCTGAGCTCTGAACTCCAGTGAAAGGGAGCACTAAGATCCTGAGCCCCAGTACAAAAAGCTTGAAGCAGTGCAGGACCTGAGGTCAGTTCTCACACAAAAACACTGTCACAAAAAGGCAGAAAAAATGACCAAAAAAAGGTTGACTACAGAAAAAGTTGCTGTTGTGACAGGGAGGATCAATGCTTATACCTAGAGGACAATAGTGTCACAATGGTAACGTGAAATCTCAAAGAAAAGTGTGATTTGGTTTCAGGCCCCATAAAAATTCCTGGAAGTGCTTGCAAAGGGTTTTAAAAAGCAAGTTAGAAAAGAAGACAAATGGCAAAAGACATGAGAGTAACGCAAGACAATCATGAAAGAAGAGTCAATAGCATGAGAAAAGATATACAATAATTTAATAAGGAAAATAACTCCCTAAAAAATAGAATTCACCCAATGGAAAAGGAAGTGCAAAAGCTCACTGAAAAAAAAATTCCTTAAAAATTAGAATTGATTAAGTGGAAGCTAATGAGTCTATGAGACATCAAAATAAGATAAAACAAAATCAAAAAAGTAAAAGAAGATTGAAGAAAATGGTGAAATTTCTCCTGGGAAAACAGTTGACCTAGAAAATAGATCTGGGAGAGATAATATAAGAATTATTAGATTCCCTGAATTCTGTTTAAAATAATTATGGACAATATAAAATATTTGGGAATCTACATGGCAAGACAAATTCAGGAACTATAGGAACACAACCCTAAAATACTTTTTACACAAAGAAAGTCAGATTTAAACAACTGGAAAAAAATATCCCTTGCTCATGAGTTGGCTGAGCCAATATAATAAAAATGTCACCTTAACCTAAATTAATCTATTTATTCAGTAGTATACCAAAGTATAAACAAATTATTTTATTTAAAGAGGTAGAAAAAATAACAAAATTCATCTACAAGAACAAAAATTCAGGGATATTAAGGGAATCAATTAAAAATTTAAAAAAAGATAATCTAGCTGTAGCAGATCTCAAACTGTATTATAAGGCAGTATTTTTTTTTAATCTGGTACTGGCTAAGAAATAACAGTGGTGGATCAGTGGAATGGATTAGGTACAAATTACATTATAGTAAATTACTATAATATATGATAAACCCAAAGATCCAATCTTTTATAACAAAAACTCATTATCTGACAGAAACTGCTGGGAAAACTGAAAAACAGTACGGTAGAAACTAGATATAGACCAACATCTCACACCATATACCAAGATAAGGTGAAAATGGGTACATGATTTACACATAAAGTGTGATACCATAAGCAAATTAAGAAAACATGGTGTAGTTTATCTGTCAGATTTATGGTTAAGGGAAGAATTTAGGACCAAAGAACATGTAGAGAACATTACAAAATCTAAAATAGATAATTTTGATAATATAAAATTAAAAAGTTTTTGCACAAACAAAACCAATGCAATTAAAATTATAAGGAAAACAGAAAACTGGAAAGAATATTTTATAAGTATCTCTGATAAAAGCCACATTTCTCAAATATGTAGAGAACGAGGTCTAATTCATAAGAACAGAAATCATATAAACAGGCATTCTTCAGACCAAGAAATCAAAGCTATCTATAGTTCTATGAAAATATGCTCTAAATCACTATTGATTAGAGAAATGCAAATTGAAACAACTCTGAGGTACCACCCCGCATCTATCAGATTGACTAATAAGACAAAAAAGAAAAATGTTGGGTATCAGAAGGGATGTGGGAAAACTGGGACACTAATAAATTGTTGCACTGACCCATCCATTCTGCAGAGCAATTTGGAACTATGCCCAAAGGGCTATAAAACTATATGCCCTTTGATCCAGCAATATCATTGCTAGGTCTGTATCCCAAAGAGATTATAAAAAAGGGAAAAGGGTCTATTTGTATAATAATATTTATATCAACTCTTTTTGTAATGGCTAAGAATGGGAAATCAAAGGGATTCCCCATTAATTGGGGAATTATATGATTATAATGGAATGTCATTGTACTTTAAGAAATGATAAGCAGAATGATTTCAGAAAAATCTGGAAAGACATAAACCAATGTATAGTGAAGTGAGCAGAAATAGGAGAATGTGTACAATGTAAATGATTTATCTGTTCTGAGAAATGCAATCCTAAGGACAATGAATCCAAGACAATCCCAAAGAACTAATGATGAAGCATACCATTTGCCTCCAGCAAAAGAACTGATATTGTTTGAATACAGATTGAAACGTGCTACTTTTCACTTTCTTTTTTTCTTTTATTTTTCTTGCACAAAATGACTAATATGTAAATTTTATACATAATTGCATCTGTATAACCTATATCTGATAGTTTGCCATCTAAGGGAGTGGGGAGGAGAAAGAGGTCAGTAGGGATAGAATCTGGAACTCAAAACTTTAAATAAAAATGTTTTTAAAAAATATCTTTGGGATAAAGAGACATTGATGGATCAAAGGTTATATGCACAGTTTTATAGCCCTTTGGGCATAGTATCAAATTACTCTCCAGAACAGTTGGATCACTTCATGACTCTACCCACAATTTATTAGTGTTCCACTTTTCCCATATCCTCTTCAACATATATCACTTCCCTTTTCTGTCATGTTAGCCAATCTGAGAGGTGTGAGGTAGTATCTCAGAGTTGTTTTAATTTGCATTTCTTTAATCAATACTCTTTAAAAAATATTTTAAATGGCAATTTTTATTTTTCTCATCCCCCCAATTAATAGTATTTTATTTTTTCCAATTATGTGTAAAGATAGTTTTCAATATTCATTTTTCATAAGATTTTGAGTTTCAAATTTTTCTCCCTTTCTCTATTTCCTCCCCAATAGGTCAAGGAATCTGATATAGGTACGATGCGATCATGTTAACCATATTTCCACATAAGTTATGTTGTGAAAGAAGAATCCGAACAAAAGGGAAAAACCATGAGAAATAAAAGTCAAAAAACAAAAATAAGTGAAAATAGTGTGCTTTGATCTGCATTCAGACTCCATAGTTCTTTCTGTGGATATGGATAGCATTTTCCATTATGATTATTTTAGAATTATCTTAGATCATTGTATTGCTGAGAACTAAGTCTATCAAAGCTGGTCATCTCACACTTTTTCTGTTGCTGTGTACAATGTTCTACTGGTTGAGCTCACTTCACTTAGCATCAGTTCATGTAAGTCTTTCCAGGTTTTTCTGAAATCTGCCTATTCATCATTTCCTATAGTACAATAGTATTCCATTGCATTCATATACCACAGTTTATTCAGCCATTCTCCAATTGATAGGCATTCTCTCAATTTTCAGTTCTTAGCCCCCACAAAAAGAGCTGATTATAAATACTTTTGTACAAATAGGTCCTTTTCTCTTTTTTGTATTCTCTTTGGGATACAAACCTAGTAGCAGTATTACTGGATTAAAGGGTATGCATAGTTTTTTAGCCCTTTGGGCATAGTTCCAAATTGCACTCCAGAATGGTTGTATCAGTTCACAACTGCACCAACAGTGCATTAGTATTCCAATTTTCCCAGGTCTTCTCCAGCATTTATCGTTTTCTTTTCTGTCATATTACCAATCTGATAGGCGTGATATGTGCAATACCTCAGTTGTTTTAATTTGCATTTCTCTAGTCTCTAGTGATTTAGAGGATATTTTCATGCCACTATTGATAGTTTTGATTTCTTCTTCTGAAAACTGTCTGTTCATATCATTTGACCATTTGTCAGTTGAGAAATGACTTGCATTTTTATAAATGTGATGTAGTTCTCTATATATTTGAGAAATGAGGCCTTTATCAGAGATGTTTGCTATAAAAAACATTTCCCAAAATTTTCTGCTTTCCTTCCAGTTTTGTTTGCATTTTTTGTGAAAAACCTTCTAAATTTCATGTAATCAAAATCATCCGTTTTACATCTAGTAACCCTCTTTATCTCTCGTTTCGTCCTAAATTCTTCCCTTATCTATAGATCTGAGAGGTAAACTACTCCATGCTCTCCTAATTTGCTTATGGTATCATTGTTTATGTCTAAATCATGAACTCATTTTCACCTTATCTTGGTATACAGTGTGAGATATTAGTCCGTATCTAGTTTCTGCCATAGTGTTTTCCAATTTTCCCAGCAGTTTTTGCAAATGAGTTTTTGTCCCAAAAGCTTGGATCTTTGAGTTATAAAACACTAGATCACTATGGTCGTTTACTGCAATGTATTGTGTACTTAATCTCTTCCAGTGATCTACCACTCAATTTCTTAGCATCAGGTTGTTTTGAAAATTACTGCTTTATAATACATTTTGAGATCTATTACAGCTAGACCACCTTCCTTAATATTTTTTCATTAATTCCCTTTATATTCTTGAGCCTTGGTTCCCCCAGATGAATTTTGTTATTAGTTTTTTCCAGCTCTATAAAACAATTTTTGATAGTTTTATTGTTATAGTACTGAATAAGTAGAATAATTTGCTAGAATTGTCATTTTTTATTATATTGGTAGGGGAAGGATTCTTAACCATTTTTGTGTCATGGATCCCTTTAGCAGTCTGGTGAAACCCATACACCCCTTATCAAAATGATGTTTTAAAATTATTGAATTGCTGTAGCTGCATGGTACAATGGATAGAATATTGGACCAGTAGTAAGGAAGACTTGAATTCAGATGTGACCCTGGATACTTACTGGCAGGGTAACCCTGGGCAAGTAGCTTAACCAGTACCTGCCTCAGCTTCCTCATCTGCAAAATGATAATAATGACACCTTCCTCCCAGGTTTGTTGTAAGGACCAAATGAGGTAATATTTATTAAACCCCTTAAAAGAGCTGTTTGCTGTTATTATTATTTTAACTAAGTGAAGAAGTTTTGATTTTGAGGTAAAAATACATGAAAATAAAGATGTAATTTTTTTCCTCATCCTAAGTTCAAGTCCCAGAAATCTATAGATCCTTAGTTCAGAACCCATGATTTAGAGGCTGGATGCAAGGAGGAATAGTCCTGGAATGTGGTGATAGGCTTAGATTAGTCTGGTTTCCATAGGAATGGAGGGGAAGGTGGTATTTCAAAGGAAAGATTGGTGACTGGATCATAAGATCAGATAACCATAGATTTAGAGACACAGGGAATGAAAGAGAAAGATGAGTGAAACATTTCTTTTGGATTCCTACTATAATTTTCAGAAAATCGTTTGGATCAGAACAGCCACTTGCTAGATAATGTTGACTGGCCATTGTCTAGGAAGGCAGTTCATTTTTTCTCTAAAAAGAAGTTAAGATTTGCAAAGATTAGTGAGTGAACACTTTACATGCAGCAAATGGATGACCTCTCTCCTAGCACTTTGAGCTAGAAGGGCATTCAGAGACCGTAGTCTAAACCTTCATTTTATAGATGAAGAAACTGAGACTGAGGGAGGATGAAGTTATGTAACTAATAAGTAACATTTCTTGGTTTCAAATCCTGTTCTCTTCTGGCTTCAAGTTCTATTTTTTTCCTTCTCACAACACTGTTTCTTATGCTTCTTTCTCCCTGTGATATAAAACCTTTAACAAATAATTTTTTTATTGACTCACCAAAAAATTTGGAGGAATCAATTTTAGATTCTTTTAGCCGCAGTGTCCTTTTCCATAAACCACATCTAGTACTGACGGATGTTCTGGAGCAGGGAATGACGTGATCAGACCTGTCTCTTAGGAGTTCTTTGCAGTGGAGGTTTATCAATAAGCCAGGTGGCTTGGCCCTCAGTCAAGAGTGAACATATATCACAGCTTTTCATTGGATCAGTTTCCATTTTGTAAAAACCTGTGGAGATGGAGATTTCATGTTATCCTTGGAATATTAGTTTGGATTTATGGTGATGCTGCTGTGTTTTTCCTCAACCTATGCTGTAGAAGACCTGAGGTAATTAATGTCATTGCCAAGGGGCAGTGCTGTGAAGGAGTTTAATTTGACTAAGGTCTATCCACTGCCTTCTGGTGCAGGCCTTCTTCACCCCAGGCAGTCAGTGAATAAGCATTTCAGTGTGTAAGAAGTGCCAGGCACTGTGCTAAGGCAGCGGGGGGGGGGGGGGGGGGGGGGGGGGGGGGAGGATTTACACACACACAGAAAGACAAAAGATAGTCCCTGTCCTTGAGAAGTTCACAATCTAATGGGAGAGACTATGAGCAAACAAATGTGTACAAACAAGCTCCATGCTGGATAAATAGTGAAAAACTAAGAGGGAAACGGCATTAAAATTCAGAGAAGTTGGGAAAGGCTCCCCATAGTAGATGAGATTTTAGTTGAGACTTATAGGAAGCCCAGGAAACCCATCACTCAACTATTACAAAAGCTTTCTGATTGATCTCCCTACCACAAGTCTCCCCACTTCAGACCCTATTCCATCCTTTGCTGAACTGCCAAAGTGTTCTTGCTAAAGTGTAGATCTGATCAATTTCCCCCATACATCCCCATATGCCCCTTTAGTAAGCTCTGGATCTTTCTATTCCCTCTAGAAGCAAATATAAAATCTTCCCTTTGGCTTTTAAAGTCTTTCATAATGTGATTGTTTCCTGGCTTCCTATTTTTCTTACACTTTATTTCCTCTATGTACTCTATGATCCAGTCATATTGGCCTCCCATGCTGTTCCCCATGCTCTCCTCCTCTCTTTTGGCTCCTGGCTTCGAATGTTTCCTTCAAGTTTCAGCCAAATACCCTTTCCTCAAGAACCTGGTCTCCCATAATGCTAGTGCCCGCCCTCTAAGATACTTCCAATAACCCCTGTATAGATGGTGTGTGCTTGTAGTTGTTTACTCCCCTATTAAAACATGAACTCTTTGAACAAATACCTTCTTTGTATTCTTAGCAATTAGTAGAGTGATTGGTACATAATAAATGCTTTTTGGCTAAGACATTTTCTTAGGAAGTTGTTGATAGGTTTACATTTGGTAAATGTTGCACCCATTTGGAGGATAAAGATCATACAGGGCAGTCATTCAGTTTTCTGATTAATAGTCAATATAGGTTCCCTTGAAAGACATTAATTTATACTATCAAAGTTGAGTAGATTCTGCATCTGAATATGATGGAATTCCTAGTGTTCAGTAGGAAATGACAAATATGAAGAATTCAAAGAACCCTGTATAACTTGCATGTATTGATTCAGAGCAAAGTTCGAAGAACCTGGAAAATAATAGGCAATGACTACTGCAGTGATAACGAACAGTACTGAAAGGTGGTTGAGTCCTGATTAATTGGAAAGACTCATCTGAATTCCAGAATATGGCCAATGAAATACAATTTTGTCTTCTTAGTAGAGTGATGGGATATTACAGGTGCAGAATGTTGGATACACGGTTGAAAATGGTCTTTGGTTTTGCTATTTTTCTTTATTACAAGGGAGGATTCATTTATACTGGGTGACATATGAGTAAATAGTAGTGATGTAAATACAAAAATCATTAATTTAAAAAAGTAAGAAAAAATAAAGTTTAGTAATTCTGTATTTCCCAGGAAACGCAACTCACATTCACGAGAGCTACAACCATAGAGCTAGTCATTAGTTTGTTAGTATTAAAGTAACTATGTATTGGAATGTGCATAGGCCTAGGAGTGAGGGGACCTGCTGTCTATTGCTCACTGTGCCCACATAGTAACTGTGATTTGTAGATAAGTAACTTCCCTTTTCTGAGTCTTAGTTTTCTTACCTGTGTAATGTGGGCAGGGTTTACCTTGGCCCATGATGTAGTTTTCTAGCACAATTTTTAGTCCTTATAGTGGAGAAGTAAGAGAACTTGCATTCACTGGAGGAAAACTTGGGATGTCAGAATTGTGGGACCCATGAAATTGCATCTAGAGTTGTAAACATGAAAAAACATATGGAAATAAGCAGACAGAACCACATGAAAAGGGGAGGTCTTGTGCATTTGGGGGCTGATGTAGTGGAGAGCTGAGAATGAGCCAGCTGATGTCGTGTAGAATATAGTCTGCTAAGCAGGGAATGCTGAGGCTTCAACCTACACTAGGCACACCTGGACTTTGGCAATGAGGAGGACAGGAACCTAAAAGATACCCTCCATGTAGCTGCTATTGTAAGCCTAGATCCGAGTCAAGGAAAATCCAGATCTAGAGAGCTCTGTGCAGGGCATAAAAAGCATACTGAAAGGATCCAGGGAAAGGATTAACTCTTTCCTTACCACCTCTGCCCCTGTTTGGGAGGCATAGTTTTTTACGTCTTTTGAATAAGTTTTCCTTGGATGTTTTCTCCCATCTACTGTATAAAGAACCATAAGAAAATGCACCTATTTGTGTCTGATGCATCAAGATTGGGCTGTATGACACAGCACTCTTTTACTTAAACTGTTTTTAAATCTTAATTAAATTCTTACTATTTGATTTGTGGCTCTTACATGGTCTAAGTAGTGTTGAGGCAATGAGGTAGGCTATGATTTATATAAATTGATTACTCCATATAGCTCACACTGAATCTGAGAAAACGTCAGAGCTGGGATCTGAGTGTGAGTCTTGTTCCATCTTTAAAAGAAGCGGGTTGAACTAGATCAGGGGTACCTGACTTTCTGTCATGGATCTCTTTGGTAGTTTGGTGAATTTGAAAGTCCTTTTTTTCAGAATAATATTTTTCAAGTGACAAAATAAAATAAATAGTATTAGAAGGAAAATCAGTTCTTGAAATATCACGATCAAAATGTTTAAAAAAAAATATTCATGGACTCCAACTTAAGGATCTCTGGGAATGCAATGTGTTAGAGTGTTGGATTTGCAGTCAGGAAAGCTTGAGTTAAAACCTGCCTCAAACACTTATTATTGTGACCCTGAGCATACGTAACCTCTCAGCCTCAATTTCCTCATCTGTAAAGACTTTTTTGTGGATTCAGTGAGATAATACTTGTTAAATCATTTTGCAAACCTTAGTTTCTATGATGCTAGTTATAATTACAGTTCTTTATTATTTGATAATCTCCAAAGTCTCTCCTAGTTCTAATGTTCTGTTTCTGTTAGGTGAACACCTGTAATGCCCTTCCTTGCTCCCCATCATTCCCCATATCCAATCAGTTATCAGCTTTGTCAGTTCTACCTCCACAATCTCTGTCATATTCCTACCCTTCTCTCCACTCACATGGCTGCTACCTTAGTTCAGATACTCAGTGCTTCTCATTTGAACTTTCTCAGTAGCCTTCTAGCAATTCTCTCTTCCTCCAATCTATCCTCCATACAACTGCCAAATTGCCCTTCTTAAAATATAGATCAGACCCTGTCACTTCCTCTACTCAGAGTATTTCCTAAGCCTCTCCTGAGAGAGACTAAAATGAAGCAGTTCAGTTATAGGATTAGAACTCCTTTGGTCACAAGAAGTTTACATTCTATCAGAGGAAACTTATAAATATACACAACACACATATATTGTCATTGAGGGATTAGGAAAGGCTATTGACTTTGATTACTTCTCCTGAGGATCTTTCTCCAGTAGTGATGATGGAATTGTGGGGCTCTCCATACCCTTGGGTCCAATATGGTGACTGACTCAGGGTTGGGTGACCTAAAGAAAGTGGGACTCAAACTGGGCCTTGAAGGTCAGCCTTGAGATAGACAGAGAGAAAAGTTGGGAACAAAATTTAAACAAATATTCTATTTCTTGTGAGTCTAAAATTTTCCTAGGTGCCCACACACAGTTCACACTGAACAGGAAAGCTATGCATAGGTACTTTGGGGGAATTTAGTTTGGGTAGGAGTAGGGTGGGGTGGATGAGATTGCTTATAACTATAGCCAGTTGCAGATGATTGGTCATTTCATAATATAGTCTTTAAAGAATATCCAAAATTCAGGAAACCATTTTATTGGCTAATATATGCAAAGGACATTTTTGGATTAAAATCACACTGTATATTAAATTATTGGTATCCATTATACCCACGTACTATGTATAGGAGTTATTATTGTATTGTCAGGGAATTGCTACAGAAAATTCATCTATATGATATATAGCAAATATTACTTATTACTTATTGTGATGAATTCCTGTGGGCTTTTGCAGGTTAGTTGCTTAAAATCTTTCATCACTCATGACAGTGTAAAAAGCACTGTTATCATCTTAAGACAAAAAAAGGGAGGAGGGCACAATCCAGAAGAACTCTGCAGGGAGAAACATGTACATTTTCACATGAGATAATGTAATGCTCATTTTAACCATATAATAGTTCATGAAAGTGTCTTTCAAAAAATTACTTGTTATGTGCTTACTATGTGTAAAATAATGTGTCTTTGGGAGATACAAGGATAAATCACTCAAAGCTGTCTTCTGAGACTTAACAACCATTTGTTAGGCATGTTGTACCTTTTTTGAGCTTGTAAACCTACCTCAACCTCAGATATATTTCAAAATAATAGTGGGCACTGGGCATGGTGACATTTGGAAAGGTGGTGCACACCTGAAATCCCTGCTACTGAGGAGGCTGAGGGATGGATGTAGTACTTGAGCTCAGGAATTTGAGCTGTAGTAGGGCTAAAGCTTACCTGGGGTCCACAGTAGGTCTGGCACTAATAGACTGAGTCCCTAGTTGTGGCATGGGGGTGGCTACCAAGCTGCCTAAGGAGAGGTGAACTGGCCTAAGTTCAAGTTGGAGCAGGTCAAAAGCTCTCCTTGCTAATCAGTAGTTGGGTCAGACCTATGAGTGACCTCTATAATTCCAGACTAAGGAAGATTGAGCGAAACAAGAACAACCCCCCTGACTGTTGTGGCATGGGCTGAGGCTTTGTGACAATATAGAAGTCGTATATAAAGTGAATTTCATAGAGGCAGTCATATGGGCAAAAGCATGGGATTTAAGTCAGAAGACCCAAATTCCATTTCCCCTTTCATCACTTATCAGCACTGTGTCCTAGAAAAATAATCTTATCTGTAAAAAGAAACTTATCTGTGAAATGGGGATAAAGCTGAAGCTTTATTTAGCAAGTGAAAGTTTCCTGAGCATTTTACATACCTTATCCCTCCTGAATCTGACACTAACCCTCTGAGGTAGGGTCCTACTGGCATTATTATCCCCATTTTACAGATTGGGAAACAGTGACCCAGAAAGGCAAACGACTTGTCTTAGGGTCACACTGCTGGTAACATCAGAGGCAAAATGTGAACCTGGGTCTTCTTGATTTTAGACCAAGCACTCTATCCGCTATGCCACATTGTCTTCCATGATATAACTTGTACTTTTTCTGCTTCACAAGGTTCTGAGGCATACATGAGATAATGTTAAACTCATTTGAACTGCATAATACTTTGTGGAAATGTAAGTCACCTTTCAAAAAAAACACTTGTTACAGGTTACTGTGTATAAAGTCCTATGTCTTTGGAAGATACGAGAATAAATGATTCTAAGTCAATTTTTGAGGCTAGATGACCACTTGTTAAGACATGTTATACAGGAAATTCATGCATCAAGTAAAGGATGGACTTCACGACTTCTTGAGTCTCTTCCAACTCTGATGTTCCTCAAGAAATTCCTGCCCTCAAAGAGCTTATAATATAGTCTAAGAAATATGTACAAATTAGTACAATGCAAAATAGAATATGAAAAGGAAGGAATGGATAGATTTCTGGCTTTCCCTTCCTGCACACCAGGGTTCTGATCTCACTGCTGGCTCTGTGACCTTGTTTGACAGAGGCCAACTCACTTAACTTCCTGAGAGTGGGTTATGAAGCTCACAGAATTAAAGAACTTGCAAGTCAAAGGGGTCCTTAGCAGCCATTAGTGTAGCCCATTCATAAAAAGAATGTACCAGACAAAGATTTGCCCATCCTTAGCTTATAGATATCCAAAGAAGTAGAACCAACCAACTCTCTAGATAGCGCATTCATCTTTTGGACAGCTCTAATTGTTAAAAGTGTTGCCTTAAGTCAAGGCTAATTTGGTCTCTTTGACTACCACCCACTCACTTCCAGTTCTGTCCTGTGGGTAAAGAGTTCAACTTTAATACCTCCTTCAACTCTTAGCCCTTCAAATATTTGAAGATAGCTATCTCGTCCCCCAGAGTCCTCTCTTCTCTAGGTTAAACATGCCCAGTTCCTTCAACCAATATACCATAATATGTGCAAAGAGTTTTGTAAACTTTAAAGTACTATGTAAATGTCAATTATTAATTCTTGGGAGAGGTATAAACAAAGATACATAGAGAGGAGAGATTATTTCTGGTTGAGATTTTATAATGCTTCATGGACATGGTAGTATTTGACTTTTAAGATGATCAGAATTATAACAGATAGAAAAAAGAGGCAGAGCATTCCAGGAGCTGGGATAAGGATGCAGGAGAAGACAAAATGTGTGTGAAGGTAAATAGTCCAAGGTTTTCTATCTTACCAGGAAAAGAAATGGAGAACTAAGGAGAGAATGACTGCAGTAGGCATTATGCTGTGACCAAAGATCATGAAGATAGAATCCAATAACTCTAGAAACTAGAACTAGAAAAGGTGGTTCTCTGCCATGTTCTCCCCCTCCCCATTCATTGTTTTTGTTTTTACACCTCATCCCCCCACGATGGCCTAGCTGAAATCCATTTCTCATGTAATATTTTTCATCTGTACAAATAGCAATTAGTTAAGCATTGGTATTTATTTGCAAATTAATTAAACTCCTTTCCGTGTTACAGAGTTGCTGCTCTGGAATATACCTGGCTGTTTTTATAGGTCGGTTTCTGCTACAAGGGGAACTCCTGTGCTTTAGCCTGTCCTGGGTGTCTTTAAGTGGGCACACACCTGCAGGCGTCTGTTGATGTTGCCAGTGTGCTCTGAGACAGGGGTTCAAAACTGAAGTCTGGAAAAGTTAATGACTTGCAAAATGCCACCCAAGGTAGCACTGGAAATAGAACCCAAGAATAACTCCCAAGCTCATGTGAGCTGCGCAAGGCTTGCTCCTGGCTAATGCACCAGCTGCAATTTCATAGAATCACGGTACTTGAAGAGACCTTGCAGCTTGGGGTTGAGTTGTCTGTATCAAGCTGCGAAGTCTAGAGTCTAATTATTTGTTTCAGATTCCTTCATAGCTACTCTGTTATTGTTGGAGGATTCCTAGACTCAGAGCTCTGGTTACCAAATTAAAAATGCCACTGGACTAAAAAAGCTGAAGAACTAGCTTGGTGTAGTAGATGCTAGAT
This sequence comes from Bettongia penicillata ogilbyi, assembly GCA_023548195.1. Taxonomy (NCBI): domain Eukaryota; kingdom Metazoa; phylum Chordata; class Mammalia; order Diprotodontia; family Potoroidae; genus Bettongia; species Bettongia penicillata. The sequence goes on along the minus strand of JAJHZJ010000260.1, from coordinate 4,924,199 downwards.
GTAGTAGTGCTGGACTTGGAATCAGGAGGCTCTGGATTCAAATTTTGATTTTAAGATTTGCAAATTTAGTGACCCTTTCCTTTATGTGCCTCAGGCATCTCTTTAGACCTTACCTACTGACTCATAGGCAGTTGAATCTGGGTTGGCAGAGACATTTTCCTACAAGGCTGAAATCACAGATCATTCCTGTTGCCCAAAAGGTTCTTCTATCTGATGACAAGTGACTTTTGTTACTTTTCCTTTCTGATGTAGGTAACTTTCTGATGGTGACGGCTGAGACATGAGATCTTCAGCCTCAAGGCTTTCAAGTTTTTCTTCCAGAGATTCATTATGGAATCGGTAAGCCATAATATAAACATTTTTAGACTCAGAGACAGTATGGCATGGTCAAGACAATGGACTTGGAATTAGCAGATCTGGCTTCAAGTCCAGGTCAGACCAGTTAAGAGTTTGTGACCTTGGTCAAGTCACTTCAATGGGAATCATCCTGGAGGAGGGGGAAATTATAAGGAAGGGGGTGGGGAGGGGTGGGTATGTATTGTGAGATTTATAATCTCTTTCCTCTCTAACATACAATAAATTGGCAGTTCCTTCCATTCTGTCCCAATAACATCCATCGCATCTGCCCTCCTCTCGGTTCTTGTGGCTACCTTCCCAGTTCAGAAAGTCATGGCTTCTCACCTTATCTATTCTAATAAAACCCTAATTGGTTTCTGCTTCCAACCCCTCCCCTCTCCAATCCATCTTTCACACAGGTGCCAAATCAATATTCCTAGAACCCAAGTCTTGATCCATGCTTAAGGAAGCTTCAGTGGCCCCTCTTTCTGATAAAATACACACCATTCTACTTGGCATTTAAAGTTCTTCACAGTCTGGCTCCAATTTGTTTTTCCAGATTTATTTCCTATTACTCTCCTTTAAACATTCTTCATTCTGGTCAAATTCACACACAATATTCCATCTTCCACTTTGTTTATCCTTCATGTCTGGAATGTTCTCCCTCCTCACCTCTGCCTGTTAGCATGGGTAGCTTTCTTCAAGACTCAACTGCATGCCATTTCCTGCAGAAAGCCTTTTCTCATCTCTCCTGTTGCTGAACCTCTTCCTACCTCCCCCCACCCAATATTGCTTTGTATTTACAGTCAATCCTTAACCTCTGAGGGTGAAATATTCCTAGAAAAATGTGCAAAAGTAAAAAATGTGACTATTGATACATTGAACCTATGGGAAAGAGGGAGTTAGGTTCCTACCACCACCACCGCTCATCTGTTGTTAGAGATTACTGAAAATACACTTTTCTGCATGCAATTCTTTATAATAACATTAATTCAAATAATATGCACTTTTCCTAACACAGTATTCATGAAATAACCCATAAAATGCTGGGAAGGGGTGTAGTAATGCTGGACTGGACAGGAAGGGGGAGGGGCAGGGACAGTGATATCCGAAGAACCCTGAGGTAAAAAAAAAAAAGGGAAAGGGTCAACTTGCTAATAATCTCCCTTTAGACTCTGAGTTGAAACTATTCCCTGATGAAAAGCACTTGCCTCTGTCTGAGCTCCCCACAGTCAGGATGCTTACTTGGCCTTCCTAATGTCATCAGGGGCTGGGGTAACCATGGTCTTATTTACCCACAAACTTAGCCCATTTCCATTTTTTCAGTTTCCTCATTGTGCACTTGAGAGATTACTTTAACACTTTCTGGAGTGGATTCATCAACACTTTTATGAATACTTTCCTCATTTTTGCAGATATAAACTCAGCCTGTGCGTAGCCCATAATGCAAAAGTGAATATGAGGTTACCACTAAAATCACTCAAATGCTTGAAGTCCCAATACTTAAATATGCTGATGCTGAGGATAGACGGTACTTTGTAAATATTTTGCATTTGCTTTTGTAGGAGGTGTTGTTCCTCTGTCCCCTTCCACTCCCACACCGTGAACTATGAGTTCCTGGAGGGCAGGGACTATTTTCTGTTTGTTTGTTTTGGTCTCTTCCCAGTGGCTGGCAGAAATGCCTGGTACCTCGTTGATAAAAAAATGTACGTTGAACTACATTGAATTGAATCAGAAGGGAGAACATGTGTGAAAGAATTAGAAAACCATAATGCACTCTATAAGAATACATTATTTTTATTTGAAGCACACACATTGTGGGACATTTATAGAAATCTTGGAGGATGTCCCAAATAAGATATGAAATCTTGATGTTAACATGAGTGAATAATGACACCTAACCTTTGTATTTTCCAAAGTTCCTTCATGTATATCATCTTGTTTGATCTGTCCCAGTAATACTGTGAGTTAGGTCATTCGGGTACTATATCCCTGTTTTACAGATGGGGCAACTGAGTCTCAGAAGGGTAATGTGACAAGCAAAGATAGGAACATGTGTGCTTTCATTGCAGATTTTTTTTATCACTTTGAAATTAATGAAATATAATTTGTCTACAGAGGATGGTCCGCAGAATTGTTCCAAAATCCTTTTCAGAGTTGGAAATGTTTAAGATAGATAAACAGTGCTTGTGTTATGGAAAGAATGAAATAAACATTTGTTCATTACCTACTATGTGCCAGGCACTGTGGTGTGTTTTACAAATATTATCTCATTTGAGATTCACAATAACCCTGGGCGTTAGCTGCTCTTATCTCCTATTTTATAGTTGAGGAAACTGAGGCAGAGGTTAAGTGACTTGCCTAGGGTCACACAGCAAATGTTTGAGTTGGATTTGAACTCATATCTTTCTGACCCTAGGCCTAGCACTTTAGCTACTGACCCACCTAGTAAGTGCCTATTAAGTACTTACTATCTATCAGGCATTGTGTTAAGTACTGGGAAATATAAATACAAGCAAACAGACAAGCCCATCCTCAAAACACTTATATTCTATTATGGTAAGACTATACATAAAAAAGAACAAGGTGGAATAGGGGAATAGAAGTTTTGTCTCAGAGAAGATAAGCAGACAGTTCACCTCTTGGAGTCCTGGGTGATTTCTGGGGTAGTGTACAAATTGTTGATAGCCAGGAGAAGGGATGAAGGACACAGAAGTGTGAGCTACTGGCTAGCTATGACACTTGGTTTTGGGCTAAATAAGCTAAAAACTTACCTAGGATCCATATATTTGACCTTACACCAACAAATCCCCATCCCCACCATCCCAGAGAGCAACAGCAGGTCCTCTATTTGCCACCCTTTTTGTGGGGGAAGCTAGATTTTCTTCACTCTGCTAAAAAAAAACCATCTGTAAGTCTTGATTCTGCCATATATTTTTTTAAAAATCACAGAAGAATTAATAACATGCAGTTTATGTTTTAAAGTATATAAAATACTTTCTTCACAACAACTGAGTGTAGGTAATGCAGGTATTTTGTTCTCATTTCACAGTTGGGGAAACTGAGTCCTAGACATCCATAATAGCATAGCTACTAAGTGATAGCTCTGGAAATCAAACCCACAACTTTTGATTTTCCCCCAAAAGTTCTTACCACTCTATCAAGCAACCTCATTTTTTACTTTTGGCAAATCGTTTCACTTCTCTGGAACTTGGTTTTCCCATCTAAAGGAGTTGGACTAGATATCTCTAAGGTCCCATCCAATTCTAAAGTTCTCTACTTTTATTTCTCTCTCAAGGTTTATGTTACCCCAGCCCCCATTTTACAACTCACAACATTAGCCAGGCCATGTTTTAAACCTACTTAGCTAAGAGAAGGAGCTGTTAATATCTCTGGGGAGTGGGTAGAGCTATTTCATAGAAATATAAATATACTCATTTAACTTTGAAAATACACACTACTCCAAGGCAGTCTGCAAGACATCTGTAGCACTTCTGGGACATGCATGGATTTTGAAGATGTGGGGCTTATTCCTTCCACTTTTCTGCACAATGAATGGACTCCAGCAGCCCACAGCTGCTTCAGGGAGCCCTTATTTACCCATTATGGGACATGTGGGTGTTCCAGTACCATTGTCTAAAAAACCCATCCTTTTTAGGAGTAACGGTAATAATGATAACAATAATGTTAGTGTGTTATGTCAGTTATGTTAATTCTAGAGACCTTTCCCATGCATGACTTCACTGTGTCATTATAACAACTCTGTGAGGCAGGTGGCTTCAGAGAGGTGAAGGCTTTGGATACGGTCACACACTTACGGAGCTGGCACTAAAATCCATCTTTCCTGACACAAGCCTATCTTCCTTCCCCTATAAAATATATAGAGTAATTTCCTTAGACGCAGCTAGGTGGGTCACTTCTGCCTCAGTTTCCTCACCTATAAAATAGCATCTACCTTCTAGGGTTGCTATGAATCTCAAATGAAATGATATTTATAGAGCACTTAGCATAGTACCTGACACATTTTTGTTGGTTTTTGTCAGTTGGTCGTGTTTGACCCTTTGTGACCCCATTTGGGGTTTTCTTGGCAAAGATACTGGAGTGATTTGCCATTTCCTTCTCCAATACATGTTACAAATGAGGAAACTGAGGCAAACAGGGTTAAGTGACTTGCCCAGGGTGACCCAGCTAGAAAAGTGTCTTGAGGTCAAATTTGAACTCAGGAAGATGAGTATTCCTGACTCTGGGCCCAGCACTCTCTCCACACTACCACCAGCTGCTCGGGTCACCCTACTTGCCTATAGGTCACAGAGTTAGTAAGTGACTGAGGCTGGATTTGAACTCATTTCTTCTTGACTCCAGACCCAGAATTGGGTCTATGCCACCTAGCTGCTCCCTACCTTCCTGTACTGCCTATTTTTTAGGAAAAGAAATAAATTCTACTTTCCTTGCTTATAAGAAATACAATGAAGTAATTAATTTAATAGTATAACTTTTACTGAACAGTTCCCATATCCCTTGAAGATCCTCTCATAAGCTGCTGGGAGTTTATACATCCTAAGGTGGGAACCTCTATCCTGAGGAGTTACCTGAGGCACGTAAAATAGAGAATAAATGTTTTGTCCAGGATCACACAGGTGTCGGTGGAAGGAGTCAAACCCAGGACTTCCTGGGTTCCAGGCCTGGCTTGCTAGTCACTGCACTGCATCTATAGGATATAATTATCCCTTCATCATCACACTACCTCTAAAAAGCTGCAGCACTGGTGTTGTCGGATATCATTTAGACCTAAAGGAATACAGGACTTCCAGAAGAGTTACAGTCAATATGGACAATTTCTCCATAATAATTCCTGTCTGTTGCAGAAATTGCAGCAACTAAATGTACCCCCTTGAGTGGTTCCTTAGGAGTCTACAACATGTAAGCTAGAGCTTTAGGGTCCCCAGTGATGAGCTCAGTTCAGTTCAATAAATGGTTTTTTTTACTACTCATTATGGGTAGAGAATTGTGCCTTGGGGAAAAAAAAGGCATTAGATCTGAGGTTAGGAAGATCTGAATTCAAAACCCCTGCACAACCCTTATTGTTCTAACTGTGTGACCCTGGTCAAGTTTCTTAATTTCCCTGAGTCTCAGGCAACTATCTGTGACTTTAAGTCATTGATAGGTTGTGAGGGACTTCCCACCCTGGTGAAATAATTTATTCCAATGTACTGACATATCTTCAACATTATGTTAGATGTGTATGTATTGGTGGAGGGTGTGACACTGGGTGGTTTTTTTTGGGGGGGGGAAATAAATAGCATTGGCCTTGATTGAAGTCTCTTCAAATGATTGGGATCGAAGCTAATTTATTTTTAAAGATTTTAAAGAAAGGAATTGTTTTAAACCTACTTAGCCAAGAGATGGGTTTGTTTGATCTAATATAGTTAGCCTATCAAGCTATTCAGAACACCTTGATGACTTCAAATTTGGTCCTCCCTTTGAGAAATGAATGCTTACTCATTTTGGAGATGATACCTGCTCTTTTGTGTTGTCACATTTCATAAAATAAGAAACTATTTGAGCTAGAAGGGACCCTTGAGTCATAGCATGGTGTAGTGCAGGGCTGCTTAACCTGGGATCTGTGGATGGTACTTTTAGGGGGTCCATGAACTTGGATGAGCAAAACGTTAACATCTTTATTTTTACTAACCTCTAGAAGAAATGTCACATTTTCTTCATGCATCATTATTTTGAGAAGGGGATCATAGGCTTCCCCAGATGGCCAGAGGAGTCCCTGATACCCAAAAAGTTAAGAATTCCTGATCTAGTGGGAAAAGTCCTGGATTTGGCATCAGAAGACCTGAATTTGACTTCTCGTATCACTACTTATTAACTGTGTGACCTTGAGTAGTTGATTTTATCTCCCAGTCTTAGCTCTTTGCTTGTTTCACAGGAAAAGCACTGTACAACCTGCAAAACATTGTAAATGCTAGCTTTTATTAAGATGGGATTAGACCTGTAATTTCGTTAGTTATATGTAATTCCAGATGAGAAAACCCCCTGTACTGATGCAGATTGGTATCCCCCCAAACCCACTAAAGACCTTCACTACTATCTGCCTGATGTACTGTCATAACTTCTTAACTGGTCTTCCTATTTCTACTGTCTCTGTAGGGCTCAGCACAGAGTTCTGCACACAGTTGGCATTTAATGAATGCTTTGTTAATTGAACATGTGGAGATAATTGAGGAAGAGAATGTTTTAGACATAAGAAATATCTTAATCAATAAAAATAACTAACATTTACTATGTACTTGCTATGTGCCAGGCACTCCACTGGTTACTGGGAGTCCCCTCCACCCCCCCAAAAAATAATACCACCTGCTCTCAAGAAACTTACATTCTGTTAGGGAGGTTACAACATGTATACAGATACAAGTGTTGTTTTACAAGACAGAATGTGATGGGGCAAAAGAGGTTTCCAAAGTATTTCAGGAAAAATTGAGAAGGGAGAGAAGACTTTTTTCTGGAGAAATCAGGGAAGATTCCTTGAAGGAAGAAAAAGGATTCTGCAAGACAGAGATGGGCAGAGAGTGCATTCCTGGCTTGAGAGACAGATAGCCTGTTTGAAAACAGACGGGAGACAGTCTATCAAGTTTGGAAATTCACTGGTAGTACAGGTTTGGATGGAGTTTTTCAAGGTAATAAATGTGACTTACAGCTGCAAAAGTAGATTGAAATCAGATTGTGGAAAGATTTTTAAATACCAGGTTAAGGAATTTGTATTTTACCCTCAAGTCAGTAGATTTTCACCACAGGTTGGGGGCAGGAGAGTGGTATGATCAGATCTATGCCTTAGGAAGTTTTTTGGGGGGAGCAGCGGGGAGAGATTGAAGACATGGAGACCACATAAGGAGACTGGGCCAGGTGAGTAATAAAGAAGGTCTGAATCAAGGTGGTGACATAGTGAGTGGAGAGGAGGTGAATGGGAGATATAAAGCATCTTTTTTTTTCATTGATAACTCCTCTTCTAGGCATAGAGCATAGCACTGTACACCATGCAAAAGCTCTGTGTTAACTGAAATAGTTCTGATTTACATATGTTGTAAGGATCTTGTATTAGAATGCAAACTCCTTGTAGGTATAGACTATTTTTGTCTTCCTTTGTATCCTCAGCATTTAGCACAGTGCCTTGCATATAGTAGGTGCTTAATAAATGCTTTTTGTTCATTTGTTTGACTGAGAGATCTTGAAATCACGTAGCCTCCCTCTCAGACCTGTTCACTGCACATAAGACCATACTGACCTGTCAAACTCTCTTATATCAAGTGGTTGAGAGAGTAGCTTTCCCAAACATCAAGGCAGAAGTAATACCATCATCATACTACTAGCTGTCCACCTCAGTTGTATTTCCCTGAACTTAATTGATGTCCCCCCTTTGGCTTTCCTGGAAGGCAGCAAGGGAGGAATCATGCCCACGTGCAGAAAATGTGTTCAACAAACTGGACACAGCAGCACTGACCCGGCAGCTTCCATCTGCACATTTAGCCTTGCTCAGAAGGCCTGGGGAAAGAGCTTAGCATCTTGAAAAATGGCATTATTAAAAAAGCCAATATTCTAAGCCATGATGCATGCAAATGCAGTTGTTTTAACCTTTCAAAAATAGTGGAAACCTATTATAACTTCTGTTATTACATGGATTCAGACGTGTCACTGTAAAATCCTGACTCTCTTTCCATCAAGTGCTCCATCATCCTCCTAGTCACCCAGGTTCACAAGCTCAGATTTATCTTTGACTTGCCCCGCCCTCCAGACTCCTCATATTCGATCAATCATCTAGCCTTATGTGTTATATCTTGTCATTTCTTCTGTATCTAGCCTTCAGTTTCCATTCCTATTGCCACCCTCCTAAATTAGGCTCCTTATTTCTTCATTCTGCAACCTGCATGAGACCCTTTGAATTGGTCTTTTTCCCTCCAGGTTCTTATAGCTTCTGTTTACCACTGTTGGATTCATCTTCCTGAAATAAACCATTGATACTGCCTCATTTGAATTTTCTCTTATCATTGCCTCTGTACAAATTCCTTACCATGACATTAAAAAGTTAGCATAATGTCATACAAAGGTCATCAAGGAATTAAAAGACTTGAGTTCTATTCCTAGAACAAGTCCAATGGCTTGTCCATTCACTGGCTATGGAACTTTGAAACAGGCTCTGAACATCACTGGTTCTCAGCTTTCTTATCTGTAAAATGGGGATAATGATCCCTACCCTGTAACTCATAGGGTTGTTGTGAGACTCCAATGAAATATGTCAATGAAAGTACTTAGACACTTGTAAAGAATCATAACAATGTATGATATTATTATCATGGAGATTCTTCTTAAAGTCTTTCCCTTAAGTTAGCAGCTTGGCCCTTAAATTCTACTGGGGAGGGGAAAATAACATGTATATAGATAAGAAAATGCAAAATACACAGCAAGTGCTTTTCCAAAGTGGGCTTCTAAGAACTGGAAAATCAGGAAAGACCTTTGGTAGATGTGTATTGAGCAGAGCTAAAGCTTTTAAGAAGGGGAAGTGAGGGGAGATGTGCATTAAGGCCAGGGTCATCCTGCCTGTGCAAAGATTCTCAGACACTGTTGTGTGTGGAAAACAGCAGGTAGGGCCAGCACAGTCAAAGTGAAGAGTGCATGAGGGAAAATAATGGAAATTCATTCTGGAAACATAGTCTGGAGCCAGATTGTCAAGGGCTTTAAATGCCAAACAGAAGACCTTGTATTATATTTTTCCTAGAGGCATAAAGAGTCGCTGATGCTTTTTGAGCAGGGAATACTGTGATCACATCTGTGCTTTAATAATGTCAGTTTGACAGCTGAGTGGAGGCTGAATTGAGGAAGGAAAAGGCTGTATTTAGGAGTGCAATTAAGAGGCCATGATCATAGTCCAGGTAAGAGATAATAAAGATCTGAATTGGGGAGGTGAGTGGATGGAACAGGATGGATTAGAGAGGTGTTATGACTTGAGTAGATATGCAAAATGAGTAAGAGATAGGAGGGATAGGACATGTATACAAATGGTATAGATAGTATGATATACAGTAATATAATATGGGAATGAAGGAGAGCTAAAGGACTCTAGGAGAACTGGAGAGGAATTCTGTAAGAAAAATTGAAAGTGACTCTAACATCACAAACATGAGGTACTGCAAGAGCGATGCAGTCCTTGCCACCATTAGGAATTTAGAAGAGCAGGTTTAAGGGTTCATGAGTTAATGAGTTCTGTTTTAGACATATTAAGTTTGAAAGGTTTATGGGGAAATCCAGGGTGTCAGGTCCGTCTAGATGGGGTGATATATCTAGAAGGGGTGAACCTGAAAGGAAGAGAAGATGCCAAGTAGAAGGAGGATCTGAAGGGTCCAAGAGCAAGAAACACACTTAAATCCATCCACTAATCCAGTGTATTCCATAGAGTGTGAGAGAAAGTACTTCTAGGCCTGGAAAATATGGAGTTGGCAATGAGGTTTCCTGGGATTGCAAGGAGTTGTAAGGAGTATAAGAGGAAGATGTTTTATAAGAAATACTTTAAGTTAACAGTAGATTTATATGGGGCAACTAGGTGATGCAGTGGATAGAGCACCAGTGCAGGAGTCAGAAGGACTTGAGTTCAAATTTCACCTCAGACACTTGACACTCACTAGCCGTGTGACCTTGGGCAAGTCACTTAACCCCAGTTGCCTCACCCTGGGTCATCTCCAGTCATCCTGATGAATATCTGGTCACTGGATTCAGATGGCTCTGGAGAAGAAGTGAGGCTGGTGACCTTCACAGCCCTCCCTTACTCAAAACAAAGTCAAGTGCAAGTCATGTCATCATTTCTCTGATGGCAGGGTCTTCTTTTGCAACAGGATGAACACACACAGATGTACATAGGTCACAATGGAAGGAAAGATGGTAGAATAGAATAGGAACTTGGAAGGAAACAGTTGATAGAGATAAACAGGAGAGGACAGAACTAAAGCCTAAGCAGTCTTCCACCTTAAGCTTCAGAGATTTTAAATGGAGGAGGTTTTCTACCAGTTGGACAATAATTTGTCATGATGTCCTTCTAAGTATCTATAGTAGCTAAGTATTAGGTAACAGCTCAGATTTGATATGAAGGTCATTTCCTGAGCAAGAGGCAGAAGGGATAAGGGAACACTGCCAAGGCAGCAGCTGAACAGATGACAAGAGGCTTGTATTGTTTGGGCAAGAAGCCTGTTCTTGGTCCTTGACCTGGTAGCCAGATGGCTGAGTTGAAAGAGACCAATATCTGGGCCCTTGATGGTTGTAGAGGGCTGAGTTGTGGTTGATTTCCTTACCCTCCAAACATCTGTGAGGTCCCGGGGCCTACCACAATACCAAATACCAGCTGACTCTGGTCCTGGTTGAGGGATATATGTTACGTGCATAAAAAGGCATAAACAGAGTGGTTAGCCTAGTGGTCAAATGGCTTATTGGCTAGGGACAGGGGCTTAAGGATAAATGATATAATCCATAAGACTGACAGTTGTCAGTAGGGTGATTATATTACCTCTGCCTTGATGTTTGGAAAGGCAAACTACAACTCTTTTCTCATCCACTTGATAGAAGACAATAGATCTATGTTATCTATGCGCTGGTCTTGCCCTGCGCCTGGCCCACCATAAATGATATCTCCCTTCTCTGAAGTAGATTAATCTTTATAATTGTCTAAAGTACTAAGGATCTACTCAAACTCAGCCCAGTGAGCTGAATCAGATTAAAATATAATTGGGAAATGTTTAACAAAATAAATAAAAATATAATACAGGATAAATAATGTTAACTTGTTTTCTCAGTCAGAATGTAGCACACTGGGATGTTTCTATTTGAGTTCAAAACCACTGGTCTATACCATACCCTTGTCACCCATCATATATTATCTTTGATTAAAGTTATATTTTCAAATGGATATGTCTTACCTTTCTAACTGGCTTCTGAGCTCCTTGGAGGAGTGGACTGTCTTATCTTTCCATATCTCTCACAGTGCCTCTTACAAGGGTTTCAATGTAGTAGGTGATTGGTAATATTTGTTGCTTTGTCATCTTGGTTTTTTCCCATAAATCTGTCCCTCTTTGGGATGTCAGTGTCCCTGTTACTGTCAGTAGCACTCTTTTCACCCAGTCTTCCATATTTGCAACCTTGGTGCTGTCTTTGATTTTTTATTTACCCTCACCTCTCATACCTAGTCAGTAATTAAGTCTGTTTTATCCACCCTGCCCCAACTCCATTCACATGAAGTCATTAATTTCTGTTCCTACTGACACCAGCCTCGTACCACTTCTCTGAGTCATTCCAGTAATCCCCTAACAGGTCCTTCTACCACCACTCCCCCATTCCTGAATTGGAGTTGTACTTTAACATCTACTTCTTTGCTCGTACAACTCCCTGTGTGGGAATTTCTCCCATCTTTTAAAGCTCAACTCAAGTAGCACATTCACCATGAAGTTTTTTCTGATGTTCCAGACTGATATGGCCTTTCCATAGCACTTTGCACTTATTTAATGCACTTATATAATGTTGCTTGTTAAAGTTATCCAGGTGTGAATCTTATCCTTCTACTAGACTGTAAACTTTGTAAAGTTAGAAACCTTATCATACCTAAATCTTATATCTCCCTCAGCCACTCTGTACCCAATAAGTGCTTAATACTGTACATTTTTAAAAATTTGAATTCAATTTTCCCTGTATTCCTAAATCCAACAAGATACTCAACAGGACATAATGGGAAGAATCAGGAGACCTACTGACCTCAGCTTCTGTCATAAAAGAAACCCATTGTACCTTTGCAGGTAGATTTTTAAAATCTTCAGCCCTGCCTGCCTCTCTTTCTCCACATTATCAGCCTTCTCCATCCTTTCCAGCATCATAAAGATGAAAGCCCTTTGATATTAGAGAGCCTGTATAGCCTAAATATAGAGCTCTGGGCTTATGGGCTTCATTGTCCATTTTTACTGAACTTTAACTTGATCGCAGCATTTCCTGTAGACTTTGGGCCTACAGGCACACCAGACAAATGAATTTTCTTGTCCCTCACAAAGAAGAAAGAAACTAGTATGTTATCCAATGGCACACAAAATACCGCAAAATTTGTCTATGCTTCTAAATCTTGCTACAGCTATGGCTGTGGGAGAACAGCAAAAGGTTTAAATGGAAGAAACTTCTCTTGTGTTGTCTGTAAAATGGCAGGAATAACTTATCTATCTCTGTGGGTTATTGTGTAGAATGGCCAATAAGACTGTTGAAAAATTCTGTATAAAACACTGATTCTGATTCGGCTACTTTCAAATAACAATAGTTCATTTGGGTTGGTGGTTGTAGGAAAGAGCCTTTTTCTTTAATGTGAATTTGTTTCTCTAGCCTAATTGTTGATACATTGCAGAGTTGGAAGATACTCCAGAGGTCCTCCAGACCAACCCATAAATGAAAAGAAATGCCTCAATAGTAATTTCTCAAAAGTCAGTCAATCAAACAGACAATAGGTATTTACTCTGTGACTCAATAGGATGCTGAGCCTCAAGCCAGGATGACCTGAATTCAAATCTGGCCTCAGATACTTAATGACTCTGTGACCCTGGGAAAGTCACTTAACTCTGTTTGCCTCAGTTTCCTCATCTGTAAAATGATATGGAGAATGAAATGGACAACACCTCCAGTATCTTTGCCAAGAAAACCCCAAATGGGATCACAAAGTGACAAACAGCAGCAAGGCACTAGTATTATGTGCTTGGGATTCAAAGAAAGGCTCCTTTAAGGAGCTTGTATTGTATTGGTAGAGACGAGTGTAAATAATATAGAAAGCATAGGTGAAGGTAATCTGAAAGGGGAAGACATTAGCAGCTGAGGGGACTAGGAAAGGTCTTCTGCAGAACAAGTGGTCACCTTGCCTCTACTTTAAGACCTCTAGGGATAAGGGAAAGCGAAACAGGCATTTTTGTTAAGTGTCTACTATGTTCCGGGCAATATGGTAAGTGCTTTAAAATATCTCATTTGGTCTTCACAACCCTGGGAGGTAGTTTCTATTCTTATCCTCATTTTACAGGCAGGCCGAGAGATTAAGAGATTTGCCTATACAGCTAGTAAGTTCCTGAAACCAGATTTGAACCCAGGTCATCCTGACTCCAGGTCTAATGATCTCTACTTGGCCACCAAGATGCCTGTAATGGGTAATGGGGTACTTAACTACCTTCCAAAGAAGCCAGTTCTACTTCTTGGAACTTTTAATCATTAAAAAATTCTTTTTTACCCCAAGATAAACTCTGCTTCATTGCAGCCTCCACCTTCAGACCTTCTGGGGCCATACTGAGAAATTTATTTGCATGATGTTATGCCTAAACTGTTATTTTGGGGTTCCATATGTCTCTAACAGCTAAGTATGGCTTGAAGAAGATACCATATCCTCACAGAGAATGGTGAAGTTCACCCTTCACTCATCTACCACATTCTTACCTTAGGTCATACGTCCAGGATCCCCAGACCTAGCCAGACCCTCCATTCTGAGGACTTTGCTCCCTCCCTTCCTTTGTGGTGGGTATGGAGCTGTCAGATACAGTGTAAGTGCATTTGTTGAGGCTTTTTTCATCATCTACCACATAAATCTGTCCTTTGACATACTAGAAGCTTTTAGAGCACATCGAGAGAACATGATGAATTTTCATTTTTATAATCAATATGTGGTATACATTTACATTAAATCAACAGATTTATGGTGGAGCCACCTGCCCAGTGATATAGAAACATAGCACCCAAATGGCACTTTATATTTTGTGAGATCTATCACAGTGGTCTTACCAGCCATTCCACACCACTCTACTGACAGTATAGGTATAAGCAAGCTCTTGGCAGTGAAATCAGATCTTTTTCAGCTATCCAGAGAACATCTCTGTAAAGATGTGTAGTGTAAAACAGCATGGAGTGAATCTGAGGTCAGAGAACCTACTCTTGTTGCTTGTTACCTATGTGACTTCACCTTTCTGGGCATCAGTTCCTTGATTGTAAAATGAGGAGGTTGGATCAAATGTGAGGTCTGTTCTAGTTCTACATTTGTGATCTTATAAGGTGGCCTCATTAAAGTTGCTGGCAAAGATATGATTGGGAGATGTTAAGGAACAAACCTGTCTTGGGATGGGGCAGCTGAGTGGCACAGTGGATAGAGCACTGGATCCTGGAGTCAGAAGGATCTGAGTTCAAATGCAGCTTCAGACACTTGCTGTGTGACCTTGGACTAGTCACCTAACTCTGATTACTTCCCTCTCTGCCCTCCCTTCCAAAAAAAAAAAGGAAACCAAATCTAAGAGGGCTCTTGAATACACACATACACACACATCACAGCTTAAAAGTAGAATTTTCCATTTATAAAAGTTCATTTTGAAAAATGCATATGCCAGAGTTTTTAAGGCTTTCATAGCTGTTCCTTTTTACATCATTGTTCTTATGGTATAACTTGTTTTCCGGATTCTGCTCATTTTTACTCTTCATCAGTTTATATGTTTCTTCCTGGACTTCTTTTTCTGATAAATTAGGGCTACTTCCTACTTAAAGCCTTTCCTGAATCTCCCAGTTGCTAATGTTAATCACTCTTTTAAAATTACTTTGTTTTAACTTTTTGGTAACCTCATTGTGTGTATACCCAGGAGAACATAAGTTCCTTAGGAGTAGGTTACGGCTTCATTTTTTTGTCATTGCATTCTCAGTACCTAGCACACTGCTAGACACATGGTAGTCAAAACTGTTGAACTGTTGAATTGAATTACCCAGATTATGGCAAGTCATATTTCCTATGAAATTCTTCTGCATTCAGTTGATGATGTTCCAAATGAGGAGTAAATCATCGTGAATCAACAATATTCTTGTCATCTGTAGAATGGAGAGTTTATCCCAGAAGGTCAAAGGCCCCCAGGAAGTATCAGTAACATTCCATGAGTGTCCCTAATGGATAGGACATCTTTCTGTGGGAGTGGGGAAGAGACTGGAGAAAGAAAGAATGAGGAAAGATTTGGTCATTCCCTGCTATTTTGAAACTGTCTCTGTCTCCAAAATGATTGAAACAAATGCTTCTGTTTTTGGAAAGAGAATTAACAGGAGGATTGAATTCAAGGGTTGGGTCAATTAAGGATATATACTATGATACACAAAAATTCTAGGGTACAAATGACATTGAGTCAATAAGTACATTCTCCAGTCACCAGATTCCTAAACCAGCCATGAAAGACGAGAGCATCCCAGGTTTTCAAACACATTAGGATCATAATTCCTCAGCTATGTTTAGTATCCTTTTCAGGATTTAAAAATGCCTCTTCTTAAGAAACAGTTCCTCATTTCAGCTTTCTCTTGTTAAAGTTTAAATTCTCCTTAGTTCCCATCTTCTGTGGAGAGAGAATAATATTCACCCTTCTCCTGATAAAGGAAATGACTTTGGAGCTTTAACCTGCTCATTTTACACAAGAAGAATATGAAATCCAAAGACTTGCTTAAGGATTCACATAAGTGTCAGATCTTCTGACTCCAAAACCAGCGCTATTACTACCGCACCAAAATACTTGAAGACAAAATAGCATTAAAATTTATTTTTAAATTATAATAGTAAATATTGATAATATTTAAATTATTTTAAAAATAATAACAATAGCAATAACTAACATTTCCAAAGAGTTTTGTGGTTTACAAAAGTACTTTCCTGAGGACAACCCTGAGAAGCAGGAAATAAGCTCATTTTACAGACGAAAAAGCCAAGGCTCAGAAATGTTAAATGACTTGTGTGGGATTACCCAGCTGGTAAGTGGCAAAACTAGGACTGCTATTCTCCAGTCTTTCTCACTCCTAGTCCAGTGCTATGACCATATTCAGGAAAAGCACCATATCCTTAAATAAATTTTCCCTTTCCAGTTTCTTTTGGCAACAGTGATACATAGTCCATTCATTTTAGTTCAGCAAATATGTATTCACAAACTTGATCATTTCCACTTTCCAGATCACATCTACGATTATAGTTCACCCTGTGCAGACCTCATAAACCTTTCAAACATGCACAGCAATTGTTCATTAGAAATCTCTCCTTCATGTTGTTTGCTTCTCATACAGATCTGGGACGAATAATCACAACCCAGTCCTTCTATTTGAAAAACATCACCTCTTGTGACTCCAGTTAATTTCTGGCCCTGTAATAGCAATAAGTTGTATTTTTTTCCTCTTCCTAAGAACTCTCTATTTTTCTCTAGCCTTCTGTATTCAGACTCTCTTTATCTCAACTATTCCTGCTTTCAGCTGATATTTGCCAGAATTCTTCTTTTTCCAGCTACATTATATATCTGGATTTGCTGGGATGGGGAGGAACATAGTCATGAGGTACAAAGAAGATAATAGATTAGAGAACCGCCTCTCCTGGAGAGTATCTTGACTCATAATCTAACAAAGTGAAGCCTGGTGATGTTCTCTAGAGAGATCCTGAAGTTGTGGAAAGAACATTGAACTTAGAGTCAAGAAGACCCAAGTTCAAATCCAATCTCAGATATTTCTTTGCTGTGGGATCCTGGGCAAGTCATTTCATATCCCTTAGTCTCAGTTTTCTCATAAGAATAATGAAAATATTCAGTATTCCTATAATGCTTCAAAGCACTTTACATGTGCTGTTTCCATTTGAACCTCAAAACAACTGAGGAAGTACCTTTATACCTTCATTTTACATATATGAGACTGACTCAGAGATCTTAAGCCTCTTATGCAGATTTCCAATCCTAATGAATGTCAGAGGTGATATATAACCTCAGGTTTTACTGAATCCAAGTCCAGCACTGTGTCTAGCTAGAAACATAGCTATTCATGGCAATTGGGAATGTGATTATCACCTACCTCACAGGGTTATGGTAAGGATCAAGTGTGATAATGTTTAGCTACATAAATATGAGTCATTTTCTTTGTAAATATTTATTATTTGATACATATTACAATGGATTGAATCAATTAGTCAGTCAGCATTTATTCAGTTCCTACTATATTGCCAAGGAGTGTATGAAAGACTAGGGATGAAAAGACAGGAGACAGGAGACAGGAGATCAGACCAGGTAAGGCAGCGGATACAGGGATGGGAAATGGTTTGTAAAAACTGGAGACCCAGATAGGTAAGAGGTAGGAAACTGGGGATATATGGTAGTCTTAATTCATTTTTCCCATCTGATGTTGCTCCAGTCGTAACACTATCACCATTCATTTATGAGAGTCAACCCACAAGCATTTATTGAGCACCTATTCTGTACAAATCCCTGTGCTCCATTCTTAAAGATTTATGACACGTGTGGCCTACCCTCATAGAATCCTACACTGTGGGTATTTAGTAGAATGTAAACTTCTTGAGGACGGAGATTGTTTCTCCTTTGGTCTGTCTCTCTAGCGGCAATACATGATGGATACTTCATAGATACTACTTGCGTTGGATGTTGAAGCATGGAAAACCCACTAGCTCTGGAATGAATTCTAGTCCTTTCTCTATCACATGATACTTGTGTGGCCTTGGGCAAAGCTGTTGGCCTCCCTGAGCATCTGGCTCCTTGCCTGTAAAATGAAGATAATAATATTTGCATTATCTATCTCATAGGGTTCTTGTGAATTCATATATATGGCAGAACTCTAAAACTATCCTATATAGGATCATAGCTACCATTTACTATAATTTTTTAAAGTTTCAAACTACTGTACCTATATTATTTCCTTTGATCTCACAACCTGGAGAGAGAGTTACTATTATTATCCCAATTTTGTAGATAAGAAAACTAAGACTTGAGAGAGGTTAAGTGACTTGCCCAGAGTTGGATAGCTGATGTCTGGACTAAATGTCCAAGACAGAATTTTAATTCATGTCTTCCTGACTCCAAGTCCAATTCTCTTTCCTACTGTATCACCAAGCTTATTCAGAGCTGGAAGGACCTCAGAAACCATTTAGCCCAGCTCTTTAATTTTAGACCTGAGAAAACTGAAGCTCAGAGAGGCTTAATGTTACCTGCTTAATGTCACCCAGGTATGAAATGCCAGGGAAGGGGGTGGAGGGATTTGAACCTGGGTCCCATGACTCTAGAGCAGGGATTTGTAAGCCTTTTTGTGTATGTCCCAGATTCTTTTGGTAAGTGAAGCCTATGGACCTCTTCTCAGAAGAATGTTTTTAAATATATAAGAGAAAATATGGAGGATTACTAAGAAAGCCAGTTATACTGAAAAACAGTTACCAAAATATATTTTAGAAAACAAGTTTAGAGGCCTCAGGTTAAGAATCCCCTGCTTTATAAGCAAGACTCTGTCTTGTAGCATATTTCAAGATGTATAGATGAGCAGCATGCTACAGGACAGAGAGTGCTGGATTTGGAATCAGATAATGTGAGTTTGCATTCTGGATATGGGGCAAATTATTAAACCTCACTGGGTTTCAGTTTCCTCATCAATAAAACAGCGGGTTCAGTTCAATGATATTTAAGGTTCTTTCCAGCTCTAAATCCATAATGTAAGCTATTGTTATAAACAGGAGACTATAAGTAAATTTTTCAATTCAGATTTTAAGAATAAGCTACATAAAAAGATAAACGACAATTCAAGGCAAAAAATACTGAGTGCTAAGTGAATGAAACCAAGAAGAGGGGAAGATCACTTTTAGCTGCTGGTGTTAGGAGAGGCCTTACCGAGGAGGTAAGATCTATCAAGGGGTAGTGGGTACATTTCATTCTGAGAACTGTTGGGTAATCCTGAGAATATAATACAATAACAATAGCTCATAATTTTGCAGTGCTTTAAGATTTACCAAGTAGTTTTTCTACAATAGTTATTAACTCCTATTTTACCAATAAGGTAACCTTGGCTCAGAGAGATGTGAAATAACTTGTTACTTTTACAGGTAGTAAAGTGTTAGGGCTATGATTTGAACTCAGGTCATTTGACTCTGAGATAAGGATTCTTTTCAGGACATTGGACTGCCTGAGAGGTATCACTCTAACATACTATATAATACAGAGGAAGTTGAAAATTGGGCTGAACCTGGCATTCTATCATGATCGTTGATAGCCATCTATCTTATCACTTCCCTATCTAGGACAGCTCATCAGTTAAGTTCATGCACAGAAATTTACAGGAAATATTGTGACCAAATGTGTTCATTTCATATGACAAATGCCTTGATTTGGGTTTGTTAAAATGGAAAATCTGAGCTAATGCATCTTACAGATTTAAGCAGTGAATAATTCTTGGGGAGTAGGGGGTGGGGAGAGAAGGAGGAGGGGAAAGCTGAGTACTCTGAGTTATGACGGTGCCAAAAGCTTCTGAAATGGGTTCGCTTCAAGTATTTTGGATATTGTACTAATCAAGAGCCAAACAGGGTTTCTCGAGAATTAATAATTGCAACAACAACCACACCGCTTCCAAACTGAAATGTTACATGCCAAGCTCAAGCACAGAGTGGCTATTTTGGGATTGGTTGTAGACCCCCTATAAATTGAGATTAATAATGTAAATGCTGACATCATTTAAATGAATGACTGGTGGCGTTCATTAACCACAGTCCTTCTTTGTTGCCATCAACAGAGGAATGAGGAGTGTACTACGGTGGAAGGGCCATCATGCTTGGAGTTAAGAGACTTAGGTTCTAGATTCTAGTCTCTCCTCTCTGGCAAGACATTTCACCCAAGCCTCAGGTTCGGTTCCTGTTAGGTGGAGACTAATAACACACTTCATGTGACTCCATACTAGTGTAGCTGTCATTCCTAGACAAGGTAAATGAAAGTGAAAGTACTCTAACCAAAAAGCAGAAGTTCTTAATGTAGGGACCACTTGGTGTTGTGGATGAGAAGAAAATTTCAATTTTATTTTCATCAAATTTGGATTTCCTTTGAAATCTTATGTAGTTTATTTTATGCACTTAAAAACATTATTCACCAGAGTGCCAAAGGGATCCAGGACACACAAAATGTTAAAAATCCTCACCGTAAAGCAGTCACAGCTCCATGCAAGTATAGGGGGTTTTTATTATTCAAGTTCATAAGTCCTTTTATCCATTGTAGGCTATCCCTGTAGGGAAGGGTAAGGGAAGGAAATGAGCAGTCCCAGCCACTGTACTATGCAAGTGCTTTTTACAAATATTATCTCATTTGATTCTCACAGCAATCCTGCAAGGTCAGTGCTATTATTATCTGCTATTATTATCCCTATTTTACCACTGAAGAAACTGAGACAAATAGAGATTATGTGACTTGTGTATGGTTGTACTAGCTAGTAAGTGCCTTGAGGCCAAATTTGGACTCAGGTCTTCTTGCCTCCAGGCCCAGCATTCTATCGACTGTGCCACTGTGGCAGAAGACAACTCTGGATGGTTCTACTAAACTATTATTATAAAATAATAAACTTTATATCTATTATCCCACAAGGAACCTGGCTAAAATGTAGAGAAACTCATCACCAAGAGGTTGACTTTCAGGTCAACAAATTAACAGAAGAACAAAAATGTAGAAGTTTAAATTTTTAAAAAAATTTAAAATTTTAAAATTTAATTAAAATTTAATATATTATTATTTAATAATGAATCAATTTTAAAAAATTAAATAATTGAGATATTGTTTATACTTTAATATAATTTAAATTTAAAAATTAAAAAACCGAAAAGTTGTGCCAGATACTGTGGTTAGTGCTGGGGATATAGAGACATGCAAAAGCAGCCCTTGCCCTCAAGGAGTTTACATTCTAGTGGTGAAACATGTAAATAAATTGATAAATGAGATGCATACAGAGTAGGTGGAGATAATTTTTAAAATATAGCCAGACCTGAAGATAATCTGCTAATGTATGGAGGAATTTGATATACATTATGTGAGAGAATCACCCATACCCACATAAAATCATTGATGTTTGACATATTCAAGAACTCACTTAAAGATTTCTCTCTGAGTCCCTTGACTGTGGTCTTCACCTAGCAGCCTTTTTTTTGTTTCCCCATATGGTAAGAAGACACAGGCACCCCACAATTGCCATCTCTGCACCTCCTTCCCCAAGTGATTTGTCCAACAGATCATCACAGCTGTGGGATACACATCTACAGTTTCCAAGGAGGGAAGGAATGTTAGGTCACCTATTCAGCTGCAGCATTGCCCTTCTGTCCATGACCCTGCCTAAGACAAAGGTTTAATGAGATCAGTTCCTCTCTCACTACAAATTCAAACTGAATCAAAGGTCACAGAGTTGCTACGCATGGTGTGGACTAGGGAGAAAGTGTAAAGCAGGGAGTGGTTAATTTTTTTTGCCCCCAAAATCCTTAAAAATATGTTTCTGTACCTTGGAAAAGGTAGTTTAATTACATGCAGAATAACTTCAAATGCTTCTCTTCTTAGTCAAGTTCTAGCTAACATGTTACTGTGTGTTTTAGCAGAGATCTTGAGTTTTCAATACTTAGGTAATTTCAGGGTCCATGATTCTGTGTTCTTCTGCAGCAGTTCTGCCCCTCAATGCCTCCATTGTCGTTTTTGGTTCCTTTACAGAACTTACAGTGTTACTCAGGGCTGATTTGTAAGCAGAGAGCATGCTTTTTTCCTTTTCTGTAACTATCTTTGTTAGTTTCTTTTTCTTTCTTCCCTCTCCCCCCCCTCAGCTTTCTTTCTTTCTTCCTTTGTTTCTTTCTCTTTCTCTCCTTTCCTTTCCTTTCCTTCCTTCCTTCCTTCCTTCCTTCCTTCCTTCCTTCCTTCCTTCCTTCCTTCCTTCCTTCCTTCCTTCCTTCCTTCCTTCCTTCCTTCCTTCCTTCCTTCCTTCCTTCCTTCCTTCCTTCCTTCCTTCCTTTCTTCACATCTTTGAAAGTGGGCACATGTAGTTAGTTTTAAAGAATTTTAAGAATAGTAGAGTTTTAGGGTTGGAAAGTAGGTTTGAAGGCAATCCAGTTCTGATACATTTCCTAAGCTTATAGGAGCTCCCTGTAGTAAGCTTATCGTAACTCGCTCTCTAAGGCTACTTCCATCTACTTTACTCATCTTGTATGTACTGATTTATGCATATGGTTTCCCCCACCCCCCATTAAAACATATGTTCTATGAGGTTAGAGATAATTTTTGGTTTTTTTTTCTCTTTGTATTCCCAGTTTTCAGTACAATGTCTGGCATATTGTAAGTTCTTAGCAATTGCTTATCGATTGATTGAAAAGGTTTAGATTGGGAAGGAACCTGAGATATCTTTTTGTCCAATGCCTTTGTTTTACCCACAAAGAAGCTGAGACTGAGTGAGGAAAAGTTAACTTGTCCAAGGTCACACACATAGTAGAGTCAAGATTTGAACCCATGTCTTTTGGCTCCAAATTCAGTACTCTTTCTGCAAAACCCTGCTACCTTGCACTAGCTCCACGGCTGCAGGCAAATCAAAATCTTTCATGATCTCCATTCTCTTATCTGTGAAATGGGGTTAATAATACTTTTATTATTGTGCTTACAAATTATTATAAGGAAAGACTTTTGTAAACCTTATGGCAAGATAATAATTCTGGTAATTATTATCATTTCCATCTAACCAAATGCCTTATCTAATATGACAACCTCTTTTTTGGCCTCACCAACGCAGGATTCTTCATCTTCTGCTTGAGGATCTCCAGGGATGGGGTCTTCATTATTTTACAAGTCAGCACAACCCTAATTCCTAGGGAGCTTATTCTAATTTTCTAAAATTTGCCTCCCTGTAACTTTCAGTCATTGTTCAAAGTACTCAGGAATCACATAGAACCTATGTATTTACCCCTTTTCATCATTTGTTGTTCTTGTTCTGTTATTTCATTTGTGTCCAACTCTTTGTGACCCCACTTGGGGTTTTCTTGGTAGAGATACTGGAGTGGTTTGCCATTTATTTTCCCAATTCATTTTACAGATGAGGAAACTGAAGCAAACAGGATTAAGTGACTTGCCCAGGTTCACACAGCTAATAAGTGTCGGAGGCTGGATTTGAACTCAGGAAGATGTCTTCATGATTTTAGGCCCCATGTGCCATCCACTGTGCCATCTTGCTGCCCCTTGATAGCCCTTCAGATATTTGGTATTAACTTTATTTATATCTGTAGTGCCAATGTGATACCCACAGCAGCCGCTATGGATATGTATGCGTATTTCCATGGTAAATTTGCAAAATATAAACTCTCTTCCTCGAAGACAAAAACCAAAATATTTATTCAGATAGCAGAAAGCCAATTCCACCATGGTAACAAAGAAGTTTATACATATCACTCGCACAGGGAGCACCAATATCCCCAAGCTTTCCCCACAAACAAAGTCTCCTAGGCAAAATTCCTCCCTCTCTCACTCATACTAGCTGCTTTGTCTCAGCTCTGCCTCATTCTCTCCCAGCTCTACCTCACTTTCTCTTCTTGCTCCACCCATTCAGCAAGGTCCTCCCACCAGCTGCTCCCTGTGACTCAGGCTGTAGGCTAGACCAAAGCTCAGAGCAGGTCACATGTGCCTATGAAGGGGCAGGGAAGATCTTCAAATTCCCCTAACATTACAACATCCCTTCAATATTTCTTTTCCTTTCAATGGTTTGAGACTCAGGTTCCACAAGGAAGATGATACTAATACTGTTTTTATAAGGCTCAAATAAGATAAGGTACACAAAGTGTTTTGTAAACATTCATTAAAGCTTTTTAAAAATTATTATTCCTTCTTTGAAATCCTACTATGATTTTTCATCATAACTTGGAGTCATCTGGGCCCTTGAAGGCTATGTGGGTAGAGGTCAAGTTCTGGCAGGGTCTACCAAGCTGAAAAGGCTTGAGTGTCTATTTGTGTACACTTGTGTGTCTGTACTAGTTGTGTTCTGAAATGCCTAGTATCAGGCTGACCACAGGGTGATAATTTTATGATCATGGTGGCTTTCAAAGAGCAGCTCTGAGACATATAAGGCATTGTGGGCTAAGTAATGAATTTGATGTTACAGATACCTGAGTAAGAGTTGTTTCTCAGTCACTTACAAGCTATGAGACCCTGGACTAGTCACTTCACTCTCTTGATCTCAGTTTCCTCAATTATAATAATAGTGCCTAGCTCACAGGGTTATAGTGAGGATTATCTTAAAAGTGTTATATATAAAAATGAATTTAGAGGAATTCAGGTGTATCAGTGGAAGGAGTACTCCCCCCAACAAAATTTCATTATTGTTGTCATTACTCAATGAAATATTTGAAAGTAGAAACTGTCTTTGTATCCTCTGTGCTTATCACAGTACCCAGGTAAATAGTAGATTGTTAATAAATGCTTGTTGACTTGCTAAGATATTAGGCATATAAGTAAGACTTGACTGATAAAGCAGTTTTCTGCCCTTGGTCCTTTTGTGTCTTCCACCTACCCTAGTGAAATGTACTTCTTAAGCAAAATGATAACGATTTTTCAGTATTTTGATTTTTACAAATTGCTTCCTCACCAATTTTTTAAAGTACAAATACTATTATCCTCCATTTTGCGGATGAGAAAACTAAGGCTCACAGAGGCTGATTTGCCCAGTTACATAGCTAGCAGATATGTGTGTGTGTGCGCATACACACACACACACACACACACATATCCAGGATTTAGAGCCAAGTCTCTCTTAATTCCAAATTCAGGGCTTATTCTACTGTACTACAGTTTTGTCCATATCAGTAAAAGGATAGAGGTTGGACACAATTCTTGGTGAAGGCAGTTTTCTAACAGATGAGGTTTAACTGCCAGAAAATATTTTCCAAATATTTTTCTAAATATTGCTTTAACTTCCCCCATCTTTATACAAAAGCTTTTATTGGGTCTTGGCTAGTAAGAAGGGATGCAAAGGATAATCAGCAGCTGGTCTCTGGAAATATTTGTAAAACTATTCTCATAGTTAGTTACCCAGAAATAAATATCTGACCACAACAATTGAAATAAATGTTTACATTTTTAAAAGTCCACTGGTGAAACAACTGTTTATAAATGATGAACAAACAGATTAATGAATATGCCTGGAAACACTCTGTCTCTCTTTCTCTCTCCCTCTCCTTCCCCCGCTCTCTCTCCACCCCGTCTCTATATATTATGTATGTGTGGATTTGTGTGTGACATGTTTGCCATAGAAATATCATTTATGATTAAACATCATCAGGTCTTACATTTGAGAAAACTGAGACCCAGAGTTAAGTGATTTTATATTAAAATTCTTTAGCAAGTTAGAAGCAAACAAACTTAAGATTGTATTATTGCTGTTGTTTGTAAGAAGATGTAACCCAATTAGTACTGTTTTCAAGTGGTTGTAATCAGGACAGAGTGAATAGAACTTTGCCCCCAGGATGCCCAAATTGAAAGGACTCTAACGTTACTTATGGGTACTGTGGATATAAACAAATGGGCTAAAGACCTAGTTAACAATATTAATCAGTTAAAATGGAAAACTAGCAGATGGTAGCACTTTTTTCCCTCGAGAGGCTTTCCCCCTACTGAATTATTTCCCAGCCTGACCCTGCTAACAACATACTTGTAATGATTTAGGGTCTCTTCACAACATCTTTATTCATACACGCATACACAGACACACACTCATTCACTCTCACACACATCTAAGCGTTTCTTTCCTGCTGTTTGCTCAAGGCATATTCTGCAGCCCTTGCCCTCATTGTTAAAATTGCTGGTTGTAGCCCTGTTGTCAAGTCTGGTAGAACAAAAATTAAAAGCACTGTTCAGTAACCGATTCAGAGTTGGCACAGAAGCTCAATTGAAACCTGAAGTATTCCCCTGGTTTTGCTGGCTCAGGGCAAAGCAAGAGAAGCCTTCCCTTGTCTTTCCACTCTCTACTGTTGTACGTGAGTGACAAAATGTCACTGTTAAAAAGCAGCAGTCCCAGTGAGCAGAACTGAGGAGCTCCCTTGCTTATCAGTAGCTGGTTTTTCTGAAGACAAAACAGGAAAGTGCATGCATTTTTTTCTCTCAGACCAACAAGTCAGGACATCAGCTCCTGCAGCTGCCTTTAATAGGGATGGTCACCTGGCAACAACAGCAGCAGCAAAGAGAGGAAACTTTCTTGGATGGAAGAGAAAATGAAAACAGATTCACCATTGTTTCCATGCCTGCAATGTCTATTGAAAATTCCACCAAGCACAAGCAATGTAGGATTTGGGGAATAATTTTTGCTGGTTTTTAGATGTCATCTTAGGGGTGGGCAGGTGGGGGAAGAGGGGACTATGCTCGAGGGGAAAAGAAAATAGTTTTACCTCACGAGTGTTGTCCATGGAGAGCAGCAATACAGAGTAAATTCTACGCTGTAAACACAATATACTTGGAGCCTTTCTGGTATCAGGGTCCTTTGACCTCTGTTATAAGCATACCTGCCATAATAAATGGCAACAGCCTTAGAAGAAGGTTATCATTGATCACTGTCTAGCTTTGGTTGTATTTTATGCCAAAGATTTCAAGAAGTTTATAGCACAGTCTGATCCAAAAAGTCTTTGATGAAACACACACCAAAAAAACAAAGATGGGAATGCAGTCATGTAGCCTGTCTCCTTTGAGTTGGCTGGACTCTCTTGCTTTTATAAACGGTCTATAAGTAGCTTCATAATATAAAAAAGCCTCATGCCTTTATACTGATGTTTTTTGGTCGATTCTCTTCCTGACCTCATTTGGAGTTTCCTTGACAAAGATACTGGAGTGGTTTGCCTTTTCTTCTTCCAGTTCATTTTACAGATGAGGAACTGAGGCAAGCAAGGTTAAATGACTCTCCGAGGATCACAGAGCTAGTGAGTGTCTGAGTCGAGATTTGAACTCACGTCTTCCTGACTCCAGGCTCCATTCACTGTGCCACCTAGTACCTTTCTTAGAACTCTCTTAGAAGCTACTGCCTTCCTGCTCTCACAACTTAACTATCCTATCATCCTGAAGGCAGTAGAAGCATAGGGTCATGTAGAGATCATCTGGTCCAAACTCATATCTTATGGATTAAGAAACTTAGGCCCAGGTAGGTTCAGTGACTTGGTGATGATCTCCTGGATAAGTGGCAGAGCCAAGATAGGAAGCAGAGTTATCTGACTTGAAAGCCAGCATTTTCCCCCAATTCATTACATTACTTTCCTTTAATATTTGTATAGAAGTAGTTATGGAGAAAATCATGGGGACAGAATTAACATTATCTTGAGAAAACAAACCCCAAACTGAGCAGAGTAGAGAGAGTGTATCATGAGATCTGGATCTGAATCTTGGGTCCCAAATTTCCTAGTGACTATGGGCAAGTTATCTAACTCCTCTGTACTATTGTTTCACAGGGTTGTTGTGCCATAGAGATGGTTGATATAGAGAAAAGAAGACTTGGAGAGCGAAGCAGACCTGAGTTCAAACCTACTCCAGACAATTAATAGCTGACTCAGTCACTTAATCTCTCTGAAGTTTTCTGTTTCTTTGTCTTTAGAATGTGCATGATATCACCTATATTACCTTGTGAGGATGAAATGAGATCTTGCTAACCTTAAAAGTGCTATATGATTTTTACTATTTGGTTGTATGTGTGTGAGGGAGAGTCTCCCTATCTCACCCAGGCTAGAAGTGTAGTGGTCACTCATAGGCCTGATCCCACCACTAATTAGTACAGAAACTTTTCTTCCAACTTGAGTCAATTCAACCATCCTTAGGTAGCTTGCTGGCTCCCTGTTCCTGGAGGCTCACCATATTGGTTCCAAACTTAGTGTGGACACTCAGATGGCTTTAGCCCAGCCACAGCGCAGAACTGCTGAACTCAAGTATAGGCAAGTCTATTTACAAGTACCTGAAGGACATTTATGCTAAAGAGAGATTAGACCTTGGTTCTCCTTAGTTCCAGAAAGCAAAATTAGAAGCAGTAGGTGGAAGTTATAGTATGGATCAATTTGAGGAAAAATTTCCTAATAATTAGACCAGTTTCAGAGTGAAAATGGCAGCCTTGATATGTACTGGGTTTCTGCCTCACTGTTTTCCAACAGCTTCTTTGGCCATGTGAATGTGGTACAGGTGATCCCTGTTCAGCTGTGGTTGGGCTGGTGAGCTCTGATGGCCCCTTTCTAATTCTGAAACATTGTGTTTTGTAAACTAGTGTCATAGAAATATAAAAATATAGAAAATATAAATGTATATATAATACAAACTGTAAAAGCATAGAAATAGATAACTTTATTGTTAAGAATGGAAATTGTGATGATGGAAAAGTCTGTCTGTGGGGTCTCCTTAAATGATAGGTATGGTGTAATGAAAGGGGGATTTGAGCTGTAGTCAAGACAACTGAGTTTGAGTGCTAGATGTGTTTCCACTTTTAGATTCTTGGGCAATTCACTTGATGCATAAAAGAGAGAGTGGTTCGTTGCTTTGTTTTCAATCTCAGGACCTCTGTATTTGATGACTTCAGGTTGTTAACAGGCTACTATATGGATGAGTTTAGGGGAGAATTTGCCGCTGAATTAGTTTGACATCTATTTTGTTTCATAGTAACCAGAGGGAAGTAGCTGTAGCGATAGCATCTGCCACTTCAGTAACAACTTTAATCTTCAAGGGACTTGATCTTCACCAAATGCTAATTTCTATTTAAACAGTTGTCTGGGTTCTAATTCCAATTCCATCATTGACTGAACAGTGTGACCTTGGGCAGGTCATTATACTTCCATAGACTAAAGTTTCCTCCACTGTAAAATGAGATAGTTATTATAGATTTCTCCCCTTGTTTTAGATGTGTTATTTCATTAGTATAAAGAAATGCAAGTGAAGAAACTCCCCCTCCCAATAGAGATCAGCAACTGTTTTGAAGCTTAAAGTCTGTCTGTGAAGTTGTCTGGGACACTAAAAATTTTAAGGGAATTGTCTGGGTTTGTGCGAGCCACACGTATTAGAGGCCGAACTTTAATTCACATCTTTTTGTGTTGAAGATCAGCTACTTATCTACTATACTATGACCATTAGTCATGGAAAACTTTTGGACATGAAATATATCTCAGAGAGAGGCAGCTAGTGGATAGAGTACCACCCCTGGAGTTAGGAGGACCTGAGTTCAAATCCAGGCCTCAGACAACTTACTAGCTGTGTGACTCTGGGCAAGTCACTTAACCCCAATTACACACACACACACACACACACGTATATATACACATGGGTATCTTACACACACTTAAAGCACATGTATAACATATATAAATATGTGTGTATGTATGTATGTGTATACACATACACAAACAGCAGTCACAATTGCTAGAAGGTCTAAGTGCTAGAAACCATAGTAAGGACAAGGATGTTGCTGGGAGAGTGAACAGTACTGGGGTGGTACCACCACCTAGAACAATGGAGAGGTTATTGTCGGAGGAGGGAGGACATTGAGAGTGCTACGCTGCCACGCAGGAGCTTGTGGAAATACAGTCTTGGAGGATATGAGGGCATTTATATCATCATGGGAGGGACACCGTGGGAGAAGGTCCTAATCAAAGAGGAGTGAGGGGCCTACACACTGAGTGGAGGGTTCCCAGGCAGGTTGGAACTGCTAAGATTTCCTGGCCTCTGTCTTACATATGGTCTTTTGCACCCTAACTGTACTACCTTGATCACTCTTAGTCTAATTCTATCCAGTGTAACGAGCCTTTATTAAGTGCCTACTATGTGCAAAGTACTATGCTATAAAGGTAACAACAGAAGTACAATGGCATGTAGAAAAGAAGTCCCTTATCCTTCTCCTACTCTCCTAAGAACTTCCATTCTACTCCTAACCTGGGGTTCTCTCTCTCCTCTTTATTTTAAGGAAAGCCTGGGTTCTACAGAGCACACTTTAGGTCATACTGACCTGGTTGATCTCCGAAGAACCTTCCAGATCTAACCTTCTTTAAATCTGTGAATAATCTTTTCTGTGAAATAGAAAAATGGACATGAGTATCCATGTTACACAAAGCTGAAAGATCTCAGTGTTGTTTCAGCTACAGTATATCCAGGATCTCCCCCAGAGCCATCACCTTGCTGTTAAGTAGTCTCTTCCTGCTGTGTTTCTATTTTTATAGCATGTAACTCTTCCTCCCCATCTGGACTGCAGCCAGAGAAGAGCTCCCAAATTGATGTAAAGAGCAGAGAGACTGTGGTTGAAAATGTAAGAGAAAACAAACAAGAGGAGAGGAGATGACTGATAAACTGAGTCAGAAGATAACTGAAAAAAATGTAATCAAGAATGGAAGGGGAAACAAGTACAGTTTTATGAGATGTGAGAAATAATAGAGTAAAAAGTTAATATAAGCATCAAGAAAATCAAGAAAAATAACCTATTTGAGCATAGGAAAAAAGGAATAATCTCATCCTCTGACAGCGGCATCATCATCATCACTGACAGTACTGTGGCACTTTGAAGATTTTAAAAAAACCCTCTCTACACTGAGAGAAGCAATGTATAATGAATTAATAGGGTACTGCATTGGGAATCAGGAAGGCTTAGGTTCAAAACCTGATTCTAACACTGTTTAACTTCTGATTTTATTCTTGGGGAAACTGAGACAAAATGATTTCTCTCCCTACTCCCCATTGTTACATATCTAGTAAGTAGTAGCTCCCAAAGTTAGACCCAGGTTTGTGAATTCTGATCCAGTTCCATTCTACTGCAGTAAGGTGCATAGTGAGTGATAACAATATCAGCTCACATTATGATACTAACGTGTGGTTTACAAAACATTTTCTTTATAATAACCAAGGGAGGGAGATTTATTATTATTCCCTATTATAGAGGAAGATGTCAGGCTAAGTGACGTAGTCAGAATTTGAGCTCAAGTCTTTGGAAGTCAGGACCAGTGTAATTTCTATCACGCTGGCATGCTTTCTGAGGAGGAATCCTGATCTTTGAAGTGGGGATAAGGGGAAGGCACTCCATTACCCAGTGTTTCCAGGGTTCATTGTCTATGATTCAGAGAGTGAACCACTGCCTTTGTGTTGCTCCTCTAAGTTGGGAATGCTACAACATGTTATTTCTGTATGTCTGGAACTCCCTCAACACTTCCTGAAGGGGAAAATTGAATCAGCAAATTAGTCAGCACGATGCTCTCCATATGGATGAATGATTTTGTGATGCTTTTTTATCCTTTCTGGTTTTCTCTGAGCTTCACCTCTTTTAAAGAGGCAGTTGTAGTGTGGTGGAAGGAACATTGGGCTAGAAGTCAGAAACAGACTCACAGGTGGGAGGGACCTCAGATTAATCAGGCAGAGGACCAGAAATTTAGAGGCAAAAAAGGCCTGCGAGCTCATCTAGCTTTTTTTTTTTTTTTTTTTTTTTTTTAGTCTTTTTGGCAGTCAGGTGAAGCTTTTGGCCCTTTCTTAGAATAATATTGTATTTTTTAGAATAATATTTTTAAATGGATGAGATAAAATACAGAGAACAAAGAACATGAATTATATTGAAATAAAGATATAAATCTATTCAAGTCCACAGTTCTCCTAAAATATACCCAGGGACCCCATGGATGCTAGGTTAAGACCACCTGATCTAGTCCAGCACTTTCATTTTACATTTAAATGAAGTTAAATGACTTCCCCAAGGTCACATTGCTTTCTGTTGTTCAGTTGTTTTAGTCATTTCTGACTTTTTATGACCACATTTTAGGGTTTCCTTGGCAGAGATACTGTAGTGGTTTGTCATTTTCTTCTCCAGCTCATTTTACAGATGAGGAAACTGAGGCAAACAGGGTTACTAAATAGCAGATAAAGTATTTGAACCCAGGTCTTTTGATTCCAAATCAAATGTTCTTTCCCTCTATGTCTTGAAGTCCCACCATATCTGAATGAGAATCTCCTCTATCACCTGCCAAACAAATTTGGTTATCTATCCTCTGCTTGAAGACCTCTCCTGAAGGGGAATCTACCACCTTTGAATATAGTTCATTCCACTGAGTTCAGAACCAAGTTCTTCCTTCAGGTCCAAGCAGAACCATTCTAATTCCTCTTGCATTTGACAGGTCTTCAGTTACATGAAGACAATTACCTGAGGCAGGTAGGTGGCATGGCAGATAGAATGTGGGATGTAGAGTCAAGAAGATGAGACCAGAAATGACCTTAGACTCTAATTAGCTGTGTGACTCTGCTGTAACTGTTTTTTGTATTCTCAGTGCATAGCATAGCATCTTGCACAGAGTACTTGTACATTTCACTTTAATAATTTAATAATAATATTCAATTTAATAAATATTTTTATTCAGTATTTACATATAATATATATTATGTAATGTTTATTATTTAATAAGCATTTTTTTAATAGTTTTCTTAAATTTCCCCTTTTGTTCAATTCTAGTCTATTTTATTTGCAATCTTGTTGAACTGGAGTGAATAGTGGTATGACCTTGAACAAGTCTACTCTAGAACAGGCCCTCATTACCTCACACCTTGGTTACTGCCATAGCCTTCAGAAGGATCTGCCTGCCTTAAGTCTCTCCCCACTCCAGCCCATCCTCCATTCAGTCACTAATGTGATTTTCCTCAAGTGCAGATCCCATCGTGTCATATCCTCATACTCAGTTAACTCCAGTGGTTTCCTATTTTGTCCAGGATCAAATACAAAATGCTCTGTTTGGCATTCAAAGTCCTTCATAACCTAGTCTGTTCCTACCTTTCCAGTTTTCTTTTACCATACTCTGCGACATTTACTCTTCCACACATTGACACTGGCCTCCTGGCTGTTCCACAAACAGACACTCCATCCCGTGGCTCCAGGCATTTTCTCTGGCTGGCCTCCATGCCTGTGATGTTCTCTCTCCTCCACTCTGACTACCGACCTGGCTTCCTTTAAGTTTCAATTAAAATCTCATCTTTTACTTGAAACCTTCCTCAGCCCTTCTTAATTCCAACTCTTTTACTCAGCTAATTATCTATTTATCCTGTGTGTAGCTTGCTTTGTCTATATTTGTTTGCATGTCATCTCTGATTAGATTGTAAACTCCTTGAGAATAGGGACTATTTTTGCCTCTTTTTGTATCCCCTGTGCTTAGCACTATGCCCAGCACATAGTGGGTTCTTAAGAAGTATTTACTGATTGACTATATGAGCTTGGACAAATCACTTAACCTCTCTGGATCTCAACTTCCTTATCTGTAAAATGAGGGGCTTGGATTAGAGATGACTTCTAAGGTTCTTTCCACTTCCAAATCAAGGCTCTTTTAATGCTACATCATCCTCTGAACCTTGGTTACCTTAACTGTAAAAATGTACTTATTGCACATTTACTAACTTTCATACTGCATACTTATTGCAGGAGGTGGTTGTGAGGATAAAATACATCAAAGACCTTTGTTACTCTAACGTGGCAATATAAATAACAACTATTATTACTTGTGATGGTTGAGTACAGTTCAACTTGTTTCAATTCCCCAAAGATTTATTAAGTGTCTCCTGTATCCAAGGCCTTGTGCTAGAAGTACAAAGATAAAAATAAATAATCCCTACCCCCAAGAAGCTTATACTCTACTTAATAGGAATAGGTCAGCAGAGGAGAGTTGCAGAATAGCTATTGACTGTTAAAACTTTTCTCACAGTGGCATTAAAAAAAAGGGAAAAAATATGGGATATATACCATGATAGTGATCATTTAGTGAGATTGCCATATAAGGCATTTGGAATATTAAGTACCTATTGTATTGACATTATACAGAGGGCCAAGCTAAGAACATGTCATTTATCAGAAAACTTCAATCTATCCCAGGCAATTTATATTCATTTTTAAGTGCAAAGTAAGCCTTTTTATTTCTAGAGTAAATAATAAAATTCAAGTTTACTCTCCAACTATTTTTGCAGTTAGAATGACTCTAGTAATTGAATGTCTAATTAGCTTTTGTCTGAATTCCCTAGATAAGTGAAGGAAAAGCAGACACTATGATATCTGGCCCATTTTTCCACTTCACATTGAATTGAAAAGACCCAGTCTAGATGCTCTTAAAACTAAGAACATCGTTCCCAGTGTAGCTGTATGCCCATGTTTCCATGTATCATTCTCAGAACAAAAACAAAATGAAGAAGTCTGGGAGAGGTTGCCTGTTGCTTCCAAATTAAAGTCAGCTGAGGCAGATCTCAAAACCAGAGACCAAGGAAAAACAACCAAAATTAATACAGTTTATGGATTCTGCAAACCACATTTTCTAGTTTAAAGATCTTTAAAGGGACAGAATTCCTGATGGGTTTATGTCAAGTAGATAAATCTTGGGGAGTGAGGGGAGAGAGGTTTTCCTTCAAGTAACAGTCTATCAAATAGGAATCTATATTCATTTTTTTCATCAGAAAGAAAGACCAAAATATGAAGAGACTCTAATTAGCAATAATTCCAACCCCCTCATATATTGCAGAGGAGGAAACTGAGACCTGAAGAGGAGCTTTGAGGTTATACAGGCATTGAATACTTGAGCTAGAATTTAGATTTTGATGTTAAGATTCCAGTGATCTTGCCATATACCACAAAGTTGCTTCTTTCCATAACCGGAAGAGACACCCCTCCATTCATTCAGCCAAAATTAAATGAACAGCACTGTGTACCAAGAGCCATAACAGGAGCCCCAGGGAAATCCAAGAACAATAATAGATGTAGTCTCTGTACTCAAAAGCTTGTGATATGAAGATGAAACATTTATTATGCTTCAGTAATAATCATGCTGATGGATATGATAATGTCAAAAGATTTTCTTTTAGCTCTGTGTTGAAATCACAGATGCCATCTTCATTAATGAAGAAATGCTGGGTTTAACTTTTTAGTTTTTCTAGTAACAAAAATCAGGAATGATGTGACCTCTGATGGTAAAATTAATTGTACCACAGACTTTCTATATATAAAATTTTGTGTATCTTAATCCAATATTATATAAATGTATTTTATAAGTATACATGGATAAGCACATGTATTATACATGTATAATGTATTTGCCTTAAACCAGCTGACTAGATAGTCAGTAAGACAAACTCTCTCTGATAGCCTATCATATCCCTTTACCTTCCAAGGCCTCTGGGTTCACAGGGACAGAGACATGTCTGATCTTGACCTGAAGGTTTCACTTTGGTTCTTTGTCCCAACCCCACAGTTGGGAAAATTTACTGGGAGAATCTCTTTAAAAATCATAGTTATGACTTGGAGCTAGGTTTTCCCACATATTACTGGATCCCCTCTCCTGTAGAGGGGAGACTCTCAATGAAACAGTATATGGGAGAATTCTTATTTCACTGACCACAGAAGGTACATAACATATAAAAGCTTTATAAGAGCCTGTGAACAAATAGAGAAACATATAAAGCATTCAAATAGCCTAGTGGCCTCATTGGACCAGATTCTCTCCATGGAATCTAAATCTACATCAAGGGACTTGAGAACCAATATTTTTCATTCACCTTGGATCTGTACCATCTGAGCAACTTATAGCACTAGCAGAGTTGACATATTTCCCTATGGCATGGTATTACTTCTTCAGTATTAGGAAAATCTTCTGTTGAGGATCTTTTCTTTCTCCAAACATGATGTTAGGTAAATCTACCTTAGGTGTCCAACTCTTGATCTTTTAGGAATCTTGTGACTTATATGGAAAGTCTATTCCCTGAAATTAACCTGTACTCAAAGAGGGAAACAGAGAAGCAAAGGACAGCCAAGATCTCTAGGTCTATTCTCTTTCCCTGCCCTGGGCTACCTAGGCAAAAATTGGCAGCTCACCATGAACTTTTCCTATGAGTTGCCATTTTTTGCTTGAGATGGAAATGGGAAGGGGAGACTAACTAGATTCTGTTCTGAAAGTCCAAAGGAGAGAAAGTGCAGGGAAAAGAAAGGCAAGCAGTAAGCCTTCTCATGGCTAACTCTTCTAGACAACTCTTTTCTTTTGAATCTATTCTCAGCTTCCCTATGCTCAGTCACGAGTCATCTTGGAACTAGCTTTAGGCTTTCAGGGTTGTTGTTGTTCAGCTGGACCCGACTCTTCGTGACCCTATTTGGCAAAGATACTGGAGTACTTTCTTATTTCCTTCTCCAACTCATTTTACATGTGAGGAAACTGAGGCAAACAGAGCTAAATGACTTTCCCAGAGTCACATAGCTACTAAGGATCTGAGGCCAGATTTGAACTGATTGCAGGCCCCGAGCACTATCTACTTCACCACCTACCTACCCCTAACCCTAGGCACTAGAGACCACTTGGAAGAGTTTCCTTTTTCCCTTCAGCTGAGACTAGAATAGAAAGTATGTCTACTTCCATAAGAAATGCCTTTCTGACAAAGTTCTGTTCCCTACAATATCTTCAAGTTGATTGGGAATGGAAGGCCTAATCAAATTGATTAGGGGTTCCCCTGAACCACTGATCGGAAACCTTATTGAACTATTTTTAACTGCAGTATATAAGAAGGTTTCTTTCACAAATCCTTCTCCTGAAAGCAATAGTTCCAATGCATTGCCGACTTTTACCAGTGTGGAGAGGGGGAGGGGGAAGCTCCCCTGTTACTTGTGTAACTCGTGCTTCTACAAAACTAACATTAGTAGAAAAAAATTATCTAGGAGAACCAGAGTATAAAGTATTAAACATTTAGGGTATATTATAGCTCCTGTGCACATGCATTTAAGTGTATGTAGTATTCTAAAGCAACACATCAAGGAAAGATAATAAGTATAAACAATCCCTGACATCTGCTGAGGTCCTTTCATGCCTTAGAATCTCGAAGCATACATCACAGAGAGCCTCTGTCTGACAGCCCATCCTTGAGCCCATCCAATACAAATCAGGAAATTAGGGCTGGTTCTGTCCAGTGACAGTGAGAGAGCAGTTAAGATAGGGAGATTAATAACGAGCTGGTTGTGTAATTGAGCTTGGAATACCGGAACTGATGCTCTTACTTTGTTAAGCAACAAACTAAATCAAAAATTCACTTAAGGGAAAGATCTGTGTTTTGCATTTCACCTCAAAAGCTAAAATTATAGAATGTTAAAACATAGAGTATCAAAACTGGAAGGTACCTAGCACATATAATTAATTTTTCCTTTTTTTATTATGAACTTAATCATCAACAAACATTTTAATATATAAAGAACAAAAAAGAGAATTTGGGTATGAAAGCATGAACTTCAGTATATAGTTAAGTATACATTAAATTGAACAAAGTAGTGACAAAATTTCCATTTGTCCCTTGAATTTGTTTTTGTTTTCTTATGTGTATTTTAAATGTTTTATTGAGACTCTTTCTTACTTTTTTTCTTGAATCTTTATCACCACCAACTAACTCACTCCCACCCTACATCATCCCCTAAAAAGATCTCTCCATTATAACAAAGAAATATTATACAGTCACATGAAACAATATGCTAATACATATTATCCGGGTCTAAAAATGTATGTCTCATTCTGTACTTTTAATCTGTCACCATTTTGCTAAGAGATGGGAGACAGACTTCATCATCATCAGTCTTCTGAAGTAATCACATAGAATATGTAAAAAAGAATGTTGTAGGAGACAGGGTCAAAGAACACTGACTTTGAGTGCTGGAAGGGACCTTAGAATATAGTCTTAGCTAATAGAACATAAAATGTTATTGACAGAGGAGTCTTTAGACCATAGAGTATTAGAAGATGAAATGTTAAGACCTTGAAAAGGACTTTAATATATAAAATGTTTGCTATGGAAGGAACCTTAGATTACCTAGCCCAACCTTCTCATCGTACAAATGAGAAAATGGTGACCCACAGGAATGATCTGTCCAAAATCACACCGTTAATGGGATAGCTGGGACTTGAATCCAGGATCTCTGGTTTTCAATTTAGTGCTCTTTCCACCCTATCACACTTCCTCACTTTGAGGGCAAAGCAGCTTATTCTTTCTGTTCACTCTCTCTGAATTCCTTGAGTTCTTATTGTATTTATGAATGACCTAGCCCTGACTTTCACTTGGTGAAGGAGCTTCTTTTGATTCCTTATCAGAAGAATGCATCATGGCCAGTGGTAATAAGCATCAGGTGATAGATCAAAATGTATTTATTATCACCCACTTTGCATTAAAAGAAATGTAATGCCGGAGTGGCTAGTCTTCGCACAAGAACCAGATAATGCCAAGATCCTGAATGCTGACAAAAAACCTTAGCTTATTCAAATCAGGAAGGCTGCCTATTAATTTGAATAATTATACAGACACTGCAAATTTATTATAGGCAAGAAATTCTTTCCTAATTATATGCATTTTGATTTTATTAATCTCAAGAGGGAAGCTGTTTTGGTAAATGCTTTTCAATGGCTTGAGTTGAGTTTTACAACAGGATGGCCCAGGAGTTGATAATGGTAGATAAAACCAATTACCAGTTCAAACCACCCCAGGCTAGTTATGATTGAATGTCACCATCATCTGATGGCCATACAGTTCTCCCTTGCTTACAAATTCTTGAGCTCAATCTGCCTCCCTGACTACTGGTGTTGCATGCACGCAGGCATACACACACACACACACACACACACACACACACACACACACACACACACACACACACCCCAATAATGAGAGCATCTTTAATGGAAATGGTATAAATCCTCAAGGGAGCAGGGAATTCACTTGG
The DNA here is from genome assembly GCA_023548195.1 of Bettongia penicillata ogilbyi. Taxonomy (NCBI): domain Eukaryota; kingdom Metazoa; phylum Chordata; class Mammalia; order Diprotodontia; family Potoroidae; genus Bettongia; species Bettongia penicillata. The sequence goes on along the minus strand of JAJHZJ010000260.1, from coordinate 4,885,319 downwards.
TTTATGAACACAGAGATCTTTGCTTCCAGCAGTGAGAAACTGACTGGAGAAAAGGCTGAAGTGCCGATGGGGAGGAGGCAGAAAAAACACAGGGTTGCCATAGAATGAGGCTATAAACCTGGAAACTTTCACCCATTAGCTACTTATTTCATATCTCTATGAGATTTAGGATTGTGACTTATGTGAACATTGTAGCTTGACAGTGCTTAGCCGAATGTCACGCATACATCAGGCAATTATTAAATGTTTATTGAATGAATTAATGGGGTCGTGAATTAATTTTGTGCCAGAGGGTCCTAAATCTTTCTATGATTGTCTTCTGCTTTGCCTGTATATCCCATGAGACTGAAACATATACACCTATCTCACAGTCTAAATCACTGCCCTGACTTTAAGGTCATCAAAGGAGTGGTAATCAAAGCCAGGTAAAAGTATTGGCAACCACAAACTTAAAAAAGAAAAATCTATTCAGAATATACAGAGAATGAAAGAATCTGGATATGACCATGATGCTGGAGAAGATGAAGCTTTTAACCTTACCTTTAACCACTAACTTTTTTTATTTGTTTACTTTAGATGGGGCTTTTCCTAAAATATCTTCCAAATTTCTCTGCCTTCTTGAAACAGAAGATACTTATCATAAATTCAACCAACCAAGGGTCATTTAGTGATAATTGGGCTCTCAGGGCCTAATGGAAGTGTGACTGTCCCTATTTACATACTTTTTCTGTTTACATAGCTTTTCTTACTACTTCCTTGCTGTTAGGTGTCAACTGTTGGTACTTTCCGCTCTAACAGTCCCTCTTCTCACTTAAAATTGGCTTTGCACTATGAAATCTAATTAACATGCTCTTTAGGATTGTGTGTAAAGTAAGAGTTAACAGGTCTAAGTGAGAATCCTGTGGATTTTCCTATGAGTACATTACATGAGCTTTAATGAATAAAATTTGTGACTTGTACTGTGGCTTCTCAAATGCCTTTGGGGCGAAGGTTCATTGACTCATATGTTTTGCGTATGTTACATATAGTGAGGTTACTATATAGCTGAGTCTTATGCAGATGAGGAGTTAACGTATTCTTTGTGTATGTACAGCTATCAGTTGACAAACATTTACTACAAAGAACAAAGAATCCCTACTTTGAGAGACCTTACATAGAGATGGGGACTGTTCCTGTGATTTCATTGGTTTAAAGAACTCTCATGTGAGGAAACACCTTCTGTCAATGCAGGTTGACACATTCCTTATTAGTTAGTGTCTCAGAGAACACTGAAAGATTGTGACTTAACTTTCTAGGGTAACATAGTATCCGAGATGGGACTTGATCCCATTTCTTACTAGATCTGAGGCTAACTTTCTATCCCACTACTCCACTTTTGAGTTTTTAAATAAACTTAGCTATCTGTAAGCTCCTACCTATATCTAAGTAAAATATATGTGTGTGTATATTATATAGACATATATGAGTGTATACGTATAAATATATAACTACATACATACATGCAGCACCCCAAAAAATCTTGGGACATGAGCAGGGCATAATGGAAAGAGAAATAGGCTTAAATTTAAAACTTAAAAGCTGGCAGTGAGTGGAGGTGGGGGAAGGAACTGAGTTGGAATCAAGAATGTGTTGGAATCTCCTCAAACCAGTGAGTTAATTGTTAAAGTTCCATTGTGAGCATTTACACCTTAGAAATCAGTAAACACTATAATCCAGGGTTTGATATATTAGTTTGTCGACTGTCTAGACTCAAGAAAGTTATGGAGAATATGTTATTAATGCAAATTAAAATTTAAAATGTGGAGTATATAATCACCCTCTCTATATCCAGCCTATTGTTAAACATTTACCAGCACATGGAGTCCTAAATCTATGATTTACTTTACCAGCTCTGTGAACTTGGATGAAGTCATTCCATCTCTCAAGGTCTGTTTCTTCCTGTATAAAATGAGGGAGTTGAACAAGGGCAACCCTTCTTAAAATGTGATCTGAGGACCCCAGGGTTCCTGGAGCCCACAAATTTAAAATATTTTTATAATAACACTAAGACTTTAAAATTTCTAACATGGTAAATATTGATAGATATAACTAACTCACATAAATGAAAGCTCTTTGAACGGTAGGGTCCTCAATAATTTTTAAAAGTGTAAAGGGATCTTGAGATCAATAAGTCTGAGAATTATGGATGTGGATGATCAGTAAGGCCCTCTCTAGTTTTAACAGTTAATGAATCTGGGAGAAGGATATAAATTCTGGGCAATATCTGAGGAAGCAGGGAGAGATTGCTTGCATCATATATATTAATAAATAAAATAAAGATTCTTTACCTGTTTTGGGTTACCCACAACGTTAACTCTCTTCATTAAAATCAGATAGATTATATTAGATAGGAATATGAGGAGTAAATAGGGGAAGCTTTTTCCTATCCATGGATCAATGATAGATTAAATGGTAAGAAACTAAGACTCAGGGAATGGAGTGGGATAAGCAAAATAGAGTTGTTCTTGCCATAACAGGACTCCATCCACAAAATACTGCATTGTAAATAATACAATAGCTAATAAAACTCTTATATCTCTCTTTTATAAACATGCTGTACTTTGTGGCTATTTCAGGCAAGGAGAGACTGTCATTTCTCTTTCACAATCATCCATAGTAAAATTACCTTCTGGCTTCTGAAACGATGATGACATTTTATACTATTGCACTGATACCCTTAAGACTAGAGTTGTTTTAAAAGCACAGAAGTCAGTGGATATTTTCTTAATTTCTCCTTAGGATAGACTCTTCACTTCCTTAGCAAAATTTCATAAGACTGGGTCAGCACATCAGTGCCTCAAAAATGAACTTCGTGGAGTATATTCACTCAGTTGAGAAACATTTATTAAGCTCTTAGTATTTGCCGGACACTATACTGAGTGCTGGAGATACAAAGAAACGCAGAAGATAATCCCTACTCTCAAGGGGCTCTCACTCTAATGAAGGATACAACATGGACACTATCATGTACAAACAAGCTATAGACCAAATGATTAGACATGATCAACAAAGAGAAGGAACTAGTTTTAGGGTGATCAGGAAAGGCTTCTCATTGAAGGTGGGATTTTAGTTGGTACTTGAAGGAAGCCAAGGAAGTCACCGAGATGAGGTGGGAGAGCATTTCAGGTATGAGGGAGAACTAGTGAAAAATCCCAAACTGTAGATGGACTGTCTTCGGGGAGTCACTAGATCACAGAGTATGGGGCTGGAGGAGTTAGGTGAAAGATTGGAGTTGGGCTGTGAAGGACTTTGAATGTCAGAGGATTTTTATCTGATCCTGGAGATGTTAGGGGACCACTGGAATTTTAAAAAGAAAAGAAATTTACATGGTAACTTACATATGTAAAAGGAATAGCAAATTGAACTTACTAGATTTGCAGTTCCATGTGTAATCATCTTTTTTGTATTATACTATGTTGTGGAATGCTTGTTTATTCTATACATTAAAAATAAAATAAATAAAATATTTTTAAAAAGAATAAGGAAGGTGATTTGGTAAGACTTATACTTTCGGAAGATCACTTTGACAGCTGAGTGGAAGATGAACTGGAATGGGGAATGATTTGAGACAGGGAGCCCAACCAATAATAAGCTATTACAAGTAGTCCATGTATGAGTTGATAAGGGCCTGCACTCAGGTGGTGGCAGTGTCAGAAGAGAGATGTCCAGGACCTTCATAACCTGGTCCAGTACCACCTTTCCAGTTTCCTTATACTCCACCCCCTTCCACATACTTTGATTATGCAAACTAGTATTTTTACTGTTCTTCACACATGGCACTCCATCTCCCATATCCATTCCTTTGTACTAACTGTTCCTTATGTCTGCAAGGTTCCACAAGACTAGAGGCATGGAATGAGTCCTACTTTAACAGACATACTCAATATATAGATTTGTTTCGCTTACTATAATTATTAGAGACAAAGGAGGGTTTCTGATGGGAAGGAGTGACAGTAATGTTTAAAAAAAAGGAACATCAATAAAACTTCTTTAAAGAAAAAAAAAGGATTATAAAGTAATACATTAAAAGCTAAAAGGGTCCAATCTCCTCATTTTATAGAAAAGGAAAGCAAAGAAGTTAAGTGACTTGCCCATAGTACCATGGTCAGTAAACATCAGAAGTCGGACCTGAAACCAAATTTCCCTGACACCAAGCCCGTTTCCCTGGCTTCAAATCCTACCTTCTGCAAATGGCTGTTCCTGATCTATTCTTTACCCTCCTCCAGTGTTTTCTTACCGAGATTTTCTTCTGTCTACTCGATACATCTTCAGGTATATAGTTAATTACATGTTGTCTTCCTCATTAGAACATGGACTGATTTTTGTCTTTCTTGTATCCACAGTGCTTACACAGTGCCTAACACATCTTAAATACTTCTTAATGGTTGTTGTGGACTGAGATCCAGAGCCCCTATATGAATAATCTAATTCCAAAACAGGGAACTGAAGTACTCACCTTATTGTATAAGGTGAATTGAGACCAGCCTTCCCTTTCACTTCATATTCCCCCCAAATAGATGCAAATGCTTGTTTTCCAGTAAATACAAAATGTACTCCTTGATTCTGACCTAATTAAAGAGGGAATTTCAAACTAATGAGGAACAATATGGTAGAGGTAATAGACTTAGAATTTTAAAAGATTTTGGAATTTCATGTAGGTTGACTTTTTACTATCTTGGTCTCGGTTTCTCCATCTGAAGAATGGGAGCAGTGTTACTTCTACTTCCTACTATACAGTAGTAACACATTCATATAGCATTTTAAGATTTTCAGAGGACTTTCTTTGCCAAAACCCTGTGTGAGAGAGTAGAAAAATCATTTGGGAATTAGGAAAACACAGTTCTCTGTTTGGCCCTGTCATTCATTCCCCACATGATCTTGGGTAAGTTGTTCCCAATTTCTGGAACTTAGTTTTATCTGTAAAAATTAACACATTGGACTTGGTAATCTTTAATGTCCCTTCCCTAGCTCAGGTCAGCAATGTAAGTATTTCTAACTCACATGAAGATATTGACCCAGTGGTTCAGATACTGAATTAGAAAAGTTAACTCACTTGTCCAAGTCGCATAACTGGGAAATATTGGATCCAATTGAATCCAGTCACTCAGTTCTCCTAATTCAGTGCTTCATCCACTATATTACTTAGCTGTAAACTACCAAGTACTGACCCATGTGAGCAATAATTATCAATACTGATATGAAGGATGCTGGAAACTAAATACTTCTAACTTAGCTGTTCTAGAGTTTGCTTTTTAAGAAACTTCTTATCTAATTAGAAATATTCATAGGCTCAGCAAAGGTCTTGTTTGCTAAGATGTTAGATAAAATGTTGTCTAATAGTCTTTTTTTAAATAAAAGGAAATGTGGATTTGCTCATACTTTTTTAAAATAAATCAGACATATAAAAATAACAGTAAATGTTCTTGTATAAGTCACAGGACCACAGAATTGAAAAGAACCTCAGAAGACATCTCTATTCGAGAACAATAAATAGTCTTGTTTATTACTCTAATACTGAGGCAAACCAAGGGTACTGGATCTCTTAAACTCAGGAGTTTTGAGCTACATTGGGCCAAGCCATGGGTGTGAATATGGTGAGCTCTCTGGAACACGGATCCACCAAGTTAACTAGGGGGGGCAAACTGGTCAAGGTTGGAATGGGTCAAAACCCCCACACTTTCAGCCTGAGTGAGACAGGGAAACCGTGTTGAGAGAGAGAGACACAGAAACACAGAGAGAGACACACACAGTGAACATTTAGTCCAATCTTAGGTGAACAAGCATTTCTTCTTCAACATAGCCAGTAAGTGGGCATTCAGTAACTTGCTTGAAGAGCTGTAATGAGGAGATACCCACTACCATTCAAACCTAAATATGTTGCCTTGCAGCTTCTACTCCTTACTCCTACATCTACCCTTTCAGGTCAGGAAGAACATATTGAACCTCTTTTCCATAAGACAACCTCTCAGATTCTTGAAGATTGCTCTTATGTTGCCTTTCAGTATCTTTTTTCACAGGCTAAACATCCCAAGTTTCTCCAACCAGTTGATCATGAAGTGGCAGCTGAGTTGGTCCTTAAAGCAATGAAAGAATTTCGACAAATGGAGACAGAAGGTGGGGTGGGAGGGAGTGTACATTCTAGGCTTGGGGATAGGGGATAGGAAGGCAGAAGAATGAAGGATGTGATAATGCATAGTCTAATTTGGCTGCAAGACAGAATATGGGAATGGGAGGAGTATTTCTTCATCCATTCAACATGCATTTGTTAAGCAACCCTATGTCCCAAGCGTTGTGCTGGAATCTGAAAATATAAAAACAAACAAAATAACATCTTCCTTTCAGAAGTTTGTATTTTATTGGCTATGTATGAATTAAAACTGGAGAGTTAAATTGGAGAAAGATTATGCAAGGTCCTTGAATGCCAGAATAAGGTACTTCATTCATACTCTGAAGGCAGCTCATTCCATTTTTGGAGAGCTCTGCTTATTAGCTTGTTCTCTCTTATATTAAAATGATGTCTTTCTCCCTTTAACTTCTATTCTTTGGTTCTAGTTCAGTTTTAAATCAAATTTTTTATAACTCAAATACTATTTTTAATGTTTGTTTAACTTGTTATTTAAAGGAATCTTATGGTTTATCTTTTTGTAAAGCAAATAACATTTCAACTTACCTATTTTGTAAATCCAGGTTTTAATACATCAGGCTTTGTTTAAAGTGGGGAACACATGTCCCGGCATAAATCAATTCCAGATCAATCCCCAAAAGTCTTTGAGATGGATGAAAGTTAATGTATGTAAATAAAAATTGGGATCAAAGACAGATAAAGTTTCCAAAAGAAAAAATCTTTTGGAACAATATTCCCCAAACATCAGTGACAAATATGACCTTAAATACTCATAGAACATTAGAGCTGGAAGAGACCTTTGAACATACAATGTAATGTAAGATCATAGGCTATTATAGCTTTAACTGATCTTAGAACATCAAATCTTAGCGTTGAAAGGGCCTTTAGAACGTAGAGTGGTAGTGTTTGAATTGACCTTAGAACATAGACTATTAAAAAAGAAAGCATATATTAGAGAACTAGAAGTGATCTTAGTTTATTTTCTTGATTTTATAGAGAGAAAATCAAAAAACAGAGAAGTGATGTGGTTTGCTTGAGGTCATTTCAATTAGTGGGGAATAAGGCTTAGGTCTCTTGATTATCAGCCTACTTCTTTTTTACTGTCTTTATGTTTCAAAGTGTTCAAAAGCTGCAGAAAATATATATAATTTTATATTTAAAATTTATTTATTTAGTATTTTATTTCCCCCCAATTACATGTAAAAACCATGTTCAACATTTCTTTTTTTAAATTTTAAGTTCCAAATTCTCTCCCTCTTTCTCCATTTCCCTCATTGAGAAGGCAAGTAACTTGATACAGGTCATATATGTGTAGTCATGCAAAACATATTTCCATATTAGCCAAAACAGCATAATCTAAAAAAGAAAACCTAAGTAGGATAGTTGCAAATGAAATGCTAACAATTCCAGAGTTTATATTAGAGTCAATTCCCTAGTATGATTTGGAATGTTCATATTTGAGAAAGATGTTAGCCAAACAGTATATACTAAAAAAGAAAACTCTCCAGTGGTTAAGCAATTTTCCTTTTTGAAAAGAAGTAACAACTTACATTTGATCAATACCAATAAAGTAGAACTCTGTGATAACAGCTCATTGTTACATCCATTCAAATACCCTATGGGTAAAGTGCTGCTCCTTGAAACATAATAATTAGACACTTTAAAAGCCTCATATCTCACTCATGCCTATAATTGTGGTCCCCAAATAATGAATGGGAAACTACTGCTAGGTATCAGGTTTCCCTCCATGATATTATGTGATTAGTCCAAATCCCCAAACCAATATTATAAAAAGATTCATGGAATTTTCAAATTTTAGAAGTTGGAGGTATCTTAGGGATGGATCATCTATACCAGTTCCCAAATTTTTCAGACGAGACAACAGAGGCAATTAGAAAAATGACTTCCTCAAAGTCACACAGCTAATGAGCATCTACTGTATATATTTACTCTTGCTCTAATGTTATAGCTAAGTACCTCTTTCCTTTAACTGGTAATTTTGGAGGGCTGCTTTTGATGATCTGACAGTAAATATTCTTTAGCCTTGAAATCTAAGCTTTTAGAAAGTAGTCCTACCTAGGAATTTCCTTAGGAAAAATTAGAGAGGTAGCAATAAAGACAAGACTACATTAAACTTTCATTTCCTGCAGTAAATACATGAGTCAGGTTCATGCATTGTGGTTATCTGTTTTTTTCCTTTTTTTTCTTTAAACATTATTTTTATGAAGTGGTCTCTTGCCAATTAAATGGTAATCTTCACATCTACTAATTAAGATGAGGATAACAGTTATATTTTCTACTCTGTTCTTCACAATATGGAGGTTGGTGCTAGGCACATATCAGATGCTGAGTCAATGCGTACCACTGATTAGTTGAATCATTTCTCCTTTTTTTTTCACTGAGGAAGCATTGTAAAGATAGCCAGCTTAAGGAGGCTTCCGAGCACTGACTGCCACAGGTGTAGGGATTGTAGCACTACCATCTAGTAGGTGGATTTTCAGTGCAAAGAATAGAGGGACCATAAAGAAGGCATGAAAATTCTAATAGAAAAAGAGGTCATTTTCACTGAATTTAAATTCAGTATGGAACATTATTGCATTTGGAAAACAACAGAAAGATTACAACTATAGCCCTGGGCTAGGAAATCTTTTGGGAGTAAAAAAAATCAACTTCATGGCAGCAGTTTACTTGAAAAATATCTGGAGGTTTCAGTGGACTGTGAACTCAATATGAGTCAGCAGTTTGGTGTGGCAGCCAGAAAAGCTAATGCAGTCTTGGGCTGCTTTAGGAGAGGTGCATAGTTTCCAGGAACAAGAAGGGAATAGTCCCTCTGTACTCTGTCCTAGCCAAATCACATCTGGAGACTGTGTTTAGTTCTAGGAAACACAGTTTAAGAATGACACTGATAATCTGGAGAGTGTCTAGAGAAGAGCAATCAATATGATGAAAGACCTTTGCTCCATATCAGTTGATGGAAATGAAGATATTTAGCCTGGCGAAGTGAAGAGTCAGAGGAACATAATAGTTGTCAAATATTTTGAGGGCTGTTATGTTGAAGGAGGACAAGACCCAGTCTTTTGGGCACCATAGGACAGAACAAAAAGCATTGGTTAAAATTGAGAATAAGTAAATTTGGCCTCAGTGTTGGGAAAAAATTTCTAGTATTTAGAGTTGCCTAGAAGTAGAATGGAATGCCTCAAGAGGTGGTGGGTTCCCCTTCCTTGGAAGTTTTCAACCATAGACATGATGACTACTTGTCAGGTGTGTTACAGTACATTGGACAAGATGGTGGCCGAGGTTGCTTCCAACTTTCAAATTCTGTGATTCTGTGAAGATGTCTCTGATACAAAGTTACTCTGTGGTTCTATGTCAAGTCTCTTAACCTCTCTGAACAATAACTTCCTCATCTGTGCTGCTGATCTCTAAGGTTCCCTGTAACTTTGTAATTCTGTGATTGGATATTACACCTACTTTAGTAAAAATGAAATGCTAGACCTGGATGTAGGGTCACTGAACATCAGAGTTGAAAGTGCAGTGGAATCTACTCTAGTCAAATTCTTACCTGAACAGCAATCCCCTCTTCAATATCCTTACAAGAACCTGTCTACCAACCCTACCCTGTACTTGAAGACCTCTGTTAATGGGAGGCTTGCTACTTACCAAAGCAGTGCATTCCACTTTGGGATAGCTCTCACTGGGAAGTTTTTTCTTATGGGGAGCAGAAATCTGTCTCTGTGCAACTTTTACCCATTGCTCTGGGTCTAAGAAGAATAAATTAAATCCTTCTGCAGGATGTTAATTGTCTTTCATGGATAAACCATCCTCATCCTTGATAATGACAAGTGGGAATCTTAGATTGAAAAGGAAAATTACAGTAACAACCAAATATGGCTTGAAATGATAGAAAATTTTGACCTACATTATACACACACACACACACACACGTATGTATGTATACTAAAGACCTTAAGGGTCTTTAGTAAAAGACAACAGCTGGGAACCCAGAGGGTTAGTCTAACTAGAAACATAGGCATGATTTTAGAAATTACATACTCATGACTTTGTTTTGTTTTTCAGTCAACAAAATAGGTCTTGATGGAGGTCACAGGCTGTTTTATTGGTTTTTGTAACCCCCGTGCTTGGCATGTAATAGTTGCTTAATAAATGCATGTTGATTGATTGCTGGTTTTTGAAACCAGGAGAATTAATTCCTAAATTCCATCAAGTCCACTTAACTGATATTTACTAAGTGCCTCCTCAGTGCCCAACATCTAGCTGGACATTGTACGGGATTTAAAGGAAGAGATATGTTCCTTTTCTTCAAGAACCATACAATCCTAGAGCAATGAAGACAAACATACTTGAAATAATTAGAGAACGTTAGACAATTTGTAATCAATTTCTAAACTGTATAGGTCCCTAAATACTAAGAAGTTGAAACAGAGAAGTGAAAATAAGATTGGAGTAGTATGGGGAAAGTTGCATAGTGAAGGTGGGACTTAAGTGGGTCCCTTAAAATGGATTGGATTTGGATCAGTGGATACAAATAGGATGGGCATTCCTTTAAAGACTAATTGCATATGAAAGGGACAATGATTATAGGCTGTATCAGGTTATTAAAGAGATAGACCTCACTGTATTATTTCTAGGTCTTTTAGCTTTAATGTCCCCTTGGTCCTTTCTCACTTTGGAAGGTGAAGAAGAGGGTAGAACAGTATAATAGTTTCCTTCTACCCTTTATTTTCATAAAATACCCATGCAGTTCAACTTTGAGTCTTTGCATTTAGTGATACATTGTGTCTTGGGCTGAGGGGTTGGATTTAATTTTTGCTTTGTTTGCATTAAAAATTGATGTTTTGTGAAAATCATATACATCTAAAACACTATTGTGGGGGAAAATCAGTTTATATCTCATGAAGAATCACAGGTATGAGTCAAGCATATATGGGATCAAATATATTTCCTCTGCCACTTCATTTGTATACTTGAGAGCACTCCATAGTTTGTGAAGGAAAATAAGCACATTTTCTGCTTTTGCCTAGAAGTGACAATACTGTATCTAACAAAATGGAATGGTAAAGGTTATCTGGAAATTCATATGACTAGTCATATGACACTGAATATCAGAGCCAGAAGGAGAGTTAAGACATAAAGAGTTCTAGAGCTGGAAGGGACCTTAAATGGTGTGTTAAAGGTAGAGGGGTCTTAAAACACAGAATGTTAGAGAATGGAAGGTACGTAGGATAAAAGAGCAAGAATGTGACATTATCATTAGTAATACCTTCATTTAACCAGGTACCATACTATGTTCAGTAATGGACTATTAACTTGATATAGATCAGATGTATATGCTGGTGCTGGAAATATACATATACACACATATATGTATTTGTGTGTACACTCACATAGTAGGTTTTTAGTTGTTGTCCTCATTCTCAAAGAGGACCAAAATGATATTACTATGTTAGAGTCAAGTTACAGTTACATCACATGACACACATATACACATGTATGTACACATACATAGATATCTTTCTATCTATATATTTTATGATGACAATAGCAGACATATTTTCCATTTTCTTGGCAAAGAAGCATGCTTACAGACTTTGGAAAAGAAGTCCTTTCTACATGTAATAAGAACTAGCATTTATACAATGCTTTAAGCTTTAAAATTACTCTGTATAATTAGGCCTTTTAGTCTTAAAATAATGTTACGAGGTAGGTACTATGGATATTATTATTATTATATTACAGAGAAGAAAATGGAGCTTTATAGAAGTTAAGCAACTTATCTATGATCACACAGCCAGCATCATAAGTAGGATATGACTCCAAGTCTCTACCATGCCACCTGCCTCTAAATGGTAGTTTTGTGTGTTTTGAAAATGTATATAGCAATATGTCCATTTTCAGAAATTATGGTTCACTTTAATGGTATTTTGGAAGATGTTTGGTGAAAATGATTTAGACTGGGTTGTGGTTCAAAGTTGCAAAAGAATTATGGCTAAGGATCTTTGGAAATGGTTGGTCAAGGTAAGAACCTTTTGAAAGTCTAATTTCAAAACAAGTTAGAGGAGGTATATGTTTACCATGGCACAGTGTCTCATTGTTCAGATACTCCTTTCTTGGCAAGCCAAGGTTGGGGGAGGGACAGATATATAACATAATCTGCAAATTGAAACAGCAGTTGATCACAGTGGTTTGTTTGTGTTCTCCTGGATTCTATAAAAGAGAGATTAGAAAAGAAAAAAATACAGTTCTTTGCCAATACTGTTCATTTGCTATAACAACCTTCTTAATCTTCACTTGCTATAATAGCCTGTGTCTATATAGGTAAAGTGAAATATACTATATATGGAATTACAGAATTTTAGAGGAGAAAGAATTTGTTTTGTGGTAAGGGAATTCAAATCTCTGTTCTGACTTTGATGTGACCCTTGGCAAATCATTTTAACTTTTTTGCCTCAGTTTCCTTATTTGTAAAACAGAGGCAGGTATTTGGCTCAGTGGTTAGAGTACCAGAGTTGGCACTCCAAATTTGGCCTCAGACACTTACTAGCTATGTGACTGCACAAGTCACGTAACCCTATTTGCTTCAGTTTCCTCATCTGTAAAATGAGCTAGAAAAGGCAATGGCAAACCGTTCTGGTATTTTTGCCAAGAAGACATTCAAATGGGGTCACAATGAGTTAGAAATGTCTGAAAAACAATAACAAAATGTGGATAGTAATAGCAGCTACCTTCCAAGGTTCAAAGGATCAAATGAAATAATAATTGGGAAATGTTTGGCACATAGTAACCACTAGGCAAATGTTAGCTAGCATAATGCTCTCTGAGCCTCTATAAAATAGAGATGATAATGCTTTGTAGTAACTGTAACCTTCACATCCTATAGAAATGTGCTATCACTATACAGTTCAAACATCTTATATAATACATAAGGCGGAAGCTGAGGCTAAGAAATACTGTTTGTTTCTGATTCTTTGTGACTCCCTTTGGGGTTTTCTTGGTAGCATACTCCATTTCCTTCTCCAACTCATTTAACAGAGGAGGAAACCAAGGCAAACAGGGTTAAGTGATTTGCCCAGGCTCACAGAGCTGGTAAGTGTCTGAAACCAGATTTGAATTCAGGTCTTCCTGATTCCAGGTCCAGCTCTCTATCCACTGTGCCACTTACCCACCCTGTAAGAGTTATTTTTAGATATAATTAATAAATGGTAGAGCTAGGCCTGAATCCAGTTCTGTGGATTTTGGGGGCAATTTCCCAAATAATTTAGACTTTGTAAAGGGCCTACTTTATTTTAGCTTAATATTTTAAGGATTCTTGCTTTAACCTTCATTCATATAGAAAATCACATTCTTCTTTACCCATATAGTTGCTGCAGCTGAATCATTATTTGGGGGTTTACAAGGGGAAAAAAGTTGGGTTGGAGATCCTGTCTGGATTAGCTCACAAGGTTATTTTTCCCAAGTGGAGAAATGTTCAATTTTTAGCGTGGCCAGAGGAAAGTCTTGATTTTTGTAGGTCCCTTAAAAAAAAATCTTCTTTTTGGCTAATTGAAGAAAATTCACACCTTAATTAAACCTGTGCTTACTTGATACTTTAGCTATTCTCAAGTTTTATTATTATTAAAATAATTATGTACTAAAATACCTTGTGTGGAAGAAGGATTGGAGTGTCACAGGGATGGGGAACCTGTGGCCTCTAGATCACACATGGCCCTGTAGGTCCTCAAGTTTTGCCCTCCCACTGAATACAAACTTCACAGGAGGATTTAGTCAAAAGGCTTCCCTTGAGGTCCTAGAGGGCCACATGTGACCTGGAGGTCACAGGTTCCCCACCCCTGGATTAGATTTACTCTGATTAGCAGCTGAGGGGGAGTGTTAGGACCAAAGGAGGACAGTTATAGAGAAGCAGTTATCTTTTCCATATAAGGAGGAACTTCCTATCCAAGAAAAGAATGGGTTGTCCCCAGGAGGTAGTTGAGTTCCCCAGCACTGGGGCAGTGACATAGTGACAAAACAACTGGATCTGGTGTCAGAAGGTTATTACCTCTATGACCTTGTTGGGTCATTTTAACCAACCTTGTGCAATAGATAGTGAGTGGCTTTAGAAGACACCTGCACAATTTGCAGGCACCAAGGCTGCTTATGGCCTGGGGCTGCTTGCTGCATGACAAAAGATTTCCTCCACATACAAAAGCCATTTTCCTCCTTGCAAGCACATTTAGGGTTGTAAGTGCCCACGGGCAGCAAGTTGTGCAGACCTCATTTAGAGTGAAAGAATTTGGCACTGCCACTTACTATTTACATGACCTTGACCTTGGGCAAGTCCTGTTAACTTCTCTGGGCCTTAGTTACCTCATCTGAAATAGAAAGGCATTGAATCAGACAGCCTACAAGGTCACTACAGACCTAAATTTATGATTCTATGACTTCATTGAGTTTCAGTGTCCTTCTTTTGTAATATGAAAGGGATTTACATGAGCTCCAAAGTGCCTAAAAACATCCATCTAAAGCCTCTAATTCAATGACTCAGAGGCTAGGTGACCACTTAAGCAGTTGTAACAGGCACTGAGAGGTACTCTAAGGTAGGTAGACAGATAGAGCAGGAAGTTTTAATCTTTTTTTGTGGGGGGGAAAGTTTCATGAAGCCCTTGGCAATCTGGTGAAACCTATGGGCCTCTCTTCTCAGAGTGGTACTTTTAAATGAATAAAATAAAATGCATAGGATTAATAAAGCAGTTATATTGAAATATAATTATCAACACATTATTTAAAAAATAACAAGTTTATGGACTCGCTGAAATCTACTCTCTTTTCTCTTGGAGGTACTGTGGATCCCAGGTTAAGAACCCCTGAGCTGCAACATAAAACTGTCAGGACATGAGTTCAAATCCTGACTTAGTTACATTCTAAATATATTATCATGGTCAAGTGGCTTAATCTTTTACAGCCTCGGTTTCTTTATCTACAAAATGGTGATAATACAACTTGTACTACCGTCTTTGCAGGGTTGTTGTGAAGGAAGTGCTAGCTTTATCATTTTTTGACAAATTAGAGTTATTATTAAGGAATAATGACAACTCTATTTATGTAGCACTTTAAGGATTTGAAGCATTTTCCTGATGACCACCCTGTAGATTGTGAACATATTATAATCCCCATTTCACAAATGGAGAAATTGAGGCTTACAGTGACCTGCCCGGAGTCACATAGACTGCCATTAGATAACCTCCAAGATTTCTGCCAGCTTTAAAACCGTTGCTATTCCATAACTCTTTGATTCTACTCTAGCAAGAGGAGTTTAACTACATGGCAAAAAGTCATTCCCCCAAATGTAAAGCCTTGTCCGTGAGATAGATTTCTAGCTGACTGGAAGAATTGGGATACATCCAGATACTTAGCTAACTTAGCTACTTTGTAGGGGGCAGTCTGCCTAAACCATACCAAGCTGTTCCTCCAATTTAAATGCCATACTCTGTCCTCACACTTGGCCACAGTGGTAGATGGACAAATCTTAAGCAAATATTTTTAGGTGAAGCAGTGCAACGATTCTAAAGCTCAGAAAATGCCTTCCCCTCCCAATTTTATCAGGAATCAATAGGGAGAAAATAAATGGTTCCCTAGGACTAAGTCGGTTTAGCTAGTTATTAAAAAAAAAAAATAGCCATCTGCAGTGGCAGAGAAATGAGCAGTCAGTCTGCTGGTTCGTTTTCCAAGGAAATCTGCCTTGCATCTGTTTAATTTCGTTCACTACTTCTACTCCAGGAGATGCCTTTTTTTCCCCTACTCTCTGACCCTTTTTTCTTCTTTTTTACTTTCTACTGCAAAAAGGATGTAAAAATAGTGAATCTTCTTTGGTTTGCACTTAGCATTTAGAGATCCGGTAAAATATGCTAAAAACAAATCCACCAGCGCAGAGAGTGCACCCAGAAAAAGAGGGATGGGGGGACTGGGAGGCGGGTAGGCAGGGAGCTTTGCGTGGAAGGAGGACCAGCCACCCAGGCACTGAGGGACACAAGACGCGCCCCCCCTCCACTTTGCGCCCCCTTTTAAACTAAACACGGCCTTTCCTAATCGCAGGCGCCCCGGACGCCTCCCCCTCTGCAGAGACGTTTCTCGGTGGTTAACTTTTCAGCCCCCTTTGGTGAAAATGAGGGGATGAAGTAATCCTTCCCCCAGCCCCGCCGGGGGCCGCGTGAGCGTCACCCACAAACTCCCATGGGGAGTGGGGGCAAGGGGGGACGCTGGTCCGTCCGGAGCCGGCCTGCTCCCCGCGGTACCCTCGCCCCTCACGCCTCCCGCGGGAGCAGCCCCGGGAGCCCGGCGGCGCTAAGGCTCCGAGGCGCGAGCCCCAGTCCGCGAGGCTCGGGCTGCAGGGCAGGGGGCGGGGGGGAGCGCGCGGCGAAGCCTCGCGCGGAGGGGCGGGGGGAGGGAGGGGGGCGGCCGTGGCGCGGGGCGAGCCAGGGTTCTGGCGCCTGCGCAGAGCACTTCCTTGTTTGTCCCCGTGACTGTTGCGGGAGAGGCGCTCTCAGAAGAGTGTGCTCAGTCTGCTCTCGACTGTCAAGAGTCTCGGGGCTGCCCGGGGAAGACAGAGGAGAACTTGGCCGGCCCCTACCCGCGGAGCCCAGGCGCGGGCCGGCCTCTCGGCCTCCTCCCCTCCCCCGCGCGCCGGGAGCGGGCTGCTGCGGAGAAGCCGCCGCCGGGATGAGCCGAGAGAGGCGGCTCAGGGCTCCCCGCGCTCGCGCCGCCGCGGCCCCGCACCGAGTTTGAAGCGGTCCTTTCTCCTCCTCCCCGCCCGTGCCCGCTGGGCGGCTGCGCCCCTCTCCCTCATCCCGCCCCGCCAGCTTCGCGGCGCCGGAGCGGGACTGCCCGGAGCGTCCCCTGAGCGCGAGCGGCCCCGGCCGGGGAGGAGGGCGGCGGGCGGCGGCGCGCCGCGGGCGGGCGCGGGGCTCCCTCGGCTCCCTCGGCTCTCGCGGCCGGACGGGCTCGCTCCTCCGCTGGGGGTGTTCATGAGCCGCCTCTCCGAGCCTCCGGGCGGCTTCATTGTTACTCATCTCCCCACCCTCCGCTTGTGTTTCGCCTCCCGGGCAGGATGCCGGACCAGATCTCCGTGTCCGAGTTCATCGCCGAGACCACCGAGGACTACAACTCGCCCACCACCTCCAGCTTCACCACCCGGCTGCACAACTGCAGGAACACAGTCACGCTGCTGGAAGAGGTAACGACTCCGGCCGCCGGCCCCTCCGGGTGCCCCCTCCCAGTGCGTTTGCCTCTGCTGGCGTCTGGGGGCAAACTTAGGAGTCCGGGGAGGGCTGGGGGGAGGGAGAAGCTTGGCATCTGCTTGCTCGGGCTGTTTTGGAGCTAGGGGCCGCAAGGTGGGAGGGGGAGTGAATGAGGACCCCAAATGAAGCCTGCATCCTTCGGTGCCCAGGTCGAAAATTTAAAAAAAAAAAAAAAAAGGCAACCCTGGAATGAGTGCGAGAGCTGTGATCAGAGGTGAAGGGGGGAGGGGGGACTTCCAGGCGGGAGGGCAGGCCTTTGGTGGCGGTCCTGTGTGTCAACACCTAAGCACCCAGGGAGAGGAGAGGACTGGCACTCAGACTTCTTCACTTAGCAAGTGAGAGAGGAGATCTAGATTTTAATGCCACGCACTGATGTTTCCCTTGGTTAAGAAGGCATTAATGGGTTTGAAGGAGGGAAAAGGAAAGCCTAATGGAAAATGCTGAAGGAGTAAGCAGAAGAAACTCAGTGACTGGCTCTACTGTACTGTTAATATATCTTCTGTTTCCCTTGCTACCTTGTGACATGGGTTGGGTGTATGTGCAGCTAGATTCCAATCTTGACTTGCCTTATGAACCATTTTATTTTGCTTTTATTTATAAAGATAAGCAAGTCTAGAAGGACCTCAGAACGCAGAATACAATATATTTGGCCTTCGTGGTGGCTGCTGCTGCCACTGGAAAAATGGCCCGACTTAAGAAGGGAGGCGGGAGGCAGGGTGGGTATGTGTAGATCTACTTCTCTTCTCTGAGCCCTTCAGGAAGGGGAATGATGGAGAGGGGAAGGGGTTGGGTGGCTAGTAACAACTGCAAGGTGACTTCCTATAAAATGAAATCCTTCCCCTAGCACTTGGCACACAGAGAAGGGCACGCAGTAGGCGATTAATGAATGTTGGTTGAGTTGGATTGTTGAATTTGAATGAAATGAATGAGTCAAGACAGAATGTTGCAGGGAGGCAGTGAAAGCAAAACTGCATCTAAGGGGACATTTTGCTTGGAGTTCAGAATGATTTCACATTTGCCAGTTAACTCCCTCTCCCCCAGAGGTATTTAAGTAGTGGAAAAGTGGTGTTACATGAAAGATGAGAGAAAAGTTTACATTTTCACTGGGTGGTTTATTGCTGTGGTTTGCTTCTTTGAGGTTTGGGGATCTCTTTCCCTGTTTTAGGCTTATAATGGTTAACACATCGTTAATATCGGTAAGCTTGTTCCACTGTGGACAGGTATATTAGGGACAGCCTGCTCTGGCCAGTATTTGAAATTGACTTTAAGCTAGGTTAAAAGGTAGTGGTTTCTTTAAAGAGCACAGTTCTGATTTTTAAGAAAGAGCCCCCATAATGAGCATCTGTGGGTGTTTGCATTCCTTAGTGTGCTTAGATTTTGACTGGAGCCTCTGCTCCCAGTTGCAGATGCTCCCCCAAATGCATCTAGAGTCAGTCACCATTAGTTGATGAATTGTAAAAACGAATGAAAAAATGTCAATTAACAAGCTTTTGTTTTAATCCTAAGGTCAGTAGTTATATTTTGTCTTTTATAAGCTGTCAGTCTTTTGACTTGACACAACCTTCTTTAATGGCCCTTTTATTAAACACTGTTGCCATGCATTCAGTTGCTTTACTGTTCTGTCCTTCAGTCCACTGAGATAAACAGGAACACGCTGTTATATTGAGCATGCTTTCTCACCACTTCTCTCCAAATTGCAAATGCCTTTAAAGGAACTGGCTGATTAGGCGGTGCTGTCATTTTCCTTTAGATAAGTTCTTCTGCAGCCACTAATAGATCTGTCAGTTACCTTTAACTTTTCCAACTCTGTACAGATAGGGAGCTGCTTTCTGCTTGTCCCACTTGTGATAAGGACCTGAAATGAATGAATTAAGGGTCCCTTGGTAAGAGAAAACACGTGCCTCTTTTGCATCACAGGAAATGAAAGGGTTAAAATACAATTGCATGCAGCTGCCCCCTTGGCACTGTTGATTTTGAGCAAAGGGATAACTTGAACTTCGAAAAGAGTACATAGTATTTGCATGGGTTTGTGATGAAGAATACTCTTTTGCAAGATTAGGTTAAAGAACAAATTCTGTCTATGAGTGCTAGGACATGAGCTTGAAGTGAAGGGAGATCATTGGGAACTGGTTTAAGGTTTCAGAATTTAAAGTATTCCACATATTTGCATATATTAATGGATATGTAAGAGATTATAGTACTTCAGTGACTTCTGCCGCTTTATTTCCCCACAAGTGGACTGGAACAGAATTAGAAAATGCATTCCTCAAATTGTCCTTGCAAATTGCAAGAGGTTGGAGGTTTTTCTGGAGAATTATAAAATTTATAGTTTTTTGTTTCATACAGGGAGATTGTGCACCAACATATTTATGATCCTCCTCCTTTTTGCCACTCCCCCCCGCCCCACCTCCATGCAGAAAGGAAAAAGACAATAAATATCTTAGGTACATCAGAACACAGTAGAGTATTTTAATTTTTAATCTTTAGTCTAACATAGATGTTAGGTCTATGTTACTGTCTCTGAAATATAAGGAAAAGTTTTGTGTGGTTAGCACATTAGAGTTGCTATATACTTTGTGAAGTGAGGCATTTGAAAGTTTTCACGAACACTGCTTGAGTTGTTTATTCTTAGGATTTGGAACTTTTGGACACTTCTGGGGGAGAGGGAAAGGGATATGAGTTCCTTTTCCAATCAAGTGGCATATCATCTTTTTTTTATGGTTTGAGAAACTTGGAGTTCTCTATTTTTCATTTTCCCAATTCTCTTAGTGTGTTTTACAGATCTTCTCTTTGCTCCTGAGCTTTGGATTGCTACCTTAGGTGAGCCCAGACTGTAATATTATTAGCATTCTAGGGTTGGCATCCCCAATTCACTGAACCCTCTCTGTCCTGTGCTATTTATTTCATTCCCTCAACTTCCCTCCTTTTCTTTAGCTTTGTAACCATTATCCTTGATCACCTGCTTACTTAATGTAGGAAGAAGGTACCTTACAGGCCACCAACCCTTCTCCCCAGCCATTTCCTAATGGGCCCTGATTTAATCTTTCTGCCATTGGTTGAAAGGGCCTAGGCCTGAGATGATGATTCTTATAACTTTCACTTTGAATCTCTTTGTATCCTGTAAGTGGGTCAGGAATACATAGTGACAATAAGTAGAATGTTCACTGATGATTTTTTTTTTTACATCTGCATTTTTTACCTTCTGGATTCCAATTGTGAATTCTTTGTTGACCTGTCATAAGAAATAGTTTGTGGTTGGGGTTTGGAATTTATGAGCTAGTGTGGAGCTGGGGTTTTATCTAGGGATGGGGGGGGGGGGCGGTGTTTCCAAACTAGAAGCCAATGTTCTGCTTGCTTGTTCAGCAACTCCAGCATGCTGAAGTGAGCTGCTGTACTCATGGCTAGTAGAAGTTTTGAAATGTAAGTAGCTCAGAAGAGTATGTGTTGTTTTTTTTTTCTGGGGAGGGAAATAAATGTTCTGGAGTAAGGACAATCATAAGAAGTAATACTAGCAGGCACAGCAGCAGATCACTGAAGGAAATTTAGTATCTCTGAAAAATTTTGAGCCAAAAACAAAAGGAATGACTTCCTTATAAGATTTGGAATAAACTCATTGAATGTTGGAACTGAAAAGGACTTGAGGTCATCTAGTCAAATGTCCCCCCCTCCTCTTTTTTTAAACAGATGAAGGAAGTGACATGCCAAAAAGTACAGTGATTTACCTGAGGTTACCCAGCCAGTTATTGGCAGAACTGGGAATGAAGCTTCTTTTAGACTCTCATTCCACTGTTCTTTCTACTACTCCACGTTATCTTTACTGAATTAGAAATTGTATCAATGTACTTGGTGAAATAGAGGCCACTAGATGGTGTAGTGGATAGAGCACTGGGCTTAAAGTCAGTAAGACTTGGGTTCAAATCCAGCTTCATACACTTACTTGCTGTGTGACCCTGGGCCAGTCCCTTAACCCTGTTTGCCCCAGTTTCCTCATCTGTAAAATGAGCTGGGGAAGACAATGGCGAACCATTCCAGCGTCTTTGCCAAGAAACTTCCAAGTGAGGTCACAAAGAATTGGACAAGACTGAACAACAGCTTGTTGAAGTGCATAGAATGAGATGCTACTTGGATTCAGGGAATCAGAATGATCATATTTTTTTTTTCCTTTCTGAGGTTAGGATGTGGAAGGTACTGAAATCAGAATGGGGACTTTAGACCCTGTTGGATATCTGACTTGCTTTAGGTACCACCTTTGGCTTCTCAGGGCTGGTGCTAAAGAGAGTTACTCACCACAAGGAACTACGTACAAGATCAAGATCAGGCCTCTGGATTTCAGCAAGGGATCTGACAAAGCCTCGTAAAATTTTTCTACAAGGTGGAGAGCTGGAGCCTTGGATGGGACTATACTTTGGGTTCAGAAATGATCTGACCCACAGAACCTATTTATTATTTCGACTTAAAGAGATTTCTCTAGTAGAGTTCTGTTTAAGCGCCTACTGTGTGCTAGGCACTATGCTAAATACTGGGGATACAAATGTAAAAAAGAAAAAAGAAAGATACTCTTTGCCCTCAAGGAGATCACAGTCTAATTGAGAAAGACAATACATCGAAGAAAGCAGAAGAAGGAAGGTTCCCCAAGAGGTATGTGAAGAAGTCAGAGAAGTCTCAGCTTCTTTTATCTAGATGAGAAATGAAAAGTCTTGAGCTGAGCTCTCTCCTTAAATGAAGATTTTGGAGTTTGCAACTCTACCCTTTAGTCTGAGGGACCAGAGGGTGGTGGTGAGGTAGAATACCAAGGCTGATTTTAAAGAGAATGATTTTAAAGAGATTTTAAGAGAATGATGAGATTATCCTTATGATGAGCTTCCTGAGGCTTGGAAAAGGTAGAGCAGTCCCTAAGTGTAGCTACCTAGGAGAAGGCTTGGATAGCATGCTTTATTTAATTTGAAGATGATATTATGATAGCAGAAATAACTCCGGTATTTGATAATAGAATTGGGGCGCACTTATCTCTCTCAAAAAAATCTCAACAGAGAACTAAAAAAAGTCTCTGAAGCAAATGAGGAATTTAATAGGGATAAATATAAAATTCTGTAATTGGGTTAAAATCTGCTTCCAAAGTACATAATAGGCAAGATATAGCTGGAAAACAGTTCATCTGGACATATGAATCAACAGTGGAAAGTGGTAGCTAGAAGAGCTACTTCGATCTAAGACTACAGTGCCCAGTGAATGAAGGGGGAGTCCTAATGTACCTTGACCTCATAAGACTACAAATAAAGTGTCACTATTCTGGGAGATGTATTTTAGAAGGTACATTGGCAAGAAAGAATACATCCAAAGGAAGGCAATCAGGATTGTGAGGAGACTCAAAAATCTGCCATATGGAGGGAAATGAGATGTTTTGAAAGGAAATGGGGATTTACGCTGGAGTAAATAGAGACTTAGGTTGGGAGAGGGAGAATGCAGGGAAGGATATATAATCATTTTCTTCTAGTAGTTGCAGGGCTGGCATGTAGAATGGGAATTAGGAACTAAACTTAATTTTGCTTGGTCCTGGAAGGCACAACTAGGAACCGTGCATGTAAGGTTCAGGGTAGCTGATTTCTTCTCAGCCTGTGGACAAGTTCTAGCAATTGGAACGACTCAGAAGAGAGTGAGGTCTCTGCCAGTGACTACTAACCCTTTTTCAGAGATGTTGTAGGCAGGATGAATGATTTGGTTAGGGGTTTCACTAATGACCTTTGAAGTTCCTTCCAATTAAAATCCTGTCATTTTTCAACCTGACCTGAAATTCCCACCATTCTCTTCACTAATGGCTTAGACATTAGAGACAAGGGCATTGTCAACACTGTTTTAACTTAATAAGTCTTACCGGACAGGTAATTTTATAGCTGGTAAGAAGGAAGTAAGCAAGTATGCATTCTGGCAGAATGTGGAAAATGTAAAAGATAGGAAGTAATCTTTTAAAATGTGTATGAAGATAGGGGTTTTATAAAGAATGTCAGGAATTTCTCTTCATTTAACTTACTGGTGTGATTTAGTGAAAAACACTTGTATATTTAGCCTTTTAATGCCTATATCTTTCTGTGATGATCAGAATTGCCTGTTGAATGAAGCTAATTAAGAACTGTTGAGAAAAATGCTTAATGTTGAAAAAAGTACGTATTTCTAAAAAAAAAAAATGACCTGGAATTTTTCTCATGAAATATGGCAGCTATTTAGATACAGTATAGGATTCCTCATGACATAAGATATATAGTATGGAATGGAATATGTACCCACACTATGCATCATAGGCATTTAATGTGCATTGAGAGGAACCACAGTACTGTGTATCCATGACTTTGTGTGTGTTACTTCTCCCTCCGTCATTGTAGATTACAATCCTTCCATGCCTATTCATCTGGTGTTATTTTTCTGCATGTTTTCACATGGGTGAGAATTCACCCACTTTCATCCAGGTTTTCTTCTGATTCTTTTCACATCCCAGGGTTACCAAAATACCGTGCAGTGTCTCTCATTTTTCCGATGAGCGCCTTTCCTCCAACTTTTCTGGTCATACATGTCTTTAATGATATCTCATATGCCATTTTTTGCATAGAAGTTGTTATGCCCAGCAATGTCTATCCATTTCTCTTCTGGTTATTTGTAACTTAAATTCATCCAAGATCTTCAAGTTCCATGGTTCATAGCCAGATAGATTCATCAGAAGGATTACTGGTGTTAAAGAGATGGGCTTTTGCAGGAGCAAGCAGTTTAGAATCAGTACGAAGTACCACATGACTTCCAATCAATCAGTAAACATTTATTAAGTCACTAATATGTTCAAGGCTCTGGAGATACAAAAGCATAAATGATATTCCAATCCATCCTGATCTCTCACTCAGATCTGGCCCCCAGCTCATTATCCATCTGCAGCACCTGCCATGTATATGTTAATTTTGACAATTTATCAGTAAAACTGCATGTCATAATCCAGGCAATGGGATTTTCATTGGTCTTCCCACTTTCAGTCTCTTCCCTATCCACTTCATCTGTCATATAACCACCAAGGTAGTCTTCTTAGGGTATAGGTCAGATGGCTTCCCTTCACACCCCAGGAGTCCTCAGGAGTTCTTTATTTTAACTAGGAAGAAAATACAAATTAGTCTGGTGAAGTCCTTCACAATCTGGCTCCAGTCTGCCTTTCCAAACTTATTTTATCCTTATGCCTTTTATATTGCAACTAAGCTGGCTTTTTTTGTTGTTCCTGATATATAATAATATTCCAGTTTTCATCTCAGTCCCTTTAAATTGGCTCTTCTTTGCCACACCTTGACCCCTTGCATACACACACATACACGTGTTTCATTCTTGGAATGTGAAGTCTTATCATTTTCACCTGTTACAATTCCTAGCTTCTTTTGGAACTCAGTTTGGGTGCTGCTTCCTATTCTAGGCTTTTACTGACCCTCTCATCCCATTGTTAGTACTCTCTTCCTCCTGAATATAATGAATATATTTTCTTTTTACTTACTGTAAGCATGTGCCACTTCACCCATTTTTTCTCTCCCATGATGTAAATTTCTTAAGGGTGAAGAATATTTCACTTTTTAAACTTTTATTTCCTTAGTGTGTAGCATATTACCTTGAACATCGTAGGTATTTAGTAAAGGTTTGTTGAATTGATTTTTATTCATTTGGTCATACCAGTAGGGATTATTCTCATTTGCTTGAGTTGCTGTTTCACTGAGGAATGAATCTTTGTGGCATTCTACAGTTCATCTTGGTTTAGTATCACATCATTTGTGAATAGGAATATTTGAAGAATCTAATCTTTGGTAGAAACTATCACAGTATTATAAGCCTAATTACACAATTGACTACCATAACTTAATAAACCAGTTCAGGCTGGGGGTGGCAGTGAGTGCCTGATGTCCTTGCTGCTGGGGAGTCTGATATGATAGAGAAATCCACTCTCAAAAAAAATTTTTATTTTTTAATTCAGCATATTTACTAAGTGCTTAGGCTTGCAAGGCTCAAGAGATCAAGACAAATGTTTAGTTTTATGTGTTATGCAAAACATAATGGAATAATTTGCATTCAGATCTAGAGGGTTATGTTGTATGAATACAAAATCTTTAACATCTTAATCATGGGGACATGCTAAAGGTATGTGAGTAAGAGGTCTGTGTCTAGTCAACATGTTTTTATAAGAGATGTCCTTATACTTCCATATCTTGACTCCCTTTATGCATGAGAGACAGGAATTATGTACTTAAATACATTTGTCATATACAACTGATATTTTTTGAGTGCCTACTATGTACAGAGTGACCTCTTTTACAATCTTTTTAAAAATATCAAAATTGACAAGTAGCCTGTGTGACTGGCTTAGTTTTGCTTCCCTTTTCCTCTAGGCCCTTAGTAATAAGAAGGGAAATAGCCTGAGGTGGGTAGCAGGAGGTGGTAATAGCCTGTTTATTATTTTTGCTGACTGCTAATTAGGGCTAATATGTAGTTTTTGTTTCTGCAGAGCTACAGGGTGATTTTCTGTCTTAAATTAAACCTCATTCAGCCAACTATAAGAGTTGAGTAAATCTGAAGTGACATGGGAATGAATTTTGAATTTTATAGTTATGATGGAATTAGAGGAGCTTAAGAGTTAGAAGGGACTTTGCAAATTATCTTCTCTGACCTTCCAGCCAATATGGGAATCTTCTTTGTAGTAACTCTGACATCTACTTTCCACTTGAATACCTTCTGTGTGATGGGGAACTTATTTATAAGGTAGCCCATTTCAGTTTTGGACATCTTGGATTATTTAAAATCCTTCTCAAATTTAAAGTTTTTCTGAAATCTATATCGCTGTCACTTAAATCTATTGGCCTTAGTTACGCCTTTTGGAGCCAGGTAGATTCTTTAACACCTCTTTCAAAGCATAGTTCTGTGACTAGTTGAAGATAGTAGTCTTTTCCTGCACTTCTGTGATCTGTGGTGATCTCTTTTTTTTTTCAGAATAAACATTCCTGCTTCCTTAGTTACAATTCATATAATATGTTTTTGATTATTACTGTTGTTTTTTTCATTCAGATGGAATATCATTGCCTTTTTATGAATTGTAAAAAAAAAAAGTGCCATTTCAAACTAAATTGTTGATACTGTAGCAGAGAGTAACCAATAGCATGGTCAGCCAAGGAATATATGTCCTTATGCCTGCAGTTTAACTGTTCAATTTGAGAGACATCAGTTTGCATGGTACCATGGTAGAAGGGATATGGAATCCTGAGCAAGGGCCTTTGCCTTCAGGAGCTTTCAATGAAAGGACTTTTCAATTTCATGCATGTCAGTTTCCAGTGGGACCAAAAAGTGCCCAACTGCTCAGCTAGTACTCTTAAATCTGTAGTTTAGCTGGTGTTCCTATTAGAGGTTAGGTCCTCCCTGCTTTATCTTTTGCTGTCTATAACCTGGGATTAGTTCCTAGTCTGATACCAGCAGACTTTTTTGCTTTCTTGCCTAACTTCAGGTGCCAAGGAGAGATTGGGGAAGAGAATGAAAATGGAATTTGAGAGTTGGGGGGAGGGAAAGGGAGAAAGACAAATCCTCCTGTTCATCTCTTACAAGATTTTTCAGAAGGCAGGCTGGAATAGTACTAAGAAAAACTGAGTCTCATTTTTATCATCTGTGAAAAGAAAGAATTATATTGGATGATTTCTAAGGTCTCTTTGCATTCTCAATCTTTGGTCCTAAGATATTTCTAGCATTGCACTGGTCAAAAGTACTGCTTTTGTAAACTGTATCACAAGCTTCTTGACGACAAAATTTTATTTATTTATTTATTTTTCTTATTTGTTTATATATTTTTCCCACATGACTGGCAGAGTATTACATAGTAGGCACTTGATAATTATTTATTGAATGGATGAGTGAATGATGAATGATGTGGTGAGGACCGTGCTAAGGTACTGGAGTTATAAATAATACAAGAAATCAAAAACTGCCCTCCAGAAGTTTACATGCTGATTAGAGTAGACAACACATAGAGAAGCTAGAAGAGAGTGGGAGGTGGTATAGCAGGGAAATGCTTTAGCAATGGTAAGGAAACGATGAAGAATCCTGTTTTCAGGTAAGATAAGATGAGAATTCACCTATCAGAAAATTCACCTAACATGGCATCCTGTGAGCAGAGGCCAAGATTCTGGTGGGAAGGGGGAGGGGGTAAGCAGGATGACCTGAGCATAGGCATCATGATTTGGAAATGTCATGAAAATGACATGAAAAAATTAATGGTGCTGTCGTGGATGGGCATGGTTTCAATTTAGTTCAATTCAATGAGCATTTAGTGCTTGTTGCAAAGTCTTTACCAAGATACAAGTGCTCAATGTTGGTGGTATACAGATAAAAAATTGACTTACTTTTTTTCCCTCAAGGATTTGGAGCTAAAAGGGATGTAGGTGTGTGTGTCTGTGTGTGTGTGTGTATAGCAGGCTTGTACACAAATCAAAACTATCCTTTGAATTACCCTGGCTTACAGTCCTTGGCAGTGGTTAATACTGTGCTTTTCTGACTCCTGTCTGCTAACCTCTGCTGAAGAAGTTACCTGACTGCTTTCAGTCATTGTCTGCTTCAGTCTGTTTTGCTAGGATGGGCTTTTTACTTTCTTGGGTCCTAATAGGGTTACTTCCTTAAGGAAGTAATTATAGTAATCATAACAGCTGGCATTTAAAAAGTGCTTTGCATGTGTTCTTATTTGATCCTCACAAACAATTCTTGAGAGGTCGGTGCTATAACTATCTTCATTTTATAAATGGGAAAACAGTCTGAGAGGTATTAAGTGACTTGCTCAGAGTCACACAGCTAATAAGTGTCTGAAGTAGGATATTAACTCCAGGTTTTCTGACCTATATTCACCCCGTATCCATTCTTGATCCAGTATATCCAGGAGATGGTACCTTTTATGTTTTTTCCTCAATTAAGAGAATTTGGGGGTACATCAGAACTTGTGACCACTCTTTATTATACTCAGTATTAGACTGCTAGCTGTATCTAAGGGATAACGGGGCTTGGTTGTCTTCCTTAATGCCAGACTTAATGGTTAGCAAGCTCTCAGTTTGTGTTAGTAAGCTCTTCATGGATCTGCCATTTATAAATCTTTCCAAATGCTTTTTGTTTTTATATTGTTAAAAATTATAACAGTATTTATCAAGAAGCAGAAATAAGCAGAAAATAGGATCCAACCATAAATAAAATGGTAAAATCTGAAAGATTTCCATTTTGACTAAAATACAATGTAGACTTTTAAACAAAATAATAAATAGCATTTTTTTTTTGGTGTGAATTTCCCATTCTGATTTCTTTTCTATCTGTATGCTATATAGTTTGCCACATCTAGGACCTTTTTTTTTTTCATTTGTTAGTGTGGTATAATGGTCACTGTGTGGATACTCTCTAATACTACTATCCTTGTTTTTATTACTTTAAAGAATCTAGACTAGACCTGGAGTCAGAAGGATCTGAGTTCAGATGTAGCCTCAGAATTCTGTGCATGACCTCAGGCAAGTCACTTAATCTCTCTGTACCTTACTTTCTCCTCTTCTATAAACTGGAGGTAATAATAGTACCTGTTTCCCAAGATTGTTGTGAGGATCAAATGAGTTAGCATTTGACAAGCACTTTGCAAACTTATTATATAAATCTTAACTATTATTACTTCTACAACTTTTTCTGTGTTTTTCACCTAAATTATCATATCTTAAATGTCCCAGTATGATTCCATGATATTAATATGTCATCTACTTGGCGATTTACCAATGGTTGGACTCTTAAAAACTTTCACTCTTAAAAAACAAATCAGACATAGATGTTTTCATGTTGATAGAGCCTTTAGTTCTTTTAAAACATCTTAAAGATATAGTAACCAACAGTGGGATCTATGTTCAGTTTTGTATGCCTTACTGTATATTGGAGAGTTAGAATACTGTCACAAAAAGAGCTTTGGATTTGGAGCTGGGAGAGAGTTTAGATTCAGATCCCGTCTCATACATTTAGCTTTTTGATCTTGGGCAGGTTGCTTAACTTTCACAATCTGGGCTTCATCAACTGTAAAATGGAGTGAATAAAATTTGTAACAATACCTAGTTATTCTTAAGATCACATGGTAATGCATGTAAAACACTTTGGAAGCCTTACAGTGCTGAATAAAGGTTGGCTCTCTTTATTAATATTCTTTTTATATTGCCCTCCAAAAGGCTTTTGCCAGTAGATAGTATGTCACTCTTGTAACAGTTTCTATAATTAACAGTCACAGTAACAGTTAACAGTCATTCTGTTTCCTCATACCTCCACCACCAAGTTTTGTCACTCCCTCTTGAATTCATTTCTATTTCTTACTCTTAAGATAAATAACCTAATTTTGTTACTTGTGTGAAGTATTGTTTCCTTTTACTGATTTGTCTTATCTCAAGCATGACAAATTTGTGTTTCTCGTTTTTCAGTGGGTTTCTTTCTCACTCTGTTATCTTAGAGTTTAGAGGAGAAAGTCCAGTTTGGAGAGGGAAGTTTTGGGGCATCAAGGGGAAGTGACATTGCCTTTTTTATTCTGTGTTGTGAATGTGTCAGCTCCTTGTGTGCAAGTTAGATCTCCCATACTTCAATGGCAAGCTGAGCATTGATTGTGCTCATAAATATCCAGGGGCAAAGGAGTGATGAGAAACCTTTCTCTGTTGATTCTCAGCAGAGGCGTTGGAGGGAATGTATTCCTGCTTCTCTTGCAAGCATGTAATAAATGCACATTGGTTTGAAATTGTTGGTGTACTGGGAAGAGCATTTTACTTCTAAGTTGAGGAAATTATTTAGGCTCTGGTACTTATTACCTGGACTTTCTATGGCAAGTTACTTTCCCCACTTTGGGCCTCAGTTTGCTCCCCTTTAAAACAAGAGAGTTGGAGTAGATGTTATCTCAGCTCTTCATGAAAACAATATTTATTTGCCTGTACACAGTTGAAGGTAAACATGGTAGGCAGTATAATACAGTTTACTATGACTTACAGCCAGGGTCATTCCTATGTATAGATGGAATTGAAGGATGTCATAAAAGACCATCTGCCTCTTAATATCTTCTTCTACCACCTTAATGTGGCTCCCTTCCCTTCTTTTTGGCTTGAAACTGCTATATATAGTGACAGCTACCAGTGGGTTGGCTATCAAGAACTCAGGTTTTATAATGATGCTTTAAAGTTTACAAAGCCCTTTTACATATGCTATTTCATTTGAACCTCACAATATCTCTGTAAGGTTGTTCATATATTCATATATATATATTATCTGTGGCACAGATGAGGAAACTGATGTTCAGAGATTTGTATTATTAACAAGCATTCATTAAATGTCTGCTAAGTTCTAGGGAACAGTGGAGATACAAAAAGGACAAAAGATGGTCCTTGCTTTAAGGAGCTTAGAGTCTAATAAGGGAGACAATACGCAAACAACTGTGTACAGACAAGCTGAACACAGGATAATTAGAAGTCACTGGCAGACAGAAGGCACTAGCATTGAGAGGGGGAGGTTCAGGAAAGGCTTCTGATAGAAGGGGTTTTTGTTTTTGTTTTTTGTTTGTGTTCTTCCTTTGTTTTTGAAGAAGACCATAACATCAGAGAAATGATGACATGACTTTTACTCAGCCTCACTTTCTGCTCCTGAGCCATCTGTATCCAGTGACCAGATATTCATCAGGATGACTGCAGATGGCCCAGGATGCAATGGGATACCTTGGCCTTTTTTGGCTAAGCCCTATTCAGGTACTCACTTAGAGGGAGGTGACACTCATTCAGTACATAGACCTGGAAGGGATTTTAGCCAGTATTTGAAGGAAGTCAGAAAAGCCAGAGTATCAAGGGGAGTAAGGGAGAGCCATGCAGGCATAGAGACAGCCAGTGAAAATGTTTGGAGTCAGGAGATGGAGTGTCTTGGGGGGAGAACAGCAAGGAGCCCAATGTCACTACTGTTAGCATGCTTTAAGTAGCCATGTTATTGGGAGAGAGAGATTATGTGCTTTCTTCAGGGTCACCAATGCAGCTGGATGGTACTTGGGTTGGGCATTGCCTGTTTCCTTCTTTATGTGCATTGCACTAACAACCCCATGTGATGTTTCTCCTCTCTTAGGTGCCTTTACTCCATAGGGCTTAGTGCAGTTGTTGATGTTTTATAGGTAAAATTTTAGTTATTGCATGATTTGGCATAAAAGATAAAATAGGGACAATGATTGGGCCTGTGATTTCATTGGCAGTGGGAGCTCCCAGATGAGGAAACTCTCTCTACCAATGTAGCATGGCACCTCTGTAGGATTTGTTTTTGGTTTTTGGCAAGGCAAAAATAGTATGTCAGGATTATATGACTTGCCCAGAGTCATACAGCTAGTAAGTGTCAAGTGTCTAAGGCCAGATTTGAACTCTGGTCCTCCTGACTCCAGGGCCAGTGCTACCTCTGTAGCTTTTTATCTTACAGATTTGCCTGTAATACTAAGGTGTTCATTGATTTGTGCAGGTTCACTTCACCCAATGTATGCCAGCAGCAGGCCTTCCTGGTTCAGAGGCTGATTGTAGGCTCTGTTCTGTAATGCCTGGTATGCTAGTGGCTTCCTTGCCACTAGACTGCAGTCTTAAGTATCATTCAGGGACCTTCTGAAGAGGGTAAAGGGGAGGTAGTGAGGATCTGAATTATGTCCTAGTTCGATGAGACAACTTTTTAAGTCCCTTCCAACTCTGACATTTCATGATGTTCTGGGAAGTTGGGAGGACTTTATTTTAGAGTCCTTTTCCTCTGGCATGGATTAGTTTATTAGATTAGTCTTGCGACTTACAGACAACTAGAAACTCAACCCGCTTGTGATAAAGGAAGACATAGAAGGTGGGTTGTAGGCAGTCCAGAAGAGACACACAAGGGAGCCACAGATCATTAGAGGGAGAGTGGGGTATTAGTCAGTTGATTCAGAAATGACATTGACAGTGTCTGGGGCAGCCCAGCTTGCCCGTTCATTTATTTCATCAGGAATTTATCCTGCTGTGTTCTTAACACGTTGTAAAGCACCACCTTCACACCATTGAAACCTTGTGAAGTAAGGGAATTGGGATCATCTTTACTGAATCAGGTCTTTGGTTGTTGTTCCTTTTAGAATCCCCTAATGGAATTTCCCTGTTCAATTAATCTTTATTCTGTTTCTGTGACTATTACCATTTGCTGCAGAAATGGTCCCAGTCTATGAGAAAAAAAAAGAGAGAAAGAAGGAAAAAAAAAGAAAGATGGTTGTGCCCTTTTTGATATTTTCCCCCTCTGGTTCAGATTGTGATGACATTTCTGGTTTTGATTTTTGCTGGAGCCACAGGGTAAGAGATATGTATTCTTTGATACTTAATAAATGCAGGTATTTGATTTGAATAATTTGTGGGTAGAGTGGGGTTGAGGGTAAATGTTTCACCACTGCCTACAGCAGAATAGGGCAATGCAACATTGTGTGTTTTTGCTGATTACTGCTTGAATCTCCAAGACCACAGGGGATTCTATTCTAGGGGTAGCTGTCTTAAAGGGAACGTGATCTTTGACTGAACTGACATTCTCACTTTATTTTTCCTTCTTTCTAATATCAGTAGCACAGAGTACAGTACAGAGTTTCAAAGCTTGGGGGTGAGGTCAGGGTGATGAAAGTAGGGAGGAGAGGGGTAGCCAGGCTTATGTCAGCCCCATACAGTGTGTCAACCCCATAGAGTGTTAACATGACATACGAAGAGAGAGAAAGCAAAAGATTTCTTTACACCCAGGCTGTTTTCAGCTTGGAGCACATTATCAGAACAGCCCTGCATTGTGGCACTCTTTGTGGTCAGTTATGTAAGAAGCGCATTTAAATACCAGACTATGGTATAATTTTCCAGCAAGAACTGGAATATATGTCCCCTTGCTAGGAAAACACCCAATCAAGCTGGGCAGGCAAAGAAAACAAAACAGACCATATACACTATGGGGGGAGATGACGTGTGAACCATCATTTTCTATTACGGTACATACCAAAACTCACACAAAGGGAAGACAGATTATCCTTTTCTGTTTGCCTCTATAATTTGGAGTTGGGGGTGGGGTGGAGAAGGAAATGCAAGGAAAATCCTTTTTCCAAGCTATTTCTGATTGGGGTGAGCGTAAGCAGGACTTCAGGTTGAGAAATGGAGGAGGGAGGGAAGCCGCTAAATCATATCATAGCCTTGTAATTACCTCCCAAAGGAACCCTGAGCAAGACACTTAGCTTTGCATATTTCCCAGCCTCTCTGTCTAATCCCTTTTACCCTTGATTCAACTGAAACAAAAACACTGCTCATTTTGCAGGCACTAGAGGTAAAAAACATAGTGCCCAGTCTTGTTAAGTTCAACCTTTCTGATATGCTAAAGATGAAACAATATTAAAAAGTATATGTTCAAAGAAGTAGGTCCCTA
Organism: Bettongia penicillata ogilbyi; assembly: GCA_023548195.1. Classification (NCBI taxonomy): domain Eukaryota; kingdom Metazoa; phylum Chordata; class Mammalia; order Diprotodontia; family Potoroidae; genus Bettongia; species Bettongia penicillata. Next base: position 4,851,410 of record JAJHZJ010000260.1, on the reverse strand, counting down.
GGACCTACTACAAGTAATATTATGCAATTTTGAATTTTAAATCATCTTGGCTACACTCTTGATTGGAAAATAATTTCTCTGGTTACCAGGTTGGACAACACAACAGAACAAAAAACTAGATGCACTGTACTTGTTTCCAATAAAATTCCTTTTAAAAGCTGTTTAATTAGAACCTTTACATGTGTTGATTTAATATCGACTTTTTGATAATCAGTGATACCTTGCTTCCATTTACAGATAACATCTCCATTCTTAGTAACATATTTGAGGGTCTTTATTTTTAGTGAAATGTGTGAAACTGCTTTAGTGTTTCATTAATCATTTCTTTTTTATGAAGGCCTATTTTCTTTTCCTAACAATGTTTATTCATGTTAGTAGCATATACATCAAATGAGATACTCCATATTTCCAAAAAATATAAAACAACAAGCTTTGGCTGCTGGTTCAACATCTGCTTCTGTTATCAAATAATAATATTTTCACAATACTTTAAGGAAATATATTTCCTCCCAGTAAATAAAATGATGCCAGGAGCCATAATACTACCACTGTCCTAAGGCTCCTGAACCTTGAAGGCAGATGATACAGAAGAGCAGTGTTTTGAACAAAACATATCAGTCAGTACCCATTTAGTGTGGCTTCCTACTCTGTGTGCAGTTGGTAATCCCTTCATTCCCTCTCATGTGATTCTTGTATATGCTTACCTATCAATCCATAGGAAGATGAGCCAGGCATGTTGAGGGTTTCTTTTATGTGAGTATCTTAGGGTTTGGGTTGCCACTGACAGAATTTTTTTCAGTTCAGTCTCACAAATATTTATTAAATGCTTATGACATGCCAGATGCTGTGCTTATTTTTCAATAAAAAGAAAGACAGTCCCTACTTTCTATGAGCTCACAATTTATAGGTGGGGGGAAATACAAAAAGAAAGATGAGGAAGGGAGGAGATGCTTCCAGGCACAGGAGCATCTTCTTCCATTGGGTTGAAATCAGGCAGGGCAGCAGATGCCAGGTGGAGTGACCTGAGAGTCCACTTTCTGTCCTCTATGAACGAAGGTATTGGGACTCGTTAGATACTCTGTCTTCTAGCCTTCAGAATTGGGAGAGACAGGCAGAAAGAGGTAGAGTCAGTCAAGGCTTGAATTAACAGCATGATGTTTGAGTTTATAAATGATGAGCTTATCCTGAGAGGGCCATCTTGTTCCCTGGAGTTGAAACTAGACAGTGCTGCAGATGCAAGGTAGGGTCCTGTGATTACTAAATAAGGAGTAGAACCCAAGTGTCATTGACAATGTTCCAGCCTGCATCAGAAATGGAAGAGAGATTGCCTATAGAGAATAGGTATTGGACTTGGAGAAGGAGCCTTCCTTTCTGATCTGTACCTTCACTGCATCAGTTAGTTGAAGTGCCTAGAACACTGAGAGGAAATGATCTGACCAAGGTAATATAGCCAGTAAGTATCAGAGGCAAGGGTTGAACCCAGATTTCTCTGCTTCTGAGTTTAGCTTTATATTCATTATGCCTCGCTGCCTCAGATTTAAAAAAAACCAACAGACATATATATTATATGTATATATATATAATATGTAATGTATAGATGTAGTTTCCGTTTATATAGCACTTCAAAGTTTGCAAAGTGCTTTACATAAATTATTTGATTTGATTTTTGCGGTAACAGGTACTGTTACTATATCTCTGTTTTACAGATAATCTTGATACCTACTAGGTTACTAGGTCACTTGACCTCTTAATACCTGGGCAGTTTTCTAAGAGAAGTAGGTTTCACAATAGTTGTTGATCAGCACTGATAGTAGGAACGTCCTCACTGAGAGTTCCATAAACACTAATACAATCACAGGTTAAGACAAAAAAAAAGCTGTTGTTACCTATGAAAAAAAGCAAATAGAAGGAACTAGAAGGCCAAGTAAAAAAAGGAAATCCCCACCCTCCCATGCACACACATTGATTTTGTTTTTCTCTCTATTTGGTGGTGGTGGTGGGGAGGTAGAGAAATTTAAATATAATCTGTATCTTCTCAATTATAGTACATTCATAACATGGAATACAATTAGAACAGAAATGATTCAACACTCATTTTTCTTTATGCCTGTTAGCTGTTCCAGACAGTTATAATTCCACAGTGACTGATGTTTACTCAGTTGTGTATATCACATAAGAGCCTTCACAGTACTCCATCACTGGAGGACTTCACATAAAGTCAGGATGAACATTTGTTGGAAATGAGATTTCTAATAAGGATAGATGATGTATGTCTTAATTGATCCTCTCAGTCCTTTGAGGGAGGCACTATCTGTAAAAAAGTACTAGTTGGACTCAGTGACTTTCCTTCCAGTTTTAAGTGTATGATCTTATAATTTTATAAATTTCCTAGTTAAAGACCTTGGTAATATTTATTTTCTTATTTGTGTCACCATGGTTTGGTAATTGTCAGATTTTTGTTTCTGTACCTAGTATGTACCTAGTATGCATTTATGTATAACATACACTATACAGTTATCTGTTTTTGTGGCTATATGCCATGATATGAGGAGCTTGAAAAGCTTCCTTGCTCCCAGTTACTACTAGACTATAAACTTCATGCAGAAGGGACAATGTCTTATCTAAATTTTACATCTTCCCTTATCACCTAGCATAGTGCTCTAAATGTAATAGCACTTAATAAATGTTGAAATGATTGCTCCTGAAGAGAAAGCTTTTAAGCAGTTGGAAGTGAGGAGAAAGGGACTTCATTTATTTGAACATTGATTGGAGTCCCTCCAAGGAAATCATGGTAAGAACAATTAGGAAGTAAAGTGTTATTCCTTTTTAAGCTGGGATTTTGGAATGAATGGAGGATTGAAATTTGGAGGTGAAAAGTGGGGCTTTCCTGTACTGACATTATTGATTTGAAATTCTTATTTAGGAAAAACTGCCTTATAAACTACCCCTAAGTACAAGTCTCTAATCCTGTCTCTATTTATACCCATCATAACTCAGCCACCATGACAGGGAGATACATTTTGTGGGGTATTTATTGCATCAGAAGTGGAGGAACTGGAACTGAGAAAAGGAGAAACGGCTTTGGGATACTGGCTTCCTTGGAAAACCTTCCAATCAGATGTTGATTTTTCTAAACTGGCTTTTTTTAAACTTACAAAATGGTTTTATTTCATCTTATTTTGTCTCTGTAGAAGTTTCTTTGAAGTAAACAAGTCTTTTTTTTTTTTTTTTTAAAGCAAATGCCTCCAGTAAGGCCTTATCAGTCATTCAAATATTGGTGTGAATTAGCTGAACCCTTTACCCTAAAGTTCCTCTCTTTGCTCCTGGGTGTTTTTTTTGAAGCCTTCCTTTGCATGAGTTAATGCATACCATTTAAAAAAAAAACCCACTGTGTATTGCATTAAGAATTACCGGCCTTTTTGATTCTTTGTGATACATGTGCTAAGTCATACAACTGCTATTAAAGACAGAGGCATTTGGAGCAGTTGATTTCTGAGATTCCTTCCAGGTGAGATTTTTTTTTTCCTTATCGCCTGAAATCAGATTGTTCCCTTTATGTAGGTAAGCTTTGGCTAAATAGGAGTTTTGATTTAGGGAGATGAAGAAGTAGGTGACTGGAGGTCATGGGACAGTTTAGCAGGTATTGCCAGTCTGGGAGGGTATTGCTATTGAAACCACTGAACATCTGGGGAGAGTTAAGGAGGGAGGAAAGGGTGCCAAAGACTAATGGATTCAGAGTTTTCCCTAGGGCTCATGATAGTTCTGGTGCTTATTGGGAAGGGAAGAACCTTCTTCTAATTCTTTCTGGTGTCACATAGCCTCCTCCTAATATCTGGAATCCAGTGGAAAGTGGAATCCTAGTCTGAAGACCTAGGTTTAAGTCATGACTCTGACATTTCCTAATTGTATGGCTTATGGGCAAATGTCTCTAAGCCTCAATTTCCTTATCTATAAAATGGGGATAATAACTTACTAACTACCTCAGAGAATTGTTGTAAGGAAAGAGCGAGAAGTAAAGACCTGAGAACCTCACCAGTACTCACTTATGACATTGTTTCTATGGGAAAATGTGTTCTGAATTTCAAATCTGTTGAACATCTCTCTCTTTGTTGGATTAGCTGCTTCCTTAGTGTGCCTAAACAGAGACTTCCTGTAGAATCACCGTTGTGAGTACCGCTGACCACTGATACAATCATGAAATGATTTTTCAGTGCTTTCCCATTATCAGTAGCATTCTTCTACCTTGTGGGGTCTTCACCTTACCTTCCTGCTGTCTTTGCATTGTCCCTTGGATATGCAGGGAAGAAGGGCCTTTCAAGCTCTGACTCTGTTATTAGGGACTATTAAGATTTGGGGGCAGAAGATTTGTATTGGATCTCTTGTTTCTTTACAACTTGTGTGGCCTTGGCCAAGCAAGGTATTCATTGTCTTTGAGCGTCGCTTTATTTATTTGTAAAATGAGAAAAGTAGACATGAGCCATGATTCTATGAATATATTATCCTTTCTGGGAGTACATATATTATTTTTTAGTATCATAGAAGTTTGGTCTATACAGGATGAAAGTAACTACTTGTAACCCAAGGGAATGGGTCCCGAATAGAATTGAAGAAATTTTAAAGAGGCTAATGGAAGAGAAAACTGGGGGTAATGAAGCCTCCCCCTAAGCTCCTACACAGAAAACCATGACCTTGACCACATCATTATCTAACTTTGGACTTGTGTTTCTTCAGTGAAAGAATTGGCCTCAGGTGTTGTCTGGTTTTAAATCAATCAACTAGAAATCATTTGTTAAGAGTTACTGTGTGCCAGCCACTCTTCTGAGCACTGGAGATACAAAGACAAGTTAAAAAGAAGTCTCTATCCAATGGAGACAACACATAAATTTATACAGCATAGATGGAAGGCACTACTCCCAAGGAAGGAGACTGAAGGCATCTTGTAGAAAGGGAAATTTGAGCTGAGACTTGAAGGAAGACCAGAAATGAAGAAGCAGAAAGGATGAGCTGGGAGAGGCCAGAGTGTGCAAAGGCACCTGAGCTCCCCTATAACTGTGTCATAGAAGTCATTGGGAAGAGTAGAGCTTAAGACAGCCAGAAAGGGAGGAAGAGGCCAAGCTGGGAAAGGCTTTTAAAAGCTCAACAGAGGATTTTCTGTTTTATCCTGAAGGTAATAAGGGGCCAGTGGAGTTTATTGAGGAGAGGTGTGACATAGACCTATACTTCAGGTCAATTGCTTTGGCCATTGAGTGGAGGATATTTTGGAGCAGGAAGATCAATGGAAGGCTCTTTTCATTAGATCAGAATCTTGTGTTTGCCTCCTTTCCTTTGGTGTGAAGTCTATGCTAGGTTTGTGTAGGATGAAACCCTAGTAACTGTAGTTGTAAAAGTAAGGTTTATGTGCATCCTCTGGCTCGAAGCTGTGGTTTCTTGCTTCCTTTATGTTTCCTGTTCTTTTGGGATTTCCCTGTTTTCCTTAGCTAGTGCCCTTTCTTGGTATTGATGTTGGGACGTTTCCCTCTTATTCTAACGTACAGAGATGATCAGTGCCTATCTGGTAGGCTCTGTCTTCATCCTTAGGTTGTGAGATCCTTTAGGTCAGGGACCACAGCTTCTCCTTTCTCTGTTCCTTCCTCAGTGCCTACTTCCCTCTTTAGTCTTGTACGTATCTAATGAGTGTTTACTGAATAATTAAACATGGCAGTGGTTTCTAATTATGACACCTGAGCCAAATAGATTATTTCAGGAAAGGGTATGTCCTTATTGGTGCTTCATGCCTGGACATGGCTAGGATGACAGATGTGCTTGGCCCTGGGATTATAAATTGGGAGCTCACAGATCTCTCAGTAACTCAGTCTTATTGGTCATTTGGTCTATATCATTTCATTTCTTTTTCTAAGTAATGAGACTTGAATTACAGTATCTGAAACTGAAAGGGACCTTGGAACACCAAGAATATTTGCAAAATCTCATCTTTGCAAATGGGGAAGAATGTCTGCTCCTTAAGTGTGGGACTGTGTTTCCTTCTGTCTTTGTATGTATAACCAGAAGTAGGAAGCATGAAGCAGCTAGGTGGTACAATAGGTAGAGAGAGAGAGCATTGTACCCAGAGTCAGAAAGACTCATGTTCAAATCCAGCTATGTGAACCTGGGAAAGTCATTTAATCTTTTTTTGCTTTAGTTTCTGTGACTCTAAAATGAGGATATTAATAGTACCTACTTCCTAGCATTGCTATAAGGATAAAATGAGATAGTATTTTTAAAATGCTTTTCAGACCTTAAAGTTCTGTATAAATGATAGCTTGTAAGAAGAAGGAGGAGGAGGAGAAAAAGAGGACAACGACAATGATGATCATTGATTATGATGTTAACTTGAGTTCAAATCCTAAACCTGACACATAATATGTGTATGACTTTGGGCAAGTCCCTTAACCTTTCAGAGCTCTGGGTACTTAGAATTCTTTAAGATTATAAAGTGCAGAGAACGTGCCAACCTACATTAGTAAAGGGAATTTTTCTCCTTGGAAGTTCCCTCTACCAGTGAAATCACAGGACCAATGTATCTCCAACACTTTGTACAGTGCCTTCATATAGATACTCTTTATAAATGCTTGTTGGATTGAGTCAGAAGTGACTTGACCAAATTCACACAGTTCATAAAGGACAATTCTAGGTCTCAATCTCAGGTTATTTAACTACATTTCTGGGATTATCTATTTTAGGGGTGTACTGTATTTGAAAACAGTGATAATGTATAAATTCTCTTCACAGTGAATTTCAGTTATGAAATGGAGAAAAATAATTTTCCGGTTGTGCAAATCTATATTTTAAAAAGATGGTGTGGTATAGTGGAAATGGTTTTGCCATCAGAAGACTTAAGTTTGAATCCAGACTCTGCTACTCACTAGTTATATGACCTTGGACAAGTAATTTAACATTTTTGTGATACTTCCTCAGGCAGTTGGATGGCCTAATATGAATAGTATGGGACCTAAAGTTAGGAAAACCTGAGTCTGAATTGTATGTTGGACATTTATTGTGTGACCTTGGGTGAGTTACTGAAACTCTCAGAGCCTCCTCCTCTGTAAAATGGGGATAATAATAGCACTGACTTCCCAGAATTGTTGGGATGATAAAAATGAGATAATATATGCCAAATGCTTTGCAAACTTTTATTCTTACTATTATCATTAATAAACAGGGGCACTTGGATCCCTACCTTCTGGAGATATTATTGGGCTCAAGCAAGATAATATATGCATGGTGCTTTGTAAGCCATAAATGCCAAATCAAGGCCATCTTTTATTATGAAATGAAATTTTGTCATTGATGTTTTTTATAAAGCTAGAGAAAAATACAAATCATTTAAAATAAGTATTTTTATATGTTGAATATGTGATAATTAATACAAATATTGTTCTGTAGTGAGATTTTGAGTGGCTAAATGAAACAGAAATGTTGTCTATCCATTGTCTATCCACCCAACATAAATTGTTATTTGCTCAGGGTGAATTCTCCTTTTGATGATGCCATCAAATAGTTATGCTGTTGGTTTACTTGTCATTTCTAAAATGATTTCCATATCTATAAATTTAGCAGACCACCTCACCAACTGCCTTTTGGACATTTTATACTGGATTACAAAATAAATACCGAACCACATTTATCAGAATATTTTTTAAAAATTCATGGACCTCACCTTGAGCACCCTACTCTAAATGAGTAGTTTCATAAGTCAAATAAAAACAGGTCACTAAACAGTACATAAGGAACTCTTTAGGCAGCATATTGACTTAGAAAGCCACATGTTAATATTACCTATATCCTATTATATTTTTATTTGTTTTGTTAAATATTTACCAATTATAGTTTGATCCGGTTCTGGGCTTAATCCATAACATTGATTGATACCTCTGCTCTACGCCATGTTTTATAACTATTCCCTTCTTTTTTCTGACACAGTCACCACACTAGGTGGTTCCTTATCACTTCTTGTCTGGACTATTGTAATAATCTCATTCATAATTGATCTCCCTCTCACAAGTTTCTGTCCTCTCTAGTTCATTTTTCTTAGACTGTGAGAGAGATTTTACTAAAGCACAAGTATGACCATGCTAAAGAAGTTCCAGAGACTCCCTCTTACCTGTAGTATAAAATAAGGACTCTTCACTTTGGCTTTACTTTTTCTTTTTTTTTAAATTAATTTATTTGTTTTCAGTTTTCAACAATCACTTCCATAAGTCTTAGATTTTCCTCCCCTCCCTCTCCACTCCTTCTCCAAGATGGCATGCAATCTCATATGGGTTCTACATATACATTCTTATATTAAGCACATTTTCACATTAGTTATGTTGCATAGAGGAATTAAAAGAGTAAAAGAGTGGGAGAAACCATGAGAAAAAACAAACCAAAACATAACACGAGAAAATAGTCTGCTTCATTCTGCATTCCCACTCTAGTTCTTTTTCTGGATTTGGATGGCATTTTGCCTCAAGAGTCCACTTTGGCTTTTCAAGACCTTCATAACCTCACTTCAGTCTGCCTTTCTAGACCCATCACACACTGTGCTCCAGCCCAGATGGCTTCCTTGCTCTTCCTTACACATGACATTCCATCTCCTTTTTTTTGTGCCGAGAATGTGTGCCCTCCTCATCTCATCTCTGCCTCTTAGGGTACCTGGTTTCCTTCTAAGATCAATTCGAAGGCAGTCTTCTACAGGAGGCCTTTCCTGATTTTCCTTCCTTCCTACTAGCTCATGCCTTTCCCCCAAAATACTGTCACATTTCTTTTTGTATCTTGTCTATGCTTATGTGTGTTTGTTGTCTCCCCTTTTAGATTCTAAGTACCTTGAGGGCAGGGATTCATGCCTTTCTTGGTTATCTTGCTAGAAAAATTGCTGTTCAGTTTTCTCTCTCATTGAGGGACCTAGAAAGCAACTGCTCATTTAGTGAAATGGATCCCTCTTCTGTTCCTGTATAAACCTGTGCTTTCCGGTGGGTATGTAGGGACTTAGAAAATGGCCACTGTAGTATCATCAGAATTCAGATGATGCTTAGTTATTCCTGTCCTTTCTGTCTGAACCGAATCATGAGATTACAGTCCTTAAGTCTGAAGGGTCCTCATAGAACATCTGGTAATAGAATGATAAATTTAGGGCTTCAAGACACATTACAGGTGCTTGAGTCCAACTCCCTCATTTTATAGATGAGGAAATTGAGGCCTGAAGAAGTTAATGACATGCCTGTAGTCACACCACTAAGAGATATCTGAGGCAGGATTTGGACACATACCTTCCTGACTCTGAGTCTAGCTCCCTATCTAGTATACTGGATTGCTCTATCCTAAATGAGAAAATTGAAGGCCAGAGAGATGAAATGATTTGCTTAAAGTTACCTGATTACTGGGTATCAGAGATGGGATTTAACAGAGGTCCTCACCTTGCATAGCCTGTATTCTTTCCATTCAACCATAGTGATCCAGACTATACCGTTGGGCATTTTCTCCAGTGGTTAGGCAGGCTCAGGACAGGTAGAAGGACATATGGGAAGAGACTGGAAGCAGGAAAATTGATGAGATTATTTGAAGTATACTGGAATGAAGATTTGGACTGAGGAGAATAGTGATTGTGATTTAAGGAAATGGTCAGATGCAAGAGATGTTTAGCAGGGAACAACAATAGGCCTGGGTGACTAGATTTCGGAGAAAGGAGAAGGAGCCAAGTCAGCAAGTATAGATCTGTAATTTCAAGGGATTTGAGGATTTCCTGTTAGTCCTGAGTTTTCAGAGTCTCGGTCTGCTGACCCTCAGGGCAAAGTACTAGAGAAATCTCTCTAAGTGTGTACCTTTTGGTTTTATCCTGCATTGATATTTGACTCTGTGTTTTGCATTTTAAGTACAGAAATGGTTGGTTTTTTTTAATACGTGTGTCCAAAAGTGATTTTATCAGCAAGAATACAATTTTCAAAATCTTGTAAAGCAATATATGCTTCCTTATATGGTACGTTCAGGTATGAAGTAGCTAAGTAGGAGTATATCATCCCTGTTTTTCATATGGGGAAACAAATTTAGTATACTGACAGGTTTAGTCTGTCAGGGGAGGGCTGCATGAGATAACTCTGAAGTCTTTTCCTGTCTTTTCTAGAATCTCTGGTCTTATGATACTACACTGTGGGATTCGTAGCAAAAGATGGATGAAAATCACAGAAATATCTGATGAAAGCTATTCCTGCTATTTTATGCTGTGGCAGATTGAGGAATGGTGGGAATAATGAGGAGAGCATCCTAGTGGGAGCCTGGCCTTTGGAGTAATTCAAATGAGGTGATTCTAAGGAAATTGGATTGTGAATATGAGAACAGAGAAGCTGAGAAATGTTTGTATTCAGACCTTTGGGAATAAGGAGCAAAATCAAATCAAATGTAAGTCCTTAGAAAGCAGTTGTGCTATTCCTAATAGAGGAGATGTTGAGAAGGGGATGATTCTTTAGGAAATGAGCTAAAAGCTCTTCCTCAAACATTTTTAAGTGTAAGTATGATTTCCAAGTAAATATGCCAAAGGAGCAGAATAGAAATAAAATTGATGGTGTCTTTTTTGGAGTCATATAGATATTGGGAACTGAACATACATGAACAAATGAGTTTCCTGAGAGGGACATGAAGAGGGGGCAGAGTCCAGGCCTGAGTTTTGGGGTACATCCATGGTGAATGGCAGGTAGAAGAGAGGAGGAATCAAGTCACACTAAGAGTAAGGGTTTGGAGAAGCCTGAAGAACATGGAATATGATGTTCGTAGAGGAAAGGGTTATTAAAGGAAACAGAAAAGCTTCTCAGATGAACTTTGGATAGAAAAGTATAGGATTTGGCCAGATGGAGATGATTGGCTTAATTGAGAATGTGTGATAAATCTAGAAACCAAACTTTGGAAAGTCAGAGAGGGAATTCCATAGGGCTTCATAGGCTGTAGGAGTGGAAGGCACCTGGGAGATTATTTAATTCATTTCCTGTTTTACATATTAACAAATGGGTTCTTGGGTTCTTGAAGCATTTGACAGTAGAGCATAAACATAAGCGCCACTATCCTGGAAAGGCTTTGACTATAACTCCAGCAGGAAACTGGAAACTGAGGAAGGAAAGAGTAGTTCAGAGGTGGGTATTGCTTGCCAAGTTCACATAAGTAGTAAGTAGCAGAGGGACAATTCAAAATGCAGGTCCTTTGACTCCAAATCCAGTGTTTTGCTATAATAACACTGAACCTGCAATCAATCTCAGGTTTACTCCTTGCTTATGTTATCTTGTGTATTTTCACCTGGGTGCATTAAAGTGATGAGAAACCTTCCTTTTCTGAACCCTCAAATGGAAGAGTTTAGGGAAAATATGTCTTTGCTACTGCTACTAGTATACTGGAAAAGAGCATTAGATTTTTTTAGCCCCAAGCTGACTTTTTAATGTGATCTTGGATAAGTTACTTCACAGCTTTGCCTCAGTTACCTTCTTTAACATGAATTGAACTAGATGACCTCTACTTCTGAAACTTAAGACACCATAATAGAATTTTTTATCCTTTATTCTCTGGAGCTTGGATAGTGGTGTTACCCGTATTTGAGGAGATAAGGATTGCAGAAAGTGGTTTACTTGGCTTGTTTTGAGGTCATGCAAGTAATAAGTAAACCCGGAAACCTGTTTATTGACCCACCATTTTGCACTATTTCCTACTTTCACTTTTTTCTTTCCTTCAAATAACTTCCTAAAATATGATGTGTGCACACCACCTTGTGTGTTCATGAATTTCTTAACTTTGGTATGTTTTCATTCTTAACTTTTAGCTTGTAATGGTCACCCTCACCCTTTCCATTAATTGCAGAGTGACCATTGTAATTTTCTTCTTTTCCATATGTTTAGAAAGTGACTTCTTTGGGGAAAGAAGTTGTCTCATTATTACAAATTTAATTGGTTGTTTCCCTCCCCCTCTTTTTTCCTGCTCCTTTTTTCCACTGTGTTCTCCTCTCCTCCCATGGTCTTTTCCCTGTCCTTGGATGACTTGCCTTATGTCTCTAGCATTGCATCCAGCTTAGCTGTTCTCCAAATCAGCCCTGGCATATAGGTCAGCTACAGGATATCAGTTATATGGTTTAGTATCCTGAAATACAAAGATGTGCTCCCTTCTCCACACCCCCTGCAGAGTGTTTGTTGCCTGATTCTCTAAGTACTAAGTCTGTGTTGATCCTCCTTTCAATCACATAGCTCCATCAGTGCCTCTTGTCAGCATTCTCTCTTCCTGTCAGCTGGCATCCTTTTTACAAAGTTGCTTTATATGAGGGTCAAATTCATTTTCTTCATTCTTTTTAAAGCCTAGAAATAAACTTCCTGTATCTGCTAGCATTTAATGAATCCTTAACCTTCCAGAAATTCAAATTTGGCAAGTATTTGTTAAGTACCTACTGCGTGCAAGCCACTAATAATACAGTGCAAGCCCTGTTATCCTTAGGGGAACGAATTGATATATCTGTGATAAAAGGGAAGATGTATCTTTTCAAAAGAAAAGTCCAGGTCAAGTGCTATGAGCAATCTGAGGAAGGAGAAGATTACTTTCATCTAGAGGTGGGGATGGGGGGAGGAAGGGGTTTAAGAGAATTCAGTATCTGAATCAGATCTTGAAGGAAGAGATAAGACTTTGGAACAGGTGAAGATATGTAGGTAAGGTGCAGAAATCCATTCCTGATATGGAGGATGGTCTTTTTCTTAGTTTTTCTCTTGACGCTTGAAGAAATAAAAAGCAACAGCTAAGGTTATTTGCTCACTATGGAACCTTTATCTCATTTGTTTCTAAAGTTAATTATTCTCAGATATTTTGATGTCTGAGATTGGTATGGAAAGCATTGTTGAAGTAAGTTGGATTAGTAGGAAGTGAGCATGCCCTAGAAATGAGAAATGAACAAAAGTATTGAATGCCTTTTAACTTCAGCCTATGTAGGGTGGCTTTCACATGCTTTCATTAAGGTGACATTTTTCCGTTGACTTTGTTGAAGACTGATATCCTTCTCCAGTTACTTAATATGGAATGGAGAGGACTCCTTCCTTCCTCCACACCTAGATTCTAAGCTCTGTGAGGTCAGGGAGTGTTTCATTTTTGTGTGTTACCACCCTATCCTAGAACAGTGTTCAGCAGCATGTTATAGGTGCTTATTAAGTGCTTATTGAATGATTCTTGCAGGCTCTATCTGGGAAGAGAAAGTTTTGGCAGGACCCATCAGGCTGGAAGGGCTTCTGTTTGGGGCCCAGTGAAGGACTTCATGTTGTTTGTCATACATTTGAGAGCTAGCCAAATTGTTTGCATAAACTTATCACCAGGTTGCCCATAGCATGATGAATTTTTCAGCTACAGCAACCCCTATTTTTTCCTACATACTCTGTGATCCAGTGAATTTGTCCTCGTTGCTGTTCTGTACAAAAGACACTCCCATCTCAACTTGATGCTTTTTTTTTCTGGCTGTCACTTATACCTGGAACTTGCTTCTTCCTCATCTCCGCTTCCTAGTATCTTTGACTTCCTGCAAATCTCAGCAAAAGTCCCACCTTCTTCAAGAAACCTTTCCCAGTCTTCCTTAATCTTAGGCCCTTTCATCTGAGATTAACTCCAGTTTATCCTGTCTCTGTCTCGTTTGTACTTAGTTGTTTGCATGTCATCTTCTCAATTAGATTGTGAGTTTTTTGAGAGCAGGGACTGGTGTTTGTTTGCTTTTCTCTCTATTTCCAGAGCTTAGTCCAGTGCCTGGAACATAGTGGGTCCTTAATAAATATCTGTTGACTTGACTTCAGTACCCTCTACCAAGTCAATGAAGGGTTATCATAGAGGATTAGAGGAAGTTCTCATAGTGATAGTATCATAGATGCTTGAGTATTCATGTGTGTTAATTTCTTCTAGGTTGAAACTTATATTGGTAGTTATCTTGAATTTCTCTTTAGGTTTCTTTTCTTCTGTTTGCATTGATGGGATCAGCAAAGGACAGAAAATGACAAACTATACTAAGTACTAAGGGTAAAAAGTAAATAACCCTTTAAGAAAGAGACTAGAGAGAAGAAAAGGATAGTACCCAAAGTTTCTTGTCAGAATATTGAAGAAAACTTGACTTTTGAGCAAAAACCAGAGGACCTTGGCTGAATGACCAAGGTCACATAGATGGTAAATGGCACAGTTGGGGTTTGAACTTGGGTCCTGTGATTTTAAATTCAGAGCTCTTTCTCTAGGGGCCCACTATCCAAAGAATCTCAGACACATTGCTTAAACTCTCTAGCTTTGATTTCAGCATTTGTAAAATTCACCGATCAATCTACTAACACAGGCGTGATAAGGTTTATCTTTATGCAATATGCTAGAAAATGGGAGCTTTATAGACTTGCCAATGTAAGGACCTTTAGAGAATGTATAAAGCAGAGAGTTCTTAACCTGGGGTCTGTGAACTTGTTTTTTGTTGGTGTTTTAAATTTTGATAACTGTATTTCAGTACAATTTATTTCCTTTGTAATCCTGTATGTTTTGTTTTATACATTTAAACATATTTTCTTAGAGGGGTCCATATGCTTCATGAGACTGTGAAAAGGAGTCTAGGACATATAAAAAGGTTAAGAATCCTTTGTCTAGGTCAAACCTGTTAACTTGTAGAAAATTACTGAAGTTGAGAGAGGTGGCATGACTTCCCCAAAGCTCATAACTAGTCATAATGCATACAGCTGATAATAGTAGTAGGTGCCAGAGGAAATGTTAGCGCCTCTGTCTTCTGTTTCCCTGATTCAGTGTTCACAGTATCACATTTGGCTTTCTTCTTTATGCTCCAGGTGAATAAGCTACTTGGGCAGAGGGTGAACATTTTGGAAAACTTAATTATTTTGGATCAATCATTAAAGTAAGAGTCTTTCAAAATTTTGAGACATCAGGAGGGAATAGAAATAGTTTCATAATTAAGGATACCTATGTTTATCTAGCACAGAGTAAGGGCTTAATAAATACATGTTGATTGAGTTCCATATTTGGCATTGACTGTCTGTCTGCTTGTGAGCAAATGACTTTACCTCTGGTTTTCAGTTTCCTCATCTGTAAAATGGGAATAATTCTTTTACTACTTTCCTTAGATGGTTGTTGTGAGGAAAGCACTTTGTATGTATATAGTGAAGTGTTATATAAATAAGCTGTGTTGATGCTGAGCTAGTCTTTGGATCATTCTTTATTCTGTCACTTGGTAGAAAAATGGAAAGGCCATTAGATGGAAACCAGTCATTTTATTTTTCAAGGTTCTGCTGAAAGATTTGCTGTGGAAGAGGTTATAACTTGATTTAAAATAAGGTTTTACCTTGAATTTCAATTATCCATGCTGTACCACTTTCCGAAGTACCTTATTTACAGCAATTAATTTGTAACTTGAGAGAGCCTTCACAGGAAAGTGTAAGTGCAGAAATTGTAAGTAAGTACATGCTTGTGTATGTAAATAGACAGATTGTTGGTATTATTTTTCTCCTCAGTGAGAAACCTTATGCAGCTTTATCAGTTTTTTAAAAATGATCTTCTGGGGATTTGGGCAACCTGATACTTATGCCCCAGATGTAACCTCAATGTTATAGACCATATGAGATTATAGGATACAGTTACTCTCAATAGTCTGGAAGTGGCTAATAGTAGCAGTAATAATAATAACAAACATTTTAAACATGCTTTCATTTTGTCTCATTTAATCCTCACAGCTGCTCTTATCCCCATTTTACAGATGAGTGTACTGAGGCTGAGTGTCTTCTGTAGGGGGATACTAGATTAGTTAGTGTCTGAGTGAGAATTTGAACTCCTCTTCCAAGTCCAAGTCCAGCGCACTATTTGTTATACCACCTATTTACCTGGTTTATCCTCCACCTTGGCTTATTTAGAGCTTTGTCTTCTACATCGATCAGCTAAGTTAGTCAATTGGCAAGTATTTATTGCATACCTCACACATGCTAGACATTGTACTAGGCACCAGGAATACAAGTACAAAGAAAGGAAACCAAGTCCTAGCCTGCCAGCAGTAGGGCCAAACCAGGAAAGAGTTAGACATCAGTGGAGGTAGGGTAATGTTATGAAAATAGCAGCATTCAAAAGTTGTGGGTTTGAATTTCAGCTTTAACACAAGTTCTGTAACCCTTCACAAGTAAGTGCTTCGGAAATCTTAAGGTGCTGTACAGTTAGGAGTTATTATTATTGTTACCCCAGTTTCTGTGGTCTTCAGATAGAAGCCATTGTGCCTATCCTGTTATTTATTCTTTTATATTTGATGCACTGTGGACTCTCACACAAATAGAGGAAAACTGTTTTGGAGTTGAATGAAAGTATTAAGATGTAATCCCATCTTCTGTAGTCTCACAGAAAGGGTTGTGACAGCAGCCGCATCAGTATGAGGCGCGAGGGTAGTGATGGTACGAATGTATTACAGTGCCACGATCCTATCCCTAAGTGCTTTTTCCAATCTCTGGAGTTCAGTTTTGAAAGTGCTTTAATATCCTTTGCCCCATTTGATCTCCTGGGGCTGGTGATAGCCTCATAAATGAGGAAACTGAGACAAAGAGAGGTTAATCAATTTGCCCAGCGCAGTGCAGATAATTTCGCGTCAATAAATCAGGGATTCTTAGGTCACCATTCCCCCTCTGTCTCCATTAGTAAGGGCCACTGAGGGTTGTTTTTTTAAAAATCTGTCATTTCGAACTCTTAGAAACTCTTGACTTGAGCTGTGAGTGTTTTAATTTTGACATATTAGAGTTCAAAAAACTTTCTCTGGGGCTTACTGCTTTTTGTGGGTATTTGTTTTCATATGTGTTACCTGTTACCCTGTAGCATTTATGGAGACATAATCTCCTTGGCTTCCTAGTGCTACTGTGTGTTTTAAAAATAGCTAGCTGGGGGTGTGTACCTGTTTTCTCACATAGAAAGCTTTTCGTCATAGTGGCTTTTTGTTAAGACAGCTACGTTCGTTATCCATCGG
Source organism: Bettongia penicillata ogilbyi (assembly GCA_023548195.1). Classification (NCBI taxonomy): domain Eukaryota; kingdom Metazoa; phylum Chordata; class Mammalia; order Diprotodontia; family Potoroidae; genus Bettongia; species Bettongia penicillata. The sequence continues at coordinate 4,834,420 of JAJHZJ010000260.1, read as the reverse complement.
TGGAAGATTACTATAACTGCTTTGGTCACATATAGGCGAGTCAGTGAGAGTTTCTAGTCCCTAGTTTCTAGCTAAATATATTTAGCCTGGGTCTTGAAATCTTGAAGCAGTTAAATAATTTGTTGACTCTTTAGAAAAAGACACAAGCCCTCCTTTTTGAAATGCTGTTTTCACTCAAGTGTGTATAGAATATGTAAGATCATTGAAAGAACACATTAGCAAGTCAAAAAGAATGTATTTTTCTGTCCTAACTGTGGAAGAAAGGATTATATGTGTAAGGGAGGGAATTGTTGTCAGGGGAGAAGAAAATAAAAAGACTGTTGATATGAAAAGAAAATATCCTGTATTCACTCAACAGACTTAAAGTAAGTGCCTACTTTGGAGCCCTATAAGTGCACACTGGGGGCTGTGTAAAATTGAGACAAGATGCATTCCCTGTTTTCCTCGTAATTTCATTGTGGAGTTGTACTGGAGTTAGAGCAGAGAAGGATCAGGCAGAAACAGAACTTTACATATAGCACCAAAGCTTCCTTAAGCTTGCTAACTTTGAGTTTTGTATTTATAAAATTCTTTCATTCATGCTCAGAAACCCTAGCCTCATAATGTTAAGAGTTAGACGAGACCTGAGAAGTTAAATAGATCTAACAATGGAATACCTTTTTCCAGCAATCCCTTCTCAACATCCCTGGTTGCTGGTCATCTAGCTTCTGCTTGAATATTTCCAGTGATAGAAAACTCACCACCTCCTTATACTACCAATTTTTCTTGTTAGACTCCCTCGGTGGATTAGGAAGTTCTTCCTTAATTCAAATTGAAATTTGCTTGCCTTAGTAAGTTTCTACCTTTATTCTGTTTTTAATGGGATGTTAGGACATGTTCGTCTCTGAAGGTCGAATATTTTGTAGATTTTTTTCCCCCTCCTGCCTGTAGCTTCCTGGTAGGATTATTTCAAATTGATTTTTCTCTTGGCTAGACATCATAGATGTTTGGGGATCTGATTATATGAGGAGCAACATCCTGGATTTAGTAGACCGAATTCATATTTAATAACCACAGTGTTTCTGTTGGGAGCATCTTTGATGCTGTTATCCTTCCCCCTCCAAAAAAAAAACCCATAGAGGTCTACTTTCTGAATCAGTAACAAAATATCCCTCTAGAATGCATTGCATGCAAATGGGAAATAGGAGGGAAAGGAGTTTGTGGTCTAAGAAATCAGTCTAATTACTTGTTAATGGGAGAGCGATTTTGGTATTTGTGAAGTTAAAATTACATACTCTGCTATTCAGAAGGAATTAAAATTGTTATTGTAAATAAGAATCTGCAACAAAGTTTTGATTGTAATCTAAGTAAATGAACAAATAATTTTTCAATTGCTTGAAAATGTGTGTGTTTGGGAGGCGTTTTGTAAACTTGAGGCAGCATTTCTGTATTCCCAAAACGCTGGATGTGTTGAAGACATTGGTTAGATATTTGATGACTGACTGGTTTTAGAATAGGGGTAAGCAAGGTGTGGCACTGGGGTCACCAGGCAGTATCCGAGGTAGGGGTTGTTAGCATTTTATCACCCATCAGTAAATGCACTTTTTCCTTTTTCTTCCCTGTTCCCTTTCCTTCCTTGTCTCTCTTTGTTCTTGATAGGCATTTCATTTCAGTTCCTGGAATCATAGGTCCAGAAGGGAAATCACTTAGAGGCCATTCAGTTCAACCTCCTTGTTTTACAGATCAAGAAACTGAGACCCAAAGACTTTAAAATGACTTGTCCTAAGCCAGAAAAGCCCCAAGCAGGAAGCGGCAGAGTTGGGGTTCAAACTCTTGTCTTAGTACTTTTTGTACTTTTTTTCTCTTTTCTTTTTCAATTAACTACTCTTTATTTTCCATCTCACCTCCCCCTGTCTAATGTATAATAAAAAGGAAACCAAAACTTTGGTAACAAATGTGCATAGTTAGGTATAGTAGATCTCACATTAACCATGGCCAAAAGTTTATGTTGCATTTTGCATCTTGAATCTGTTGCCTCACTTTCAAGAGGTGGGCCGCATCATTCCTTGTCAGTCTTCAGAAATCATGATTGGTTTAGTTCATTTTTAAAAAAAGTTGTTCATCCTCCGTTGAAATGTTGGTGTAAGGACAAGAGTAGCATCTAAGAAAATTTTCCTCATTTGTTAATATGAAAAAAGTGAACTGTTTATGGTCACTTTTAAATTAAATTCAAGACATAATCATCAACAAATACAAACAGGCAAATAAAAGATAGTGTGCTGGAGTCAGGAAGACCTGAATTCAAATCCAATCTCAGACACTCACTTGCTGCTGTCTGTCTTCTCAAAGGAAACATGGTGTTTGGAAGGTAATGCCATGACATGCAAGTGCTTTGAATTTAAGTGAAGGAGGACTGTGCAAAGTCAGCACCCTCACTTTTACCTCTGGAGCCAGGGATGACAGGTGTGTGTGTGTGTGTGTGTATATATGTATATGTGTATATGTGTGTTCATCCTTCGGTGCTAAAGAAGACCATGCCATCAAAGAAATGATGACATGACTTGCACTTGACTTTGTTTTTGAGTGAGGGAAGTCTGTGAAGGTCACCAACCTCACTTCTCCTCCAGAGTCATCTGAATCCAGTGACCAGATATTCATCAGGATGACTGGAGATGACCCAGGATGAGGCAACTGGGCAATGTGTGTGTGTGTGTGTGTGTGTGTGAGACTTGCTGTATGACCTTAAGCAAGCCTCACGACTTCTATTTGCTTCAGTTTTTTCAACTATAAAATGGAGATAATTGCATCAACCTCAAAGGATTGTTGTGAGAATCAAATGAGATAAAGTTTATTTAGAAAAAAAAAATACTTAGTACAATGCCCAGCACATATTGTATACATTTTTATTCCCTCCTTTCCCCCTTAATAAACATACAAAATAAGGAGTGACATGTTTCACAGAGGATTAATGAAGAAGAACCAAGTCACATAATAAACATGCAGAAATAGAAAACCTTTTGCTCTGTCTTCTTATCTTTCAGAAGGGCTACTACCTCTGGTTTTGTTTTGCTCTTTTTTTATTAAATATTTATTGTCATTGTATGCAGTGATGGTTAGGCTGTTTTCACTCGGCCTAATCTCACATGCCTCACTTCAGATGTGCCTTTCCATATTTTCTTATATATTTTTTTCAATTTTTGAGCACTGTTTAATAATGGGTCCTGAATGTGACGTGTACAACTGCATTGTAATACCTGTCCACATCTGATAGGTTAGAGGTTCAAGCACTCTGTTACCTGATCTGCTTATTGAAAGCATCCTATATTGAAATATCCATCCCACAGTTGTTGTAGTCTAATAATGGAAGATTTTTTTCCCTCAGCATGAGCCTGGTTGTTTTTCTTCAGCATAGGCTCTTATTTGGTTGTGTGGTATAATGGAAAAAGATAAAGAAGATCCAAGTTTTGGCCTGTTACTAATTAGCTGTGTGACACTTGGTAACCTCCCTTCAAACCCAGTTTCATTGTAAAATGAGGGTAGTGGACTAGATGTTCTCTTCTAAGGTCCCTTGCATTTTTGAAGTTCTGTGATTCTATATAGGAAGCCTTTCCCTGTCCCCCAATAAGTAGTGCCTTCTCTCTGAGATTACTTTCCATTTACATTGAGTTTATGTACACAGTTATTTACATGTTGTTTCTTCCATTAGAATGGTAGGTCAAGCCATCGTGTATTTGTTAAGAACCTACTGTGTGCCAGCCATCGTGCTGAGTATTGCCAGTTTCTCCTCCAAGGGGGCTCACATCTAAGGGAGGAGACAACATGCAAACAACTATGATTTCTTGCAAAAGGTGGAATTTTTTGGTGGGATTTGAAGGAAATCAGGTATTGAAAATGGAGAGAGAGAATATTCTAGGCCTGGAGGACAGTCAGGGAGAAAACATGGAACTGGGAAGGTTTTATGTGAGGAACAGCAAGTGTCCCTGTTTGGTAGGACCTAGGGCCTGGAGAGATTCATTTTGGGACATGTTGAAATTTGACATATTCAGTAGTCAGAGACTGGAATTGAGGGGAGAGATTAGGGCCAGGCAGAAAGATTTAAGACTCATTAGCATAGTTATGCTAACTGAATACTTGGGAGCTGATGAGATGGCCAAGTGAAATAGCATAGAAGGAAAAGAGCTCAGGCATCTTAAACCTTCTTCCTTTCAGGCCTCCCCTCAAAAACAAGTTACCCTAGACAGATTCCTCCCTCTGCCCACTTCCAGCTTGTTTCTCTCTGCTCCTTGGGCCAACTGCTCCCACTCACAGCTTGCTTCTCTCTCTCTGCTCTGCCTGCTCGAGCTGTCTGCTCGAGCTCTCTTTCACTCTTCTTGGGCAAGCTCCTCCCCATCTGAGCTCCATGTGACCCAGGCTCCTTGTGATGACAGGCTCCATTTATTTGTTGCACCTACTAATGGATGGGGAAGATCTTCCTATTCTATTAGCATTACATATGGTGAATGGGACAGTGGTTCAATTGTGAAATGGTTAAAGGATTGCCTTTTTTCAGTGAGGATGGAGCTGATATTATTTACCATAAATTTGTAGTGGTCCAAGTCAGCACTGTTTAGTAATCTCCAGTTTTGTTCAGTAATATGAGTAGGAGTGAGTACAATGGATATTGAGCTTCTTTAGGGACCATAGCCCTCCCCTTTTGCAGAATTTCTAGCACATAATAAGTACTTACTAAATGCTTGCTAACTGACCAATAATTATAGTACAAGATGGTAGGAACTAAATACCATGACAGGCACAAGCAAAGTTTGTCATAGTAATCAGAAAGTGAGGAGAGGCTATTTCTGTCTGGGAGAGATCAAGGTAGCATTTAAACTAGAGTGAAATGAAGTTCACTCACTGACGGAACACTTATTAAGTATCTTCTGTGTGTTGAGTATTGTGCTAGGAGCTGATGGAGTTAGAAGAAAGCTCAGACTTCAGTTCCACTGTTACGGAACTTCTAGCCCACTATGGGGTTAAGACGTAAGACCAGATAAACTATAATATAAAGTACCAGCTTTTATTCTAATACACTCAACACCGAATGATAAATGCATTATAAAAGAGAGCATCTGGCATAGTGAATGAGTGCTAGGCTTACAGTCAGGAAGATTTAAGTTTAAATCTGTCATCCTCTGCCATGTAATACCTGTTTTAACTAGAGCAAATCAGATTCTCCAACCTTTATATCTTAGTCAACTTCTTAAGATTTACTCAGTCATAGACATACTGTGGATTCTTCTGGGAAGAGCTGGAGGGAGTTCCTCGTGCTGTCTAGATGACAGAGCTTTTGCCTAAAGACTTTATAAATGTCCAAAACCAGTGCCATGTGAAATCTAGGAGGAAGATAACAGTCTTTCACCTTTATGTTGAAAAACTTTATTGAGGAAGTGGTATTTGGTTTGGCCTTTAAAGAATAGGTTTAAAATGGAAACATAGGTGGTTGGATTCATAAAGAGAGTAAGATTTCAATTTATCTTCATAGGGGTGGGCAGACCATTATTTATTATGAGTTGTTTTCTGTAGTTATTTAGGCTTTAAAACAGAGGAAGGGGAAGAAGAGGTAATTTCCTTCAGGCATTTTATGATAATTGTTTTCACATTAAAATTGAATTTTAGAAATGAGGTGTTTAACTTTTTCCTTAAAAAAATTTAGAGATAAATTAAAATGCTAAACAGTGTGATCTTTTAGGGGTAATTTGTGTTGAAATTTGAAAAATCTTCCATCCGATATGTTGAATTTTATGATGGGTGACTGCCTCTTCTGTGATTTGAGGGACACAAATAAAAGTCTTGTCTGTCCCCCAAGTCTCTCTTCTATTTGCTTACCTAGGTGCAGTTCACACCTTCTTCAACTGAAATTACAAGGTGTAGGCACTGTTTTGGGTCTCTGGACCTCAGTTTCCATATCTGTAAAATAAAGAATTGCATAAATTGGTCTGGAACTCATAGATGCATGGAGTGAAAGTGAGTCTAGTAGTCTAGGGAGAACTTGATGTTAAACTATATATAACAAGTTTTGGGATCACTCTCCCTCTCAAGGCCATTTGCAGATTCCCTTCTTTTGCCATTTTCTGAAGGCCTCTGTTCTTAAGGGTATTTGTTTTCATTCCTTTTTGAGTAGGGATCTGCTCTGGTGAGTGTGGTCAGGGTCTGATTGGTTTCCCGTTAGGCAGCACTAGAAGTTTCTAGCTTAGAAGGATGCAAGCATAAAAGATTCCAGATTAGGGGGAAGTTCTTGGACACGGGACAGGGTAGAAGAGAAGGGGATACCAAGTAGAACAATAGTATATAATTAGGACATCTTCTGTGGTGAATAACTGGAATAGAAAAGCCAGACTACAGTAATAGCTTACAGATTGTCCCAGGGTTAAGGGAAGGCTTTTAAGGTTTGGGGAGCGTGTTTGAACTCAAAAGGATGGGAGCCAGTGGAAAAGAAAAGATTGATGAATGTTTGAGTGTGTGGGTGGATTGTGGAGGGATGCTAGATAAAGCAACCTCCGGGCTAGGTAGGAAGTGGATGGCATCACATATTTAGATATAGGATGAGTTTTGACAGAGAGGGGAGACAGCTTTCCTTCTGACCCAGGAGAGATGGAAGAGCCACAGGAAAGACACATAGAGTTTTGAGCTGTGGAAGATGAGAATTCAGATCAGATGACCTTTGTGTCTGTCATGTAAATAGTGAGCTCATCTGCCGAGGCTGGGGATGGGGGTTGGGCAGTAGTAGCTCTTGAGCTTGGAGACTTGAGATAAAGAGGATGGCAGCATCTGTTGTCGGTAATCAGATCAGGGTTTTGTACGAAAGGAATAAAAAGATGGCCAAGTAGCCAAGGGGGTCCAGCTGAAATTAAATAGCATGAATTTGCAGTGACCTCAGGCAATATCATTTCCTGTTTCTAGGAGTGTCCCCACTTAGAGCAGAAAAAACAGATACTCAACCACAGTTGAGGATCACAGAATAGCAGAGTTGAAAGGGATCTTGGTCATATGGTTTAATTCATACCTGAACATGAGCTTTTTCTCCACCATCCCAGGAGGTAGTTGTTCAGATTTAGTTGAAAGACCTTCAGTGTGGAGGGTACCTCCTGAGGACAGTCCAGTCCATTAGCAAGATTTTCCTTACACCAAGTCATCTGCCTCTTGACTATATTCATTTCATTGCTTCTGTTCGTTTCTTGTGAGCAAATAGAACAAGTCACGTGCTTGACAGCCTTTAGCCTTTCAAAATCGGAAAGACAGCTTTCATTTGCCCCTCCTTCTCTCCCTCTCATGTCTTCTTTTCTCTAGGCCAACCATCCCCAGTTCCTTCACTTGATCCCTGTGTTTCTTTGTCTTGAGTTTGTTCACCATTTCAGTTATTTTCCTGTGAATATTTTCTAGTTTGTGAATATCCTTTCTAATGTAGATGCCTAGAATTGAGTGTAATTCTCTATGTGCTACAATTTTTCCAATCCTGGGCACTGTCTCTCCATTTTAGTTCACAAGAGGTGCTTGAAAGGCTTTGCAGATGCTTTGCCGAAATCCAGATCAGCACTCTACATTATTCTATTGATTTACCAATTTGGTAATCCTGTCAGAAAAGGAAATGAAGTTGGTGCTGTATTTGAAGATAGAAATTATGTAAATGGTTAAGGGAGTGAAGTGGTAGTAATTGCATTCATTGAGATTACTTAGTGAATCTGTAAGAGGGATAATGGATTGGCAGGATAAGAAGGACTAGGGGCCCTAAGGTTATTGTGAGGATAGAAGAAGTAGTTTAAGAGGGGCACTGTAGAGTTCAGTAATTGCAGGGGATGTTTAGGTCTATGGAAAAGTTCTTCAGATAGGTAGTTTAATTGCAATGTAAATGGAAGCAATAGGAGGTGAGAAACTGGGAACCTGGGTCATTAGAATAGTCATTAACCTAATACTTAATTATATTCCTTTTTGTTTATCAAAATTTAATGAACAACTGCAGACCTTTAATAAACTTTTAAATAGAAAAAATTGCAACCTTTGTATATTTAATATGATTTGGGGAGGGGACAAAAAAACCAAAAAATAATTCATCATTAACACTGATCACCTTTTAAAAAGCATCCACAAGTCCATCTTCTCTGGAAAAGAATGGGCAAAATTCTTTACAACAACCCATTTATTCAATTATTAATTTTTTGTTGAGTGCTCTTCAATTATTAATTTTTGGTAGAAGGCTGGTATTGATAGTGACAGTAAGCAGATATGCCCAGTGGACACCTCTTACACTCTCTCTTGTCCCCATTGCTGTGCAAAAGCCTGCAGGCGCCCCCAGCAAACCTTTCTGCTGTCTCACTGAAAGCTTTAAGCATTAGGACCACTGTCCTACTGAAATCATCCATTCAGTTCTGTGTTTGGAGCCCTATTGGTAGGGGAAGATACAGGCTTCTTCCAGTCTTCTCTATTGGGTTGACTTAACATAATATTCCACTTTATCTAGTCTTAAAATTGCCTATTTTTCTCTAAGAAAAAATCTGATCCCAAAGATGCAAATAAGTTACAATATTTTTGTCTTTTGGTTGGTTAGAAAGATGGACTTTGCACTATTGAAAGTTTATCTTTATTTCTCTAATTATCACAATCTGTATATTCCTGTCTGATCACCTGACTAGGAGATAGTAAGTGGTGCCAGTTTTCAGTTTTCTTTTGATAGAGCTGCTAATAGACCTTTTTCTTTCCCTTTAAAAATCACGTGGTATCTCTAACACCTGCCCCTTTCTGTGCCTCTTCTCCTTCCCCTACTAATTTTATTCTGTTTTTTTGGCTTCAGCAACTGATGCTGCCTGGTCTTCTTGTAGCATCCTGTTTTGGAAATTTGCATCATTTTTCACAATAAATCTTCTAAGCCATTTGTGGGAAAATGTAAATTTTAAAATGCCATATAAATGCAAGTAATTTATTGTTATTATTTATTATTAGTAGTTGTTTTACTACTTAAAATATAAGAGATTAATATTAAGTTGACTAGGAAAATTTTTTTAGGGTCTCAAGGCTCTCCTTAACAGGTCCCTTAAGTTTTCTGGGCTTCAGTTTCCTTGTCAATAAAATGAGGGAGTTGGACCATATGACTTCCAAATTATTTTCATTTTCTAAGTTTGTAATTTTATGAAGTGAAGTAAGTATGAAGAACCAATTCCCTAAACAGACTACTGCTTTCTCATAATGTTGTGTGTTTATTCTAAGGTTCATTCCCCCTTGTATCTCCTGCCCTCTCTCCTCTCCTTTTCTTTTCCTTCCCCTCCCCTCTCCTCCCTTTCTCTTACTCTTCGTCTTCTCCTTTTTTCTCTATCTTTCCTCTTCTCATTTCTGTGATGATCTGGAGCTTAGATTGCTTGTGGAACTGGCTTTTTTATTTAGTCTACTTAAGGCTTGGTTCTCTGTTTTTGAGTTCATTCTCTTTACTCCATAAGAAATTTGGCGTTCCAGTAATGTTGCTGAATTACTAAGGGTTTGTACTTTTTTCCTGTAGCCTGAAAGGTTCTGTTAAATTCTCTTGAATTATTTGAGTAACTTAGAAGAGAAATAAAAGCAGCAGTTACAATAATGATTTTATCAATCCTTTTGTTTAGGTTTAAAATTGCAGAATAATTACCTTAGAGGTGTTCAGAAGGCTTGTCAAGGGAACCTTCCAAACAAATTGACCTCCTATCTTTTTTAGGATTGTGGTGCTGTCCAAGGGTGAGAAAAGTCCACTAGAAAGACTATGAGAAGGAGATTTGAGGCTTCTCAGTTTATAGACTGTGCAACCATAAATTCTCCTTCCTACTTGCAAAGCACTTTGTGAGCTGCTGTTAAATAATTAATAGGTCAGGCCCTGGAGCAAGGGTGCTGTCCTACTTGATCTGACTTAAAATCTTCTATTCAGAGCTAGAAGAGACCCTATGGCTCATTTGGTACCGAGGTTCTTAACTTTTTTTCTATCATTAACCCCTTTGGCAGTCTGGTGAAGCCTACAGATCCCTTCTCAGAATGTTTTTTACATAACTGAAGGAAATACTATATTTCATTTAGAGGTTAGTAAAGATAAAGATACATTTTTTTTCCTTCTCCCACTCCGCAAACTTCCTGAAGTCTAAGTATAGATCAAAGTTTATGAACTGACAGTAGGAACCTGAGCTGGTTCGTCCTCTTCATTTTACGGATAAGGATATTGAGGCTCAGTGAGGTAAAGTCTTTATCCAAGGTCCATAGACATTAAGGAATAGAGCCAAGATTTAAACCTGTGTCTTCTGAATCTGATACTCTTTCCACTGTGCCACACAGTTATGCTTCTTACTTTATACCAAGGCAGCAGTGATCGCTGCAAAGGTTTTTATTGCCTCACTACTTTGGATATTTTACTCTCGTGTGTGTTCGTCCTTCGTTGCTGAAGAAGAACATGCCATCAGAGAAATAATGACATGACTTTCACTTGACTTTTTTTTTTTGAATGAGGGAGTGCTGTGCAGGTCACCAGCCTCATTTCTCCTCCAGAGCCATCCTAATCCGATCAGATATTCATCAGGTTGATTGGAGATGACCCAGGATGAGGCAGTTGGGGGTTAAGTGACTTGCTCAAGGTCATACAGCTAGTGAGCATCAAGTGTCCTAGTATTCAGGTCCTAGAACACCAGTGCAGGAGTCAGGAGGACCTGAATTCAAGTCTCACCTCAAACACATGACACTCACTAGCTGTGTGACCTTGGGCAAGTCACTTAACCCCAATTGCCTCATCCTGGGTCATCTCCAGTCATCCTGATGAATATCTGGTCACTGGATTCAGATGGCTCTGGAGGAGAAATGAGGCTGGTGACCTTCACAGCCCTCCCTCACTCAAAACAAAGTCAAGTGCAAGTCATGTCATTATTTCTCTGATAGCATGGTCTTCTTCGGCAGTGAAGGATGAACACACAAGTGCTAGACACAGGATTTGAACCCAGATGTCAAATGAATCCATGTTCTCAGCTCTTACTCTCATGAGAGAGAAGGGGAAAGAACTGAGGTTGGTAGGCTTTGGAGGGAGGCGTAGACAAGACAAGAACTCTTAAAGAACTATTTTTATTGTTAATAGGATCATATTTCTAGAATTTGAATGGAATTCAGAGGCCATCTCATCAATCCCTCTTTTTACATGTGAAGAAACTGAGATCCAAGGAGGTTAAATAACTTACTCATCCATCTTCCCCCCCAAACTCATAGAAAATATTAGCATCAGAGTCATGAATTCAACTCAGATCCACTCATTTTAGAGCCAGTACTCTTTTCACAGTTATTGTTTTAATATCACCTTCATTTTCAAAGACCTCTCCTCTATAGCTTACCTAGTAACCCAGCCCCTTTAACAAAAATGAAAAAAAAGGGGGAAAGAAAAGCAATTCAGCAAAATCATTCAATGCATCAATCATATCAGACTGGAGTTTCAATATTCCACTTCCATAGTCCCTTACTGCAAAGAGAAGAGGTAGATTTTTTTTTCAGTGCCAATCTTGGTCATAATAATTCTGCATTTCTCTCTCTCTCTCTCTCTCTCTCTCTCTCTCTCTCTCTCTCTCTCTCTCTCTCTCTCTCTCTCTCTCTCTCTCTCTCCCTCCCTCTCCCTCTCCCTTTCCCTGTCCCTCTCTCCCTCCCTCTTTTCTCCTTCCTTTTCCCTTTCTCTCCCTTTTCCTCACCCTCTCTCCATTTACATTTTGTACATTGTTTTCCTGCTTCTACTTACTTTTACCCTACATTGCTTTGTGTAAGTTTTCTCATGATTCTCTGAATACTTCATGTTTGTTGTTTCTACATAGCATTAGCAATGAGGCAGCTAGGTGGTGCTAGTAAGGGAGGTAGAGATGACAAGATTTGGTAACTGATCGGAGATATGTAAGATAAAGAAGAATGAGGAGTAGAGAATAATGCCAAAGCAGTGAACTTGGGAGACTGAAAGAATGGTGATGCCTTCAGTAGAAATTGGAAGTTTGGAAGAGGAGAGGATTTGTGGTGAAAGATGTTCAGTTTTGGCCATTGAATTTGTGATGTCAGTGAAATCAAAAGTCTTCAACATGTTTGAGGTAGAAAGGGTGATTTGTGCAATAACCTATTGAAGAAATAGTGAGAAAAATGGATAATTTTGATTACATTAAATTGAAAAGTTTTTGCACAACCAAACCCAGTGCAACCAAGATTAAGAGGGAAGCAGAAAACTGGGAAAGAATTTTTGCAGCTAGTGTCTGTGATAAAGGCCTCATTTCTCAAATATGTAGAGAACTGAGTCAAATGTATAAGAATACAAGTCATTCCCCAATTGATAAATGGTCAGAGGACATGAACAGGCAGTTTTCAGAGGAAGAAATTAAAGCTATCTATAGTCATAAGAAAAAATGCTCTAAATCATTATTGATTAGAGAGATGCAAATCAAAACAACTCTGAGGTACCACATCACACCTATCAGATTGGCTAACCTGACAAAACAGGATGATGATAAATGTTGAAGATGATGTGGGAGAGTTGGAACACTAATTCAGTGTTGGTGGAGCTGTGAGCTGATCCAACCATTCTGGAGAGCAATTTGGAACTATGCCCAAAGGGCTACAAAAATGTCCATACCCTTTGATCCGGCAATACTGCTTCTAGGGTTGTATCCCCAAGAGATCATAAACATGAGAAAGGGTCCCACATGTACAAAAATATTTATAGTAGCTCTCTTTGTGATGGCCCAAAACTGGAAATCAAGGGGATGCTCATCAATTGGGGAATGATTGAATAAATTGTGGTATATGAATGTAATGGAATACTATTGTGCTGTAAGAAATGATGAACAGGAAGACTTCATAGAGACCTGGAAAAACTTATATGAACTGATGCTGAGTGAAAGGAGCAGAACCAGGAGAAATTTGTACACAGCAACAACCACAGTGTGTGAGGATTTTTTCTGGTAGACTTAGACTTCATTGCAATGCAAGGACTTAAAAAATTCCCAGTGGTCTCTTAAGGCAAAATACCTTCCACATCCAGAGAAAGAAGTCTGGAATTCAATCGCAGAATGTAGCAGATCATTATGTTTTGATTTGCTTTATGATTTTTCCCATTCATTTTAATTCTTCTGTGCAGCATGACTAAGGTGAAAATGTATTTAATAGAAATGTATGTGAAGAACCTATACAAAATTGTATGCCATCTAGGGAGGCAGGAAGGAGGGGGAGGGAGGGGAAAAAAAATCCAAGTTTGATGGAAGTGATTGTAGAACACTGGTAAAAAAAAAAAAAGAAAAGAATAGTGAACTGAGAGTCCAGTGTGTAGGTTTTAAGTTTTGACTCTGCTGCTGAGTAACTGTTTAATCTTGGGCAACTCATTTAATCTACCTACATATTAATTCCCTTAACTATAAAATGGAAAATATGAAAGAGAAAAGAAAAAAAATGATCCCTTCCACTTCTGTCAGTGATTTTAGAATTTATGTTGGGAGGTGACATTCAGTTTTTGTAGAGTTCAAAAGGAGGGGAGGCAGAAGGGAAGAGATTGTTGATGTTTTAGCATAAAAAGTCCTTCATGATATAGTACAGCACTGTCAACTGTGCAGAAGAACAGGAAATCTCCAGATACTTGAAATATAATAGTCCTCTTTCATTCGTCTTGTGTTTTGTTTCCTCTGAAATTATTAAATGAAAGTAGTTTATTTTGGTGTCTTATTCTAGTTGGAATTAATTTTTGAACCATTCTAAGTATTCCTTCCCAATCTGTTGAATAACATTAAAACGAATGTCCTACAATTTAAGTTCTTTTCACATTCTTTCTATCTCATTGGTACTCTTGGAGTAAAGGACCCAATTGTATTACCATCCCAGACTGAACTGATTTCGAGTGGATGACATGTGTTATTGAGTTGGAGCCTGTCAGGGCCTGTCAGGTTCACAGTTATTTTCTCCGGGCATCGTTGGATAGGGGGCAGTGTTTTCTAGTGGCAGCATTTCCCTGTCATTGGGCATTCATATTTTGTTGTTGTCCTTCAAGTACTTCTAAGTACCCTAGAACAGATGCCATCCCAGTTGCCAAAAATAGAATCCTACGTAAAAGAGCACAATTCTATATGTATGCCTAGGGTACTGCATCGTACCTCTCGGAGACACTTAAAACATCTGCTAAATTAAAATGAACCAAATGTGTATCTTTCCAGAAATCTCTAAGTCAGTAGTACCGAGCTAACCCAAGTAATAGAGTCTCCTTTGATCAGTTACTAACTTGCTGTCTGGTGTTACTATCAAAGGTTCTTCACCTGGGGTCTGTGGGTTTTTTTTTAAACATATAGTTTCCCTTAACTTTTGTATTTTATTGTGTGCATTTTAAAACATTTTTGAGGAATCTGTAGGCTGCACTGCCTAAGGGTCTGTGATACTGAAAAGCTTAAGAATTTGGGGATTAGATGATTTCTGATATCATTTCCAGTTCTAAAAACCTGTGATTTTCAATTAAAAAATTACTTCAAGTACTGTACTCTTTCTCTTTCACTAGACTGCCTGGGGTATTGAGAGGTTAAATGAGGTGCCTGAGGTAGGAATTGAACCCTCGGGCCTTGTTAGTTCTAAAGATGGCTTTTCTGTCCTCTGTACCACAATATAATCAATGAAAACCACAGTAACAGTGATATTATTGAAGACATGGTATTCATACACAATTTTACCTTCAGGGGGAAAGTATGTTATTCTCAATTAATCTGAATAATTTTGATTAGGGAAATAAAGAATACACATGTGAAATAAAAAAATGAATATATATATACATATATATGTATATTTGTAACTGTTCACTTGATATTTGAGGATTATTTATGCCAAGTATGTACAGTAAGCCATCATAGATGAAAAAATTGGTAGATGTTTCTACTTCTAAATAAAATGTTAGTATGAAAGACTGCATAATGATGTGATCTTTGGGAGTTGTGAGTCTGTATCAATCTTTCCAGTGGTTGCTTCTCTTTCCCTATGTCCCCTCACTCCCATCTTCTCTGCACTGTCTAGAGGTGATTTCTCATAGCAGTCATTTTATTTAGACCTCTCTGTTGAATCAACACACATTTGTTAAGCATTCACTTTATGCCTCATGAAGTCCTAACATTGGAGATAAAAATATAAAAGTGAAATATTCCCTGCCCTCATGTGACTTATATTCTGCACTCCTTTAGGCCTTCCATTTTATCTTTATTTGAGTTGATTTGTATTTTCATTCTGTTTTGCCTTATTATTTGTATACGATCGTGGTTGTATTGGTTCAGAGTCTGACCACAAACTGTTGTCTAGAGACAACAGAGTCTAGCTAAGCTCTCAGAATTAGTTTCCCGGGTCATTGGATTATGTAGGACACAGCCACTCATGAAACAGTCTGCTAAGGTGTGGAGGGGGCAGGTTCTCAGTGGAGAGCGGGGAGGATAGAGGATGATCTGTAATAAAGAAATAAATATTTTGAAGACAGAAAGATTGAAATATCATAGTAATAAATGTCTTATTTCCCTTACTGAATGTTGATGTACCACTCTAGAGCAGGGGTTGCTTTCTGTCCCCTAGTGCCTAATACAGGGCCTTTGCACACAGTAGGCACTAAAATACTTGTTGACTGGATAGATGAGTGAATATTTTTCAGGCAGTGTTCTGTGTGATGGAAGTATCTCTTCCCTTGAGGTCATGATTTTTATAGTGTATCCCTTTATGTCATCTACAGATAGGATAAAAAAAGACAACCATTAATATTCTTCTTCGCTACTGTGAGGCATTTATTAACAAAAATGAAAATGTGATATTTATTCAGTGAAATGGTTTTCTGAATGATTCTAGAATTTAAATAAAGCTTGTGAAATTCTTATGTACCTTCCAGTTACAAATTGTTAACAGGTTACTCTTTTTCATGCACGATAAATTTAGAAGAGTCACCTGTGTTGGGAAGGAGTATTAAGAGAGGCAGAAACTAAATTTGAATAAGATTAAAAGAAGAAAGCCTGGGATGTATGTCGCCTTTCCCTCTGCTCCTGCCTTATTTATATGCCTTTGTGTTCTTTCATGTGCCTATAATGACTGCTTTTTTGTCCTCCCACATAAAACTACCTGCATATTCTTTAAAGCCCATCTCCAATACCCTTTTTCAGGAAAAAATCTGATCCCACTCCCTTGGTTCATCAACAACTTGGCCAAACCTCTTTTTAATACTTACCATTGTGTTATTTTCTGTATCTGGTATTAATGTTGGTTATATCTCCCTGCTACCTTCTACCCTCTAAGGGAACAGGGACTTGTGTCAGTGGGTCAAAATATTGGACTGATTTTAATAAATGAAATTTAATGAAATATATAGATATATGTAAAGCCCTTCATTTGCATTCAAAATTTAATCATTGGTATAAAATGAGGGGGAGGAAAGGATAGATGAGAATCCTTATTGGGGAGGAAAAGCAGCTTTATTGGGTAACAAGTTTAATAGGAGTCAGGGATCCATAACTGCAAGGAAAGCTAATGTAGGACTTAGTTTGCATTGATAAAATTATCTGATGATGGATGTTTTAGTACTGCTAATAACCAGCCCTGATCAGACCACATGTTCAGTTTTAGGATATTGACAAATTGGCCCCAGTCCAGGGGAGGGTAATAGTGGTCATATAAGGATCAAAACTACATCGTATGAAGAGTAGTTGAAGAAATTTTGAATTCTTAGCATGGAGAAGAGAAGTTTGGAGAGTTTTGGGTCTTATGATGGCACACAGGAAGCTGCTAGATATCACTCCACATTGAGGGAGTGGCATGGAGCCAGAAGGATGCCAACTCAAATGTAGATGCAGACACTTAGTGACTTCATTTAGTCTCTGCTTGCCTTGGTTTCCTCGTTTGTAAAATGGAAATAGTAATAGATTCTATCTCCCAGGATTGCTGTGAGGATCAAATGACATAATTTTTATAAAAGTGGGTTGCAGACATCAAAGCTCTACATGATGTTTGCAAGTATCAGAACTTTGATGATGATGATGATGATGATGATGATGAGGTGTACATTTTCAGGGATGCGCAGGTCTACCATGTGGAAGAGGTATATTTTTGTTCCATTTTATCCCAGAAAGCAGATTGAGGAGCAATAATGAGTAGATAGAAGCTACAGAGAAGTAGATTTTAGATAAATATGAGAAAAAACTTCATGACAATTAGAGCTGTTTAAAAAAATAAAGGTGAAATTGGCTGGTTTTTATAAGTGAGTTCCTTATTACCAGAGACCTGAAAGCACGGACCTGGATGACTCCTTGTTGCTGTATCCTAGAAGGGTTTCTTCGTTGCTAGTTTGGGCTAGATCTCTGAGACCCTTTCAGCTTTATACTCCTGTGATTCTGTGAATTCAAGTCTGAACTAAATTTGTCACCTTTTCCCTTGATGATAAATCTGAAAAATGTTGAGGTCTTCTTTAACCCTTAGAGTTGGCTGAATATTTACATTAAAAGTAGACATCAAGAAGGAGAGAGCACTGGTTTGGGTGTTAACGAATCAATAAACACGTGTTTGTTCTGTGCCAGGTACCGTACTAAGCACTGGGGATACAGTACAATGAGGGGCTGACTTCTTCATATTTAGAATTATGAAATGTCTAAGCAAAATTAGTTGTTCCTTGTAGTATAATTTTATCAGACTGCATGAAAATAATGAAAACAGGATCTAAAAGGAACTCAATAAAAGTATCAAGTAAAGGAACATAAAAATAGTTATTTAATGTGAGTCGTGAATATTCAAAAAGCACAGGTGGTAGAGAGAGTTGCCCTGCAAAATGACATCTTTTCTCAGAAGGGAGGACAGTTAGAAGATTTCATTATGAGAACAAAATAGAAGGGTGTGGGGGAAAGAGGTGGTTTTTGATTATGGCATGGGGAGCGCAGTCCTTTAAAGATGAGTGATACACGCACACACATACACCATTATGTATGTGTATATATTTGACAATAAACTTTGGCAGTTCAGCCTTCTCTCTTGATAGTGAGTAGATCACCAATGCTATGCAACAAATCCAGATGGTGCCCCTGTGAATTACCCTTGGTGACCCAAATCTTCCTGACTCCAGGCCCAGAGTTCTATCCACTGAGTCAACTTGCTACCTAGGCTAGGCAGGAAAATAATGAGTATGCTTATTAGAACTGATCACAGGGTGGAGACCTGTAAGAGACCTGAAAGACCCTCCTTGAGAGCAGACACACCTTCCCATTTATCTTGGATTCTCTACTGCCTAACACTCAGCACGGAATAGGTATTTAATAAATACTGTGTTTGACTAAGCACCTAACTCAGAAATGTTTTGGTTTCTATTTCCCATTTTTTCTTCTTGTTCTTCTTCCCAGTTTTTTCATATCCAAGGATTCCTTTTGATATCTGAATTTACTTAAGTGGAGTCCGGTCCTGACTTTTCAGTTTTTATGAACACTGATGGTTCCCCCTTTCTTGATACGCACAACTTCTTGTATATTCTTTTAGCACTGCTTTGTTTTTTCTTTTATGCATGATTTTTTATTGATAGCTTTGAAAAAAAAAAAGGATGCTTTCCAATGAGGAATTCTATTTCTTACCATCCCTAGGACTCTTCCATTGTAACAATAAATAAGTACAAACAAAGCAAGCCAATTTTGCACTTTTTTTTTTTAACTGCTCCTGGAAAATAACCACAATTTTTTCCTCTCTGTCAAGTTGCTTTCTAAGGTCATATGGTATAAAGGGCCTTGAATTGTGTGATTCCATCTCTAGTTAATTGTTTGACCTCAGCCAAGTGTTTTAGTCACTTCAAGTGGCTTCCTTAACTATAAATTGAGTGATTGAGACATTTCATAATTCTAAATTGATAATCTTTACAGTATCATCCAGCTCTAAATTCTATGGCCCTCATCTCACTCCACTGTTAGAACTGACCACCATTTGTGATTCTTTATATGTTGATCTTTGGAACCCTTTAACTCAGAAAGTCACAGGATCACAATATTTCTGAGGTGGATAAGACCATCAAGACTAGCCCTTAACAGAATAGGAAATAATCCTGTCCAGCATATTGTGCAAGGAGTTATCTAGCTCCTACTTAAATATCTTCTAGTGACTAAAAACTCACTACTTCTGCAGGCCATAGTTGGGGGTGTTTTATAGGAGATTCCTGAGACAGTTGGCACAGTGGATAAAAGACAGACCTTCCTAGAATCAGGAAAATCTCAGTTCAGATTTGACCTCCAAGGCCCTTACTAGCTGTATGACCTTGGACAAGTTACTTAACCTTCCAATTCCTCGTTTGTGAAAAATGAGGTTAATGATAGTACTTAACCTTCCCAGGGTTATTGTGAGAGTAAAATGAGATAATATTTGTAAAGCACTTTGCTACCTTAAGATGAGATATATATATATGCTACTTATCGCTGCCAGTTATTATTAGTTGGATCAGATGTCATCTCAAGTTCTTTGGCACTTGGAGATTCTTTTGGTGCTTGAGTAGATCGGAATTGATCATATGTGAATTGGAGTCAAAATTTAAATGATCAAATTGAGAACCAATGAACAATTTTAACATG
Source organism: Bettongia penicillata ogilbyi (assembly GCA_023548195.1). Classification (NCBI taxonomy): domain Eukaryota; kingdom Metazoa; phylum Chordata; class Mammalia; order Diprotodontia; family Potoroidae; genus Bettongia; species Bettongia penicillata. The sequence continues at coordinate 4,814,867 of JAJHZJ010000260.1, read as the reverse complement.
TGTGTGCTTCCTGTAACTCCTTCCTAAAGTGAATGTGCTGTCACTTTTTTCCAGCTTTCTCCTAACATTTCCAGCAAGCATGGAAGTAGTTCATTTTTTGAACTTCAGTGTTAAACTCAAGAAGGAATACTAGTTGACTCCTCTAATCCCTCCTCTCATCTCAGAGGACTACCTTGTCAAATATTCCCACCAACAATACATTGCACCATCTGTGATGATTTTTCAGCCCCTTAAGGATATGTAGTTTTGTCATTGTAGGTCCTACCTCTATAGGCACAGTTTATTGGTCCTCCATGCCATAGTTTATGGCTGACTTGATGATGAGTTGCTCTGAATTTAAAACTAGTTTAGTCCCAGGATTAATGACAGGTTATTTGTTCCATGGCCCATATCCCCTTTGGTGTATGATAAAGGCTTTGACATTTCAGGGTCAGCTCCACTCCATGGTGAGGCATTAATATAGACCTTGATGATCAACCTAAAATATTTTGAGGTCTTCTTTAACTCTTAGATTTGGTTGAATATTTACATTAAAAATAGAGACCAAGAAGGAGAGAACACTGGTTTGGGTGTTAGCCAGTCAATAAACAGTAAGCACTGGGGATACAATTAAGGCCCAGTCCATACCTTCAAGAATCTCACAGTCTATAGAGGAGACAGCATTTAAGCTCTGTATAAACAAGACATTTACAGGATAAATAAGTAATAGAAGGGACTAAGATTAGGGGAACAGTTCTTGTAGAAGAAGGGATTTTTGCTGGGGCTTGGAGTCTGTTACTTGTAGTGTGACCTAGCTCTGTTTTCTTCTTTTAATCCATTTAATCAGATACTTAGTAACTTCTGTGTGCAAGTTCTTGTGTTAGACACTGGGGATGCAAATGGTAGTTAGTATTTTTATGACACTTAAAGGTTTATAAAATTCTTTATATATTTTTGATCCTCACCACAGCCTTGGAAGGGTAGGTGCCATTATTATCTCCATTTTACAAATGAGGAAACTAAGGCAGATAGCAGTTATGTGACTTCCACAGTAAGAATCTGAAGCAGGGTTTGATTGTAGGTCTTCCTGACCTATCTACTATACATTCTAGCTGCCATCAAAAATAAGATTGTTACCTCTAGAAGCTTCCAGTTTACTGTTAGGGATCTAATTACACAATTATGTATAGTATTAGATATGTAGTAATACAGAGAAATTGCCCTAGGAAAATTTGATTTTATAGTGAATGTTTGTATCTATAAAATGGGATAGGGGTGGTGGAATGGATCATCTATAATACGCTTGCTAACCATATATGTATATGCGTATATATACATATATATATTTGTAAGTCTGTAATTTGAGATTCATCACTCTTTATCAGAAGGCATGCTCAGAGTCTGGTTGTATCTGTTAGTCAGTGGATATATTTTTCTATTCATTAGAACACTTTTTTTATTGTTACCTAGAAGATAGAGTGAACAGAAGTATGCTGAGCTCCTTTCTACCCAAGCCTATCTGTAGTAGAAATGTCATATCTGAGAAGAAATGAAACTACAACTACTTGCTTGGGGGACACTAAGTGTAACATCCCACAGGCTTCTCTTAGGAGGAGATGGCGAGAGAGACACAGTGGCTTTGCACAGCTGGGCTATAGGGCAGAGTTGAAAGTTGGTGTAAGGTGGGATGGTGTCATTGGCATTGTTTCTTCCACGTAGCTGTTCATCCAGCTAGCCGTGCAGCCTCTACCCAAGCATAGTTCAGTGTTAAGTCATGACACTGTTTGAGAGAAGACATTTTCTGCATTCTGACTTGTTTATTATGTTCTTTTCTCCCACATCTGGGCTCTCATTTCCTTGACTGCAGCAGACTTTTCTGGCTTTATCTCACATGATTTCCTATTGTGTGTCCTATCTGTGTTCCAGCCAGACCTGACTGTTGCTATTCCCGGAGTGTGTCTAGTTCTTTCCAGTCTTGTTGCCTTTGCTTATGGTGTTGGCTGTGCCTGGACTGACCTCCGCCCCTACATCTTTTAGCCACTTAGACTGCCAGTCCTTCAGAGTCCCGTACAAATGCTTATGTGTTCCATAGGATTTTGGCATTGTAAGGGACTTCATGTAGCACAACCTGTGGCCCACCAAAGGATTTTGGGTGGCATTGTGAAAAATGTAGAGGAAAATATACTTTACATTTTTTTGTGGGCTGCCAGAAATCCTTTGACGGGCCTATGGGCCACAGGTTGTGGAGGCCTAATCTGTTGCAACTTATATCTGAAGCAAAATCATACACACACATAATATATTATAACGTAATTTATTTTACGTATTATAAATGTAATGTATAAACAATACAGAATATAGTATATAATAAAGTATTAATATAAATAAGTCAATTAAATTAGTAAATAACTATTAACAATGATTATAAATAGTATTAAAGATAAATATATTAATACATAACATAATATAATGTATAAATGTATTATGTACATATACAATACATATATTTGTATATATGTGTATATGTATGGACATGTAATTATGTGTGTATATGCATATATATACACACAAATACATACATACATACATTCATACATATATATATATATGTTTGGCATTTAAAGGTCTTTACAACCCAAGTCTTTTTAATTTTTCCTGTCTTATTAATCATTACTCCCTTGTATGTAGGTAATGGTCCAGTCATCCTGGATTTGCTGTTCTTCACACATACTACGTCATCTCCTATCTTCTTGCCTTTGCATTGGTCTCCCATCCCTGAATGCTTTCCTCTTTTACCTCTTTTAGTTTTCTTGGATTCTTTCGAGTCTCAGTTCATTTTCTAGGAGACCTCTCCTGCTCCTCCCAGTTGCTAGTGCCTCCCCCATCTGAGTTCTTCTTGGTGTGCCCCATGTCATGATTTTTCTGTAGTGACCTGGACTTCATCCCTGGGCCTCTCATCTGTGATAGATGAGTTTTTGTTGTATTTTGCCAGCGTGCCTCCATACCACTTCCTGACCAGGCCTGTGCTATTTGCCCACCCTCCTCTTCCAACTCCCCTTAATATGGTATCTTCCTCCTTTAGAATGTGCTCTTTGAGGGCAAGGACTGCTTTGTTTTCTTATTTTTGTATCCCCACACTTAGCACAGTACCTGTCACATAATAAGTTTTAATATATACTTGAATATTCTCTCCCTCTCCCTCCCCCTACCCTTCTCTCTCCACACACATTTATTTTGTATATATTCACCCCATTAGACTGTGATCTCCTTGAGGGCAAGGATTGCTTTTAATCTTTCTTTGTAGACTCTGGACTTTTCACGGTTCCTGACATGTGGTAAATGTTTAATAAATGCTTTTTGCCTGTCTGCTTGATTTTTGAATCCTGCTTTGTCATATTTATGTCAGTTCTTATATCAGTACCTAGATAGGTGTTGTCTTATTTAATAGTTAACAGAATAGCTAATCAAAACAAGCTTTTTAACTGCCTAGGATCATGATATTTAGTGATGTAAAGGAGGCACCAGTAGATTTGGAGTCAGAGGATTTGCTTTTGTCATGATGTGATACAGGACAAGGTTATGAAACCTCCCAGGACCTCAGTTCCTTCATCTGTAAAATGTGTTTGGATTAGATCATATCTCAGGACCTAAGTTACAGAGGTGGTAACTCTTTAAGTTTATCATCTGTAACTCAATCCAGCCTCCTTGTGTGACAAGTAGGGAAACCAATGAGAAATGAAATGACTTGCAATAACTGTACAGGTATTAAGTGGCAGCTAGGATTTGATTCCAGGGCATATGTTGAGATGTTGTATATATGTGATATATAGTTAGGAAGTATAAAGTTTATTTTATATAACATGCCATATATTATGTATTTATAGGATTTCTTTATATGTATGTATATACATATATATGTACATTTTATTTTGTATGAATATATTATCTCTTCAATATATATGCATGTTGTTTCCCTTAATAGAATATAAGCTACTTGAGGGCAGGGGCTGTTTTCTTTTTGTCTTTGGATCCCCAGAACCTGGCACATGTCTGGCAACATAGCAGGAACTTTAAAATGCTTTTTGATTGCCATTTGAAAACACTAGGGATACTTTCAGATTTGGACAGAACATATATGATCCTGATTCTACAAATACTACCTGAACCCAAGTAGGGTATTTGTGCTGTGAACCTATCACAAAACAGTGGTCATCTATTTTGCCCATATAAATTGATACTGCTATCAGTGGCAACATTTTGAAATACTAAGGATGATATTTAACTTTAATTTGTAACCCTTCCTTCCTGCAACTTGTCCTTTATCTTAGTGCATGCCCTTATGCACATTCTTAAAGCTCTTTTGGTTGCTATGAGGCCTGGATGTCTGGCTCTTGGAGGCATCTAGCTAATTCTTCCCTCCAAAATCATGTGCTCTTTGATGAAAAGACCATTCCTTGAAAGAAGTCATAGCTTTGAACTACAGCAAATCCTACATACCAGGGTTTAGAAGATTTAAATTAAGATGGCTTGGAAAATAGGCTTCTTAAAGCAGTAAGACTCTCACCAATTCAATTTCATAAAAGAAAACTGAAAGATTCAGAGGCTGGGTAAGGTACATTAGAGTAGAAGATATGGTTAAGTGGAAAGACCACTTGGTTTGAAGTCAGGTGATGGAAGCAGCATTGTGGATTTAGTGGTTTTCATCCTTTTTGGAGCATGAGGACCTCTTTTTAGCATCAAATAAAATGTGTGAATTTACAAAGGATTATACTATTTACACCCACTGATTCAGAAAGTACTTGAAGCTGTTAAATGAATTTGTACCTTACTAATCACATAATCATGGGCATATATTTGGGGGCAAGCTGAGTGTCTCAGTAGATAGGACACTGGGCCTGGAGTCAGGAAGATCTGAGTTCAAGTCCAACTTCAGATACTTGCTAGCTATATGACCTGGTTTCCTTTTCTGTGAAAAGGAGATGATGTTTCCTAGGGTGATTTTGGGGATCAAATGAGATGATAATTGTAAAGCATTTAGCAACAGTGTCTGGCACGTAATAAGTACTATATAAATATTTGCTTTTATTTGGAGGCGGGTAGGTGTAAATGGATAGAGTATTGGGCCTGGAACTGGGAATATCTGAGTTCAAATGCCACCTTAATCACTCACTAGCTGTGTGATCCACCAACAAGCTATTGTACTAATCTAGATGTGATGTGATGAGGAATTGCACCAGGGTGGCGGTGATATGAGAGGAGAGAAGGGGACGTATTAGGAGAGATACTGATTAAGTAATATCAACAGGTCTTGGCAACACGTTTTATGTGGGAGTGAAAATGATTGGCCAGTCCAAAATGATACAGTAGTAGGGAAGGTTTGAAGAGGAGAGCTCAGCATTGGATAATGTGAGTTTAACTGTCTGTATGGCATCCTGTTTGAGATGTCCAGTAGGTAACTGGGGATAGGGCCAGATAAGTCCGATTGAGAATCATCCCCATGGAGATAACAATTAAATTCAAGGGAACTGGTGAGATCACTAAGTGGAATTACATAGAGGGAAAAGAAAAGGCCCAGGACTGAGCCCTGAGGGATTAAGTGACTTGCCCAAAGTTTGAAGCCTGCTGTCTAGAAGCTACCCCACCCCCAGTTCCTTCTGTTCTCTTCCTTCTCTCCTTGATCTTCCTTTCCCTCACCCTCAACACTTACTCATTATAGTCATGTTATATGTTTTGTTGAAGCTAAATAAAGATCAAAATAAGGATGCTTGTGAGCATATGGATTCATGGACCCCTTGTTATAACTCTCAGGCCTCTCAGGAATCCACAGTTCACAGCTGGGAGACATATTCCCCCTCTTTCCTTTCATTTGAAAGTTAGAAAAAAGAAAAGTTTCTCAATTCCCTCTTTTACTCACCCAAGAATACCTTAGGACTCAGGGATGGGGAGCTTATGGCTTTGAGGCCATATGTGGCCTTCTCAGTCTTCAAGTATGGCCCTTTGACTTTATCCAGACTTCACAGAACAAATCCCCTTAATAAAAGGATTTGTTCTGTAAAACTTGAACTCAGTCAAAAGGCTACACTTAGAAGGCCACAGGTTTCCCACCCCTGCTAGGTTATCCAGGTAGTAAAATCCCACCTTCTTCAGGAAGCTTACTCTCCATGTATATTAATTCTTATGTCTTCCCTCTGGAGATGATTTCAAAATTATCCTTTCTGTAGCTTATTTGTACACAGATGTTTGCATGTTGTCTTCATTACCCTGTGAGCTCCTTGAGAGCAGAGACCACCTGCTATGTTTTACAGTGCTTAGCACAGTTCCTGGCACATAGTAAGAGTGTGATAAATGCTTATTGGGATTTGGACCCAGCTCTAATACAAGGGCAAGAATACTAGATATAAGGTCAGATGACTTGGCTTTGGATCTTGCATTTGTTAGTACCTTTTGTGGCCTTGGGCAGATCAAGCCTCAGTATCCTCAGCTATAAAATGATAGTGGTATATTATGTGATATCTCATGTCTCGTCCAGCTCTAACATCCTGTGAAGTATAGTTACAGTTACATTGTTTTTCAGTGTTGATATGGATACAGATATTCCTGGCCTAGTATCACTAAGGCCTGAGTTTAGTCAGTCAGTCAGCAAACATTTATTAGGCATTTCCTCTGTGACCTGCTCAGTGTCAAGTGCTTTGAATACAAATACAAGCAGAAGACAGACAGGTCTTGCACTCAAGAGTCTTACTTTAGAGGGGGGAGGGACGCGTGGGGAGGGACAACACATAAATAGAAGCTGGAAAGAAGAGGGAGAGCCACAAAGGTGGGATAATAATAACAATAGCAATACTAACATTTATATACCATTTACTATGTATCAGGTGCTGTGCTTGGCACTTTACAGTTATTATCTCCTTTGATCATGATAGAGAAAGTTCAGAATGCAGTCTGGAGAGGAATGAGACATGGCTGGCACACTCCTTAAATAAAGATCCTGGGAGCAGTGTCAGCTGCTGTGGGTACCTCCGGTGTATTAATTCCAGCGCTGGAAGGAGCTTTTAGGGTGAAGAGGTTTCTGGGGCATTGCAGAGAAAGATGGGAGTGCAACCTAGAGAGGAATTAGGCATTTAATTACTGGGGCAAAGTTAGTTTGATAGATGCAATGTCATTAGTGGGCAGTCTGCCAAACAAAGTTATTGTGGGACTTGGTAATCCTGTTATAGTATTTTAGTATGGTTTGTTTTTTAATGACATTGCTTTAAAATTATATTAGTGAGGATGACATCATACAGGGTATTCCCGTATATGAGAAATAATGTTCTTGGTATAGCTTTTAATATATTCCCTTTTAGATTATCCACATAATTTTGTTCCTCAGCCCCCCCCCCCCCAACCCCCTCTTTTTGCCAGTTTGGGTACTGGCCTCTAGATACTCACCTCATGGTGAATTTAGATTTGATAAGTGTTGAAAAGAAGCATAAGGCATTTAAATTAAACAAACACTTAGGCAATAAGGGAGCTATGATAATAGCTGACATTTATATCATGTACTCTTAAATTTGGAAAATGTTTTGTAGACATCACCTCATTTTATCCTTACAAGGGAGGCAACATGGTGCAGTGGAAAGAGCTCTGGTTAGGGAGCCAGAGGTCCAGGGTTCAAATCTCACATCTGTTGTATACTGCCTGTGTGTCCCTGGACAAATAAATTAATCCCCTTAGGCCTCAGTTTCCTCACCTGTAATATGAAGATAGCCCCTACTGTCTCAGCTCTAGATCTGTGACCCTATGGGAGCCCAGTAACCAGGTACTAAAGTTTTATCATTATTCCCATTTTACAGATAAGTAAACTAGGACTCACAGAGTGTCAGTGACTACCCAGTCACACAGCTATTAAAATGCCAGAAGCAGGGTTTAAACTTAGGTTTTTCTGACATTTGGTTTAGTACTTTATTACTCTCTTCTCATGGAAAACACATTATGTTAATTCAGTCACTTTTGCACTGAATATGTCAGGATTTCAATATTTCAAGGCTCTGTAATATCTCTGTTTCCATCACTTGTTTTTTTCACTTCTATACCTTAGCTGTTACTGGTTGTGCCCCCAAAATTCATCACAGTAAGTAACATGATGATGAGCCTGTCCAAGCCAGCAAATCTGCTCTTATATGAAAATCGTATAGTCCGTCACCAGGTCTATATCCAAAGCCTTTCTGACATGGAAAAGCCTGTGCTGGGACAGGTTTTTTTGCACTCACATTCTCCTCTGTGCTGAGACAGTGCCAAGACTAAAATGGAGAGGTTCATGGGAATACTTTTTGGAAAGAGCAGTCTGGGTTCCCTGGGTTCATAAAAATTCATCTTGCATTTGGGGTAGGAATTGCCTTAGGCTATTTCAGCTTCTTTGTATTTAAATTGGAAATATTAATATTATCGATTGGTCTAGAGAGACCTTAAAGTTTCAGCCTGTTTCCTCATCTGTGAGTGGAGAAAATGATGTTTTCAGTCCTTATTTCACAGGGTAAGGATGAAAGGAGATATAATATATGTAAAGTGCTTTGTTCCCATAAAGCATAGTAAGAGTTTAAGATGCACCAAAATTTATTATCTTGTAATAGTGGTCTTTTTGTAGCTATTGAGCACCAGGGTGGAGCTGAAACAAGAGAAATCCATGATAGCTGAATACAAGGCATAACCTTATACCTTAGACATTTAAAAGTAATACAGGCTCACTAACTGTTTTAGTTCTCTATGTCAGTGAATAGAGACTGAAGTTGCTAGATTTTCTCCCATGGTACAGGAGAATGGAGAAATAATCTGATTTTTTTCCAAGGGAAAAAAGCATAGAGAACAAATATAGCCATTTGAAACCCCACACTTGGCCATTTCAGTTTATAATGGAACTCTAGTCTCCTGTCTCCTAAGTTAATAACAGTTGGGGTTGTGGAGGGACATGCTTTTACTGTACATAGGAAGACTTACTACATGTGGGCAAGGAATTAGAATTATAGTGCTACAGTCCTGACTTTTAAGAGTTTGAGTTTTTAACCATGATGCTGCATGGAAATGTCTTTTGCAGAGAATAAGATTGCAAGCAGTGTATTTGGAGAGCCCTCATACCTCCTTCACTGTATGGTTGGTTATGTTCTGTCAACTTTCACTGAGGAAAAAAGGTTCCTTTGCTTATAAAAATGTGCCCTTGGAATTATGAACTATGTGACTAATTCACAGTCTGAAACAGCAGTGCATGATGTAGTAGAACAGACAAGGTTGGAAGTTCAGTTGGAATTTTTTGTTCTTTTTTTCTGAATTGGATCACAGATCATATTTAAAAGGGGTCCTATAAATGGAAGTCCTTAAATAGAAAGTGATTGTCATTTTAAATGACTCATCAGATAGAAGTACAGTCAGTTATTGAACAGTTTATTCAACCTGGAGCTGGTCCTCTCTATCCACCTGAGTTATGAGGTTCAGCCCCTCAGGAATGAACTCCCTGTTGATACACAGCTGGCTCTGTGTCCCACCTTCCCACTCTTGGCACACTGCAAATCTAGGACCAGTTCTTCCTGCTCAAGGAATGTGCATCTTGTCACTAGTTCTTCTGCCCCATTCCTGAGCAAAACAAGGGAACTTAGTGTTTCTCAGAACACAGAAAATTTAGTGTGGAGAAATGCTGAGGCTGACTAATGAACCTTAATTTATTTCCAAGACTGTCCTGCTTTACGTGATTAAATGCTGCCTTAGCCCTTTAAAGAAAGCTAATGTCTTATAACTTGTTAATTTACTAGAAGAGTTTCATGGAATCAAAAGAGGTGGAAAGGAATTTGGAAGTGCTTAGTCCAGCCTCATTTAAAAAAAAACCAAAACCTTTTAAACAATTTATTTTTTAAATGAACTAAGATCTATTTTCTCTTCCTCTCACTTTCCCCTTTCTCTGTGGGGAAAAAAAAGACAAAAAGTCTTGTAAGAACTCCAACATCATTTTACAAATGAGGAAATTGAGGCCTAGAGAAGGGAAGAGTCTTATTCCAGATCATACAGCTAATTAATGGCAGAATTGAAATTGATTTTCCCAAACCTTTCTCCTTTCTCCTTCAGCATGTTGATTGAGAATAAGCTATAATGAAGTGTCTGATCTATATATTTTTTGGATGATTAAAGACTCTGATGTGGGGAATGAAATATAGTGCTTCAGGAAGCCATGGGCCTGTGGCCCTTCTTTTTTTTACTAACTCCTGTCCTTCAGTTTTGCACTTCATCCTCTTTCCTTCCTGCTTCTTTTGGAAATTTGCACCTTCAGGAATCTCATCTCTCCCCAGTATTCATTCTCTTCTTATCTCCTGCCTCTCCCCTGTTTCTAAAAACAAAATCAAACCTTCACTAAATCGTAGTATCTCTTTCAACTATATTTCTTTTTCATAGCCAAGCTCCTTTATACACCCATTGCCATCTTTGTCACCATCTGCTCACTTGAGTTCCACCACTGCCCTCTGTCTAGTCACCAGTGACCCCTCTTCTCATTCCTCACCATTTGATACTGTTGAGCATTCCCTCCTTCTGGAAACTTTATCCTGGATTTTTCATAGAGTTATCTAAATGGAGTTGGCTCTAGGTTACTAAGAGTCAGTTCAGGTCCCTGCACTAGCAGCTGCTAAATCATGCCCCCATATTTAGTGTTGCTATACTACAGATCCACTTAGACTTAGCACCCCTAAATCATATTGGACTCTTCCTTTATCCCTTACATTCAGTTGTCTAGTTCCTTCTATTGTTTCCCCCTTGTGTCTTCAATTTATAGTGTCTTGGGATTGACTTTGGTAGTGCTTTCAAATGGCTAATGCTAATGATGGTTAAAATTGTTCAGGTTTCTGTCCATTTATAAAACACTTTCCTCACAGCTCCCTTGTGGATGGAGAGATCATCATCTAAGTTATATTATCCCTCTTTTTAGAGATGAGGACATTGAGTTTCAGAGATTTTCCCATGCTTGTGGTTTCATGCCTAGGAACCTTGATCTTCGGACTGCCAAGTCTGATGTTCTTTCCATTGGGTCGTCCTGGAAAGTTGATGATTATATTGGTAATATTTGTCTTCTTCATTCTTTCCTTTCCGCGTACTAGCTCTGTTCTTACAGTGTTCAGTTTCAGAAGTTTGATCCTTGGCTTTTTTCTCTTTATTTCTGTTCACCTGTGTCTGCCACAAACCCAAGTCTGAGACTTGCCTTCTTGATAGGGACATTGGACATGTTCAGTAGGCAGCCTGTGCTTTGATTCTCTATCCCTTTCTGACTTGATAAGTGCTTTTCTTTTTCTTGGCTATGTAAACATTTCAGATGTCTCAATGGGAGATTTGCCAACTTTGTCAGCATCTCTCCCATGAAATTGTTATCTTCCTTTGTATTTCACCCCCCTCATGCTTCTTTTAAGCCATCAGCCACTTAAAATGCAGTCTGTCAAGGAAGTGCATGGGATTAGTCTTAATATAATTTCTCTTTTTTGCTAAGCAAACAAACAAACAAAAAACTCTCAGAATTGCGCCAACTGGGAATTGCTTTCTGATACACAGTCCAGTGTAGCAGTAAATAAATGAGCAAGCTGTTCTATTTTGGACTGTGCTGAGCTTTTTCTCCGTCATCTTAATAGTGTCTTACTAAGGTGTTCAACTCCCTCACTCCTTTTCACATAACCACAGTAGTTGCTACAGAGGAAGTGGAAATTGTAAAAAGATTCTGCAAGACTGACTGCTGAGGTGATAGTTTAAAATTTCAAATAGGGCCCTTGAATTTTTTTTTTGTTTTCTTGGTCTTCTCAACATCTTCTGACTTGTACAGAATGATGAAGTGCTTATACTGAGAAATTTAAAGGTTGAGCTTCTCACTGTCTTGTTGTTCTTATCTTTTCCATCTCTCTCTGGTCAGATAGAATTTTCCCTCTTTTTATTTGTTTCTGAGTTGCTTTAACTTAGTGTCTTATCCTTGGAAGAGTAAAAGGAAGTTCTTAGGACTTTCAGTGCATAATGGAGAGAGCTTTGGCCTGGAGGAAGTCGGAAATTCTGAGTTTTAGTCTTGACCGTGTTACTAACTGTGTGACCTTGGAAATGTCACTTCTCTGTTGGTCTCAGGTTCCTCATTTAGAAAACAGTGAAGTTGAACTAGATAGAATTAAACATGTTTATTTTAAATACTTGTTAAATGAAAAACACCCTACTAGGAGCTCAACATTTGAAGTGTGTCAGTGACCATTTTAAACTCAGAATTGAATACAGTTCTCCTGATCTGTTGAGGACATGGTATGATGGGGCCATGACTTAACTCATCATAGATAGTATATGTCTGTTAATGCAGCCTAAGACTGCATAAGATTTTCTGCTGTCATGTCCTGCTGTTGACTCATATCAGACGTTCAGTGAAAATCCCCAGATCGTTTAATGTGAGGGTCCCACCGTTTAAGAGGGTGTTTTCCCCATACCTACTTGGCAATAATTTCGTGCTTTGCTTTTATTTCTCTTATTTAAGCCTCTAATGCAGAAGTGATTTGCAGTTTATATACCTTTGTATTCCCCAACCCACCAGTGTTTTTTACATCTACCCTTATATATACATAATGTATGTGTATATATATATATATATATATGTATATATATATATATATATATATATATGTATATATTAACTTACCAGTATTGAGGCTGACATCATGTTCAGATTTATCCAGTGGCTAAATAAAGTAATAGGTACTTAATAAATGTTTGTCAATCATTGTACAATTTAGGAAGGACAACTATTAAGACTTTTTTTTTAAGCCATGTTTATACTCTTGAGAGATAAGAGCAATCAGTATCCTCAGTGGTCACTATAAAAAACATAGATAAGCAGGTAAGGTTGCTGGGGGGCTTACTTATTATTAGTTCCTGACTTTCACTTAATTCCATTTCATCAAGCTTTTCCCACCTGTGAAATAAGAGACCATATGTAGAGACATTATAGTACCTAATATGCCTAATATAACTAAAGGTAATTAAAGTCTGTTGGCTCTGGATTCAGAGAATCTGGGTTTGAATCTTGGCCCTGTTGGTGACTTATGTGATTTTGTGCAAATCCCTTAACTTCTGAACCTCACTGAGTTCCTCATATGAAGGACAAGGATGTTGGTTAATACTATCTATCTTTAAGAACTTTCTAACTCTAAACCTGTGATTCATATGATCCTATGACCAGCTGTTCAGATAGGCCAATGGAGGTCAAAACTAAGTCAGTGTGTTATGAAATTTTGATTTGTCAAAAATGTATCTTGTGACATCCTTGGTTTCTCCACACCTTTTGGCCATTACTTTATAAAGTTGAAGGTTGCCCTAACTTGGAGGGCTCTGATTGCTGGGATGATTTTTGTGACTCTTCCTCTCCCATTACTGGGGAAAAAGATTCAAATGATCTGGCCTTAGAAGTTCTAAAATACAGGTTTCCTAACTGTGAGACACAATCCTATCATATCCTAAAAGAAAATAACTCTTGAGACATTAGGACCTTATTTGAGAGCAAATCATAAGTTATTGACATGTTTTAGAACAATCAGTCTTTCAGAATGTGGCTTTGGTAATGAAAGGTCCTCTTTTGTCCGAGGACCAGCCTAGCTGAGTTAAGATCTTCTCCAGAACACTAGCCCCTGGTTAATGAACTACTCAGATGAAAAGGAGTTTCAATCCGCCTAGGCCAGTGGAATAATGGAATGACTCTTTTAAATATTTGAGTAAACAATCCAGTAACCAAATGCAAGGTGGAGTAAAGGTGGGCAAGTCTAAAGTGAGGAAAATCACTTGGGAAACTATCATTAGTTTAACCTTGATCTGATAAAAGCCTGAACTGGTGTGATGGTAATGCAAGCAGAAAGGAGGGGGCAGACAGATCAAGAGACAGTAGAACCAATGAGATGTATCAGTTGACCATTTATGAGGGATAAAGAAGAGAAGGAAGAGTCAAAGGACCATTCAAAGATGCTAAGCAGATGATTTCACTTCTTGACATGTTGAGTTTAGAGTAGCATTGCGGGAGGCCCCAACTGAAATGTCCAGGAGGAGGTTAGAAATACAAGACTGAAGCCCAGAAGAAACTTCAGGGCTAGAGATAAAGATTAGGGAGGTAAGCTGTCATTTATACAGCACTTTAAGATTTGCAAAGCTCTTTTACATATATTACCTCATTTTATCGCATAATAACTCTGGGAGGTAGGTGCAGTTATTATCTCCATTTTGTAGATGAGGAAACTGAGACTGAAAAAGGTTGTAATTTGCCCAGGATCACACAATTAGCAAATGTCTAAGACTGGATTTGAACTCAGGTCTTCCTGACTCCAGGTCCAGTGCTCTATTCACTTTGAGATTTATCATCTTCATAAAAGGTATTAAAGAAGCCTGTGAGAGCAGTGCATCCCCAATGGGGGAGAGCAGAGGGAGCATGTCCAAGGACAGCCCTTTGAAGAAATCTCATTTAGGGAACAAGAAGAAAAAGGAGCTTATCAAGGAGACAAGAGTCATGAAGAAAAGTAAACTCAAAAGCAGTACAATGTACAATGAGAACATAGCTTCAAGAACAAAAATAGTCTACTTTATCAAATCCAGAATCTGTCAAGGCAATTGAAGAATAAGAAAGGTCATTCGGTGGCATAATTTAAAAAAAGAGACAGTAAAATGAAGATCCAAAAGTCTGACTGCATCACAAACTGGCAATGTGGCAACTTGACCAAATCATTTAACTACTTGTTAGGTTTCATTTTCCTTATCTGTGATAAGACTTTTCCTTGTCCTGCTCTAAAATCCTGAGACTCTGATTCAGTGTCTTGTCAAGTCAGTCAGTACCCATTGTGTGCTAGGCAAAATGCTCAACACTACTTGGGGATACAGGTAAGCTTAGAACAGGCAGTAGCTTGCCTTGTGTGCTAACTCAATATAGTGATTGAGAGGTAAGTCACTGGTAACCTTTGAAAGAAATAGTCTTGTAGTAGAGTGTGATGGAGCTAGAAGCCAGAGTGGAAGGGGTTTAGGAGCACATGTGTGGTTTGTCCTTTGTTTTCACAGAAGACCTTGTCATTAGAAAGATGATGCCATTGTAGTTCAAAAGAAAGGAGATAGTCAAGAGAATTTGAACATGGAAGTAGGACTGAGTATTGATAGAGGAGAAAGCTATTGAGATGAAAGGGAATTGGTGGAGGAGTTGATAGAGAAGAGAAGATATTAGAGATCTCAAGATCCCTGGTGGAATCACCTTCAATGAAAGTAGCATGGAGACTGGAAAGAGTGCTTAAATGGGACTGAGGAACTGCATTCTGTCCCAGCTTTGCTGCTGTCTGACTGTATCATTTTAAACAAGTCACTCTACTTCAATATAGGCCCAGTTTTCCTTATCTAGTAAGGGAAGGAGCTGGACTGTATAATGTTCAAGGACAGTGCCAACCGAAAATTTTTCTTTCTCTTTAAAGTAGAAGAGGTCAATTACCAAATGGGAGGGATGTGAGACTGGGAGCTGGAGGAAGGAGTATGAAAATGGTTTGGAATAGCTGCTTTGAGCAATGAGATTACTCAATATCAACAGCAAAAAAATCAGTAAAACAATTACCAAGCAACAATGAGGCCCCAACCGAGGGTTAAAGAGCATGGCATTGTCTTGGACCTAGAGAATGTATTCTTGTTAGTTTTTCTAATAAGGACAGAAGTGGTGGAGAAAGCAGATTGTAGGATTGACCAAGGATTGATGATTGTCATGATGGGCGAAGCAAAAGTCCAGGTGTACTGTAGGTGCTAGGGAGGGTAGCATTAAAGTAGTTAAACCATGAGAGCTATATTAGGTAGTGAACCTGTTGAACCTATTCATTCAACAAATATTTATCAGTTGCCTGCTTTGCAGAAGGCAGTATGCTGGGCACATGAATACAGAAACAAAAGCAAAAACACCCTAAAAATCCATTGATCTCAAGGTGCTAAAACATTCTGCTGGTCAAAAAAAGAAACTAGAAAGAAGCTGCTGGCTTGGGAAGGTGAGAGGGAGGAAGGGAGGTAAAGATATATACACTTCAAAATGGACTTTGGTGGATGTTGGTAGTGGAATACCATTTTAGAAATGGCAGAAAAAAGGAGCAAGAGGCAGGCCAACTCATTTTTCTGTACTAAAATTAGTCATGGGAAAGTGGAAAAAAATTACAGGGGAAATTCTGTCATCTGGGGAAAGCCTGGTCTGAAGTTTGGGATATTTGTAGGGAAAATTCTTTCCAGTCAAAGAATTTGTACATTGTAGAATGGGGGCTAAAAAGACATTAAGAGAATAGCTTAGTATAGGAGATGAGCAGAAGGAATGGGAAAGTGAGGGGCAGAGCTAGGTAGGAATGATTGTTAGTAAGGAAGAAAGACAGTTGTGTTTAGGGTGGCAGATATAGATAGCAGACAGGAAAGAACAAGAAAGTCAATGTGGTTGTGGTGCACTAAAGGCTTATGTTATAGGGGAATGATAGATGACCAGATGGAAGATGGCCAGCACCTCGTTAGGGAAGGAGATTGGAGAGTTGACTGCCCTAGCATTCCAGTTGGAATGTTGGTATAGAAAATTCTTTTTTTTTTAAATATAAATTTATTTATTTAACTTTTTACATTCATTTTCACAAAATTTTGGGTTCCAAATTTTCTCCCCATTTATCCCCTCCCCCCCCCCAATACACCGAGCATTCTAATTTTCCCTATCACCAATCTGCCCTCTCTTCTATCATCCTTCCCTTCTCTTGTCTTCATCTTCTCTTTTGTCCTGTAGGGCCAGATGACTTTCTATTCCCCATTAACTGTATTTCTTATTTCCTAGTAGCAAGAACAATACTCAACAGTTGTTCCTAAAACTTTGAGTTCCAAATTCTCCCCATCCCTCCCTCCCCACCCATTCCCTTTGGGAAGGCAGGCAATTCAATATAGGCCATATCTGTGTAGTTTTGCAAATGACTTTGATAACAGTCGTGTTGTGTAAGACTAACTGTATTTCCCTCCATCCTATTCTGCCCCTATTCGTTTCTTTTGATCCTGTCCCTCCCCGAGTGTTGACTTCAAATTGCTCCCTTCTCCCATTGCCCTCCCTTCCATCATCCCTCCCTCCCTGCTTATCTCCTTCTCCCCTACTTTCCTGTACTGTAAGATAGGTTTTCATACCAAAATGAGTATGCCTTTTACTCCTTCCTTTAGTCGAATGTGATGAGGGTAAACTTCATGTTTTTTTTCTCAGCTCTCCTCTTTTTCCTTCCACTAAAAAGTCTCCTGCTTGCCTCTTGAATGAGGTATAGAAAATTCTACTGAGGACATTAGCTCTTTGTTGATTTGAAGGGACAAACCTGTAGTTGGATGTGTTCGGGTCTCTCTTGTGAATAGTCTCACTGGCACGTTGTAAAGACCCTGGCCCAATGTGATCTACTCTTTGTCTTGAAAGATACTTCTCCCCAGAAAAGCATTATGGTTCAGTTGAAAATGAGCTGGCTTTGATTTCAAGGTACTCAGTTTCAGATCTTGGCTCTGCCACTTATGAGCTATTTAACTTTGGGCAAAACATTTAACTCAGTTTCTTTATCTGTAAATTCGAGGGGGGTTGGACTGGATGTTCTCTTAGCTTCCATTTAGCTTGAATGCATATGATCCTATGATCTTTACTTGACTTGCCCTTCATTCCTACATTTCTTCTAATTCTAGCTTGATTCTGGAATGTCTTTTCCACTCTGGTTTTCCTGGCTGTTATCTTCATTCAAATTCCTGAGTTTATGGTTATGGGCTTCTGCAAAGCAACATAGCAAAGCACAGGGTGCCAGATTTGGAGTCAGGAGACCTTGGTTCAAATCTAACTTAGGACACTTTAACATACCTTTTCTATGTGGACCAGTCACTAAACCATAAAAAGAGTAATAATCAATTTCCTGCACCTGGTACTCACGCCTAATCTCTGACAGATCATAATACTCCTTTCATTCGATAAATCCAATAAAAATCCTTCACCTAATAAATAAATAACAAGATTTCCTAATATTTAAGAAGCTCTGGGCCTAGCATAGTGCCTGGCATATATCAGGTACTAATGATTGTTACTTGATTTCATTTCAGCTTCATAATAACCCTGTAAGCTATGTGCAGCAGTGAGTACTTCCATTTAGTTTAGCAAGATGAGAAGAGTGGTATAGTGGAATCCTTGCAGGATTGTATTATTGTATTACCTACTCTCATTCAATTCAGCAAGCATTCATTAATCTCCTGTGTTGGATACAGGGATACAGACTCCCCTGCCCTCAAAAAAATTCCCATTCTCTTGACCTCGGAGAGTGCAGCATGTACACAAAGCACAATAAGTAAAATACAAGGAATATACCCATTAAATTCATAGTAATTTCCTTAAATTACTGCTAATCAAGACAGACTTAGTCTCAAGGGAACTAGGAATTCCAAGAGACTGAAAGGAAGAACGTAAACATTTGAAGCACGAGGAGCAGTCTGTGCAAAGGAGTCTGGGAAGGAAGAGGTGGAATACCCAGACTGGGAAACATCCGAAGGGAAAAGGGCTGTGCAAACCGTCGAGGTACCACAGAAATGGGAGTGTCTATCGTGTTATTATTGGTATCATAGAGAAGCACAGATACACTGTTGTTCAGTCATTTTCAGTCATGTCCAACTCTTCATGACCCCAGTTGGGGTTTTCTTGACAAAGATGTTGGAGTGTTTTGTCATTTCCTTCTACAGCTCATTTTACAGATGAGGAAACTGAAGCAAAAGAAAGTGAAATGACTTGCCCAGGGTCACACAGCTAGGAAGTGTCTCAGGCTGGATTTGAGTCAGTAAGATGATTCTTCCTGACTTTAGGTCTGGCCTTACTTTGCCCAGACACCCTTGCACACAGTAGGAGTATAATAAATAATTTGACTTGAATGGCCCAGTTCTGCTGTTAGCCACTGTTGTCTAGAATTTTTACCGCGGTTTTTTTTTTTTTTTTTTTGCTTTTGTTTTTTTCAAATGAAGAAGGGCCTCCTGTGGTATTCTTTTGGGCCTAAGCCACAGCTTCCTTCCCCCAGCTCCATTGCCATCATTTCATATGTGATAGCAATAGAAATATCTTACATTTCCATGTTTCTCTGTGGTTTTACATGGTACTTTTACATGTAGTATCTCATTTGATTCTCATAGCAGCCCCAGGAAGTAGACAGGAGTCATAATTCCTAGTTCATAGAAGAAGAAATGGAGACCATGGCATTATTATGTAATTCCTATCACACAAATTAGTTACCATAGATAGAACTAGAACCTAAGTCTTCTGATTCTTCCTCTAATGCTGTTTTTGCTATATTGTCATGTACTCAGGAAAAGTAAATAGTTCATCTTAGCTTGAACAAAACAGAATTAAGAAAACATCAAATGCTAGGAAAAAAGCATATAATACATAATATAAGCAAATCTAAATAAGTTTAAAGATTTTCTTCTGTTTGGAATATTCCCTGAGTAGAATTCCTTCCTTTAATATGAATCACTGAAAGTTGACTATGTTGGGAAATCTTAGCTGGGGAGAGGCTGTGCAAGTTTCACCAGTATGCGTAC
This sequence comes from Bettongia penicillata ogilbyi, assembly GCA_023548195.1. Taxonomy (NCBI): domain Eukaryota; kingdom Metazoa; phylum Chordata; class Mammalia; order Diprotodontia; family Potoroidae; genus Bettongia; species Bettongia penicillata. Next base: position 4,795,304 of record JAJHZJ010000260.1, on the reverse strand, counting down.
AGTGTTTGAAAGCACATGTCAATGCAAACTTTAATAATGAATTGCCCTGCTAGGAAGTGTTTTAATCACTCAGTGAAATTAGAAGTTGGAGAGTTCCTCTCTGACCCACAAATCAGATTGGTAAACCCCTTAGTTTGCCTGATCTTACCAAGCAGTGGGTACTCTAGGGTCACATAGCCTTCTGCCCTTTCATTGATAATGCACATTTACATGCGGCACTTTTATTTTCACATTGACTTCCTGTCACACTTAGTTTGAGGTTAGCTGAATGCATGCCCAGTAAAGGTGTACTGCTAGAGTTTCACTGAGGGCAAGAAACAAGTAGCACGGTTTATGTTGATCTAAAGAAGGAAGTCGTGAACAATGGAAAATTGATAGTTTGTAAGGTGACATTTCCTCTTTTGCTGCAAGGAAACATTTTTTTCTTCATGTGAGAAAATTCATAGACTTTCCCTTTGAATAAAATTTGCTGTGTGATTGATTTAATAATATTATGGTTCCATAATTGGCTGTACAGAAAATGTATTTTGGATGGTCCATTTAAAAATCCAGAAATGATGAGGATCTTTGAGTGGATAGTTTGGGAGTAATGGAATTTGGGTATGTTTTTGTTTTTTTTTAAATGAGATAAATATCTGGTTTTCAGAGAGGACAGTGTCTACCCCAGAATGGAGTTTCCCATTTTTGAGTTGCAGTTCCACAGTTGGGCAATATAACTGTAATTCCAGAATATCACAAGGCTAGTCTGTCTTGCTGCTATTGACTGTTACAAAAATAAATTGCAAAGTAATCTCATATGTCAGTCCCTGTTTTCAAAGTCTTTTTCCTTCCCAGTCTACTATTAGAAAATTGTGTTAACTCCTTCCCCACCCATTACTACCACTGCCAACCAATGGTCTCTTAAGAGGGGGCCTAAAGTTTTACATTTCTGTGAGGTGGAGGTAGCAACATTGTATGACGAATATGGGCACAATCTTTTGTTTGAATTTTTGCCAAATCACATTTACTTTAAAATAATCTGAGTCTGTGGAATTTTCGCTGATCTGTCCACGTTATTTCTTGATTACTCTCCCACACTCAGTCATATCCCATATTACTAAAGAAAAAAAAAAGTGTGTTTGGCTACATGTAGCTTTCCTCTTGAAAATCAAAACAAGAAAAAAAATGGCAGTATTTATTTTAAATTTTCACCTGTTTTTTCTTAGCCTTTGTACTGATCTGCCTGGTTGATTTAAGAGATCAAAGTAATTTTACTTATAAAAAGCAAACTGCATCTGTGCTATGAATATTTCAGCTGCTTTGATGAACACTGGTTACTTTAGTAAGCAGCTTTCCTCTGATTTAAACAAATACTTTATTTTAGTCATCCCTAACCTTAGAAGAGAAAATAAAATCCCCTAACCTCATACTTTGTCTAATTAGAAAAATAGATTTAAAAACAATTTTTACAAAATCCATTTTTAACTTTTTTTCTTGTATTTTTGAGATGGGAGACAAAAATGGGGTTTCTTTGGTAATTAATGACATTTTAAGTAAGTGGTTTAGAGTTCACAAAGCTTTTTTGAGGTAATTTCATAGCCTCAGAATAACCTTGGATCTACTCCTAAGTTTACTTTTGGCCCCATTTACAATGCTAGTCTTTTTCTTTGGTTGGTTTTGGTTAGTCCACTTTCTATACCAGAAGACCTTTTCTCTCATCTGGAAAAGATGGGATTTGGACTAGGGTCTTCTTCTGTCACCAAATCTGGTACTCTCACTGTAGTGACCTCGTGGCTTTCTACATGTTCAAATAAGGCTGAGTTGTTTGTCAAAAGTGTTGGAAGGAACCTTGTAAGTCACTGGGTTCCACTCCTTTATTTTACAGATGAGGAAAATGAGACTGGAGAGAAACAAGTTACACTTATCACATAGTTAATAAATGTCAGCTGGAATTTGAACTCAGATATTCCAACCCCAAATCCAGTGTCTTGTTAATTTTACCCCTATACCTGCAAATTATTTTTAGTCATTTCTCTTCCCTATTCCCTACATGATAAATAGATGTAGAATTTATGCATTAGGCAGGAGGTTGGACAATAGATGACCCCGTAGGTCCCTTCCATCTCTGATGGAGGGCCCTGGGGGCTGGAGTTAGGGTCTTCCATTAGCCCAGAGTGGTTGATCCTATTTATCTCTATGACCTGGCCAGCACCCTGCCACAGGGAGGGAGAACTCTTTCCCTTTTTAGCATGCATGTTTTAGACCAACCCTTAAATCTTTGCAAGGGCTGTGTCCTTGGTGTTAGAGGGATGGGATTGACAAGATGCAAACGTGGCTTATGGAAACAGAGGCCTGCTACTAGGAAGAGGCTCTTTTCGAGGCACTTGTCGATTTTTACTTCGCTTGCAGCTTCAAACCGGACATGCTGCAATGTGAACTTGGGCTTTTGACATAATTATTCCAGGCTTGGTGCACAGCACCACAGCCCACACATTTCTTAATTTTCCTCTGCTGTCAGGGCAGAGTGCATTGCTGAGGCCCCTGGGCTGCACTTGTATTGGCATTCTGAACTTAGCATGAAACCACCTGGCAACTTTTGGGTAAACATAGCAAGAATGGTGTATTAATTTGTGTGCTGCTTACTCTAAAAAAAGTATTTGAGGGCACTGTTAGGATGGTGGGATATTTTCCCCCTTCATCTGATGATTGAGAATGTTCTTTTCCCTTCTGAAATCCTCTGAAGGCACGTTCTCATTTGCTTGTCACAATCTCTTTTCAAGGTTGTTGTATCCACGTCTTATCTACCGTCTCGCTATTCAGTTCAAAAAGCATTTAACTGCCAATGCCTGGATGTAGAAGATGCTGTGCTGGTAGTGGTGTTGGGGATTCAAAGATAAGAGGGAAAATAGCTCCTGCTCCCCAAGGACCTTTCATTATCCTGGGGGAATAATTTACTTGGGCAGTTAAATACAAGATGATATAGGAAAGAAAGAACACAAGTAATGAGGGTTGGGATTGGAGTTGGCATAGCCAGGCTTCCTAAATAAAGTGGTGACTGAGACAAACCTTGAAAGAAGCCAAGAATTCTAAAAAGTAGAAGTCAGGATAGGGTAACATTCTAGTTATGAGGGACAGCCTATGGAAAGGCAACACAGGTGGGCCATGCAAGGTTAAGAGAAACATGAGTAAGCTAGTTTAAGTTAAATGAAAAGTGTATGAAAGAGAAGTGATATAAAAGAAAACTGGAAGGATAGGCTGAGAGCGAAGGAGTGTATGTTTTATTCTAGTCAGTCAGTCAGTAAATACTTATTAAGCACCTGCTCTGTGCTAGGCACTGTGCTAAGCCCTGGGAATACAAAAAAAGAGGCAGAAGACAGTCCCTGCCCTCCAGGAGCTTATAGTCTAATGAGGAGACAACAAGCAACCAAAATGCACAAACAAATTATACACAGAATAAATGGGAAATAATTAACAGAAGGAAGGCATGAGAATTAAGAGAGTTTGGGGAAGTTTTCCTATACAAGATGGAATTTTAAGTGGGATGTGAGGGAAGCCAGTTGGCAGAGATGACAAGGGAGAGTATTCCAGGTAAGGAGAGAAGCCAGGAAAGAAAAATGCCTGGAGCTGAGAGAATGTTTTGTTTGTAGAACCAAAAGGAGGCCAGTGTCACTGGACTGAAGATGGTCTAAGAGTGCTGGAAAGGTAGGAAAGAGCTAGGTTATGAAGGGCTTTGAATGCTGAACAGAGGATTTTGTATTTGATCCTTGAGGTTATAGGGAGCCACTGGTGTTTGTTGAGGGATGGTGGTGTGATCGGACCTCTGCTTCAAGGAAATCACATATTTGTGTCTAAATGGTAGCCATCTCTAGGGTAGGGGAGGGAGGGAAAAAATTGCATAATGACTTTATTCCATGTTTAAAAGGAAGAGCAAATTGTACATAATATATTTGCAGTTTCATGTGCAATTATCTTTTTTATTATATACTATATTATGGAAATGCTTATTTTATTCCACAATTAAGAAAAATTTTAAATTACAGAAAAATAGAAGATAGTTACTTTAGTGACTCAATGGAGGATGAGATGGAATGGGGAGAGACTTGAGGGAGGCAAACCTGCCAACAGGCTATTACAGTAGTTCAGGTATGAAGTAATAAGGACTCACACCACAGTGATGGCAGTATCAGAGCAGAGAAGGGAGGTGTATTTGAGAGATGTTTCAAAAGTCTTGGCAACAGCTTGTATTGGGGGTTGGGGTGAGAGAACAAGGAGTGGAGGATGACTCCACTGGTGAAGTAAGTGTTGCCCTCTACAGTAATATGGAAGTTAAGAGTGGATGAAGAGTTTGTAGGCAAAGATAATGAGGTAAATTTTGGATATGCTGAATTTAAGATGCCTTCTGGACATTCAGTTTGACATGTCGGAAAAACAGTTCAGAATGTGAGATCGAAGTTCAGCAGACAGGTTAGGGAAGGATAGGTAGGTTTGGGAATCATCAGCATAAAGATGATAATTAAATCCATGGGGAGTTAATGAGATCACCAAGTGAAGTAGTGTCAAAGGAGATGAGAAGAGAGTCCAGAACAGAACCCTGAGGGATACCAGCATTTGGAAAGGAAGATCTGGATGAGGATCCAGCAGAGGAGAAGGAGAAGTGGTCAGATAGGCAGGAGGAGAACCAGAAGAGAGTGCCAGAGGCAGCAGGGAAGTGACATGATTAGATATGTTCTTTCATTACAAATTCTCTAGGACTTGACTTTGTTCCTTTCATTTAGGTTTTTTTGTTTTGTTTTGTTTTTTGTTACTGAATGTGTGGAATGAATGATTTTAGTTATATTCTATAATATTAATTATTTTTTAATATTACTGATTTACCACCAAAATCCATCTTTTCCAACACCAGTATACTTTTTTTTTCTTTTTTTTTTTATTATTATTTATTTATTTATTTATTTAGCTTTTTACATACATTTTCACAAATTTTTGGGTTCCAAATTTTCTCCCCTTTTCTCCCCTCCCCCCACCCCAATATCCCAAGCAATCTAATTTTCCCTATCTCCAATCTGTCCTCTCTTCTGTCATCCCGCCCTTCCCTTGTCTCTATCTTCTCTTTTCTCCTGTAGGGCCAGATGACTTTCTATTCCTCATTAACTGTATGTCTTCTTTCCTAGTTGCAACAACAATACTAAACAATTGTTCCTAAAACTTTGAGTTCCAAATTCTCCCCATCCCTCCCTCCCCATCCATTCCCTTTGGTACGGCAGGCAATTCATTATAGGCCATATCTGTGTAGCTTTGCAAATGACCTTCCTGATAGTCGTGTTGTGTAAGACTAACTGAATTGCCATCCCTCCTAACCTGCCCCTCATTATTTCTCTTCTGTCCTTTGATCCTGTCCCTCCCCAAGTGTTGACTTCAAATTGCTCCCTCCTCCCTTTGCCCTCCCCTCCATCATCCCCCCCCTTGCAATATCTCTTTCTCCCCCACTTTCTTATACTGTAAGATAGGTTTTCATACCAAAATGAGTGTGCATTTCACTCCTTCGTTTAGTCAAATGTGATGAGGGTAAACTTTTGTTTGTTTGTTTGTTTGTTTTTTTTCCCCTCAGCTCTTCTCTTTTTCCCTCCACTAAAAACATCTCCTACTTGCCTCTTAAATGACATATAGTTACCCCCTTCCATTTCCCCCTCTTTCCTCTCACTACATTTCTCTCTCACCATTTACCTTAATTTCTTTTAAGGTATGGTCCCATCCTGTTCAGTTCAATCTGTGCTCTCTGTCTCTGCATGTGAATGCATGTGTGTATGTGTGTGCATGCGTGTACATGTGTATGTGTGGTCTCACCAACCACCCAGATATTGAAAAGTTTTAAGAGTTAGAAATATTGTCCTTCCCTGTATGAATGCAAACAGTTCATTTCTGGTAAGTCCCTTAATACTTCTCCTTGCTGTTTACTTTTGCATGCTTCCTCTCATTCTTGTGTTTGAAAGTCAAATTTTCTTTTCAGCTCTGGTCTTTTCATTAAGAATGATTGAAAGTCCTCTGTTTCATTGAAAGACCATATTTTCCCTTGAAGTATTATACTCAGTTTAGCTGGGTAGGTGATTCTTGGTTTCAGTCCTAGTTCCTTTGCCTTCTGGAATATCCTATTCCACGCCCTTCGATCCCTTAATGTAGAAGCTGCTAGATCTTGGGTTATCCTGATTGTATTTCCACAGTACTGGAATTGTTTCTTTCTAGCTGCTTGCAAGATTTTTTCCTTGAGCTGGGAGTTCTGGAATTTGGCCACAATGTTCCTAGGAGTTTCTCTTTTTGGATCTCTTTCAGGTGGTGATCGATGGATTCTTTCAATACTTATTTTGCCCTCTGGTCCTAGAATGTCAGGGCAGTTTTCCTTGATAATTTCATGCAAGACGATGTCTAGGCTCTTTTTTTGATCATGGCTTTCAGGTAGTCCCATAATTTTTAAGTTGTCTCTCCTTGATCTATTTTCCAGGTCAGTTGTTTTTCCCATGAGATATTTCACATTCTCTTCCATTTTATCATTCTTTTGGTTTTGTTTGGTGATTTCTTGGTTTCTCATAAAGTCATTAGACTCCATCTGTTCCATTCTAATTTTGAGAGAACTATTAAATTCAGTGAGCTTTTGAGCCTCTTTTTCCATTTGGCTCATTCTGCTTTTGAATGCATTCTTCTCCTCATTGGCTTTTTGAACCTCTTTTGCCAATTGAGTGAGCCTATTTTTCAAGGTGTTAATTTCCTCAGCATTTTTTTGGGTCTCCTTTACCAAGATATTGACCTTTTTTTCATACTCTTCTTGCATCTTTGTCATTTCTCTTCCCAGTCTTTCCTCCACCTGTCTAACTTGCTTTTCAAAATCCTTTTTAAGCTCTTCCAAGGCCTGAGCCCACCCAACACCCCCCTGGGGTGTCTGGGGTACTGAGGCCCCGCCCTCCACATCTTTCCCTGATGGGAAAAATACGTCCTCGTCCTCCCCATCAGATCCGAAGGTCGGGATCATTTGCATTTGTTGGAAAAAACTCTCTAAAGTCTTATTTTTCTTCCCCTTTCTAGGCATTTTCCCAGCCAGTTACTTGACTTCTGAGATTCCTTTCCACCCCCGCCTGGATCCACCCAGCTAGTGCTTGGCCTCTGAGATTCAAATGCGCTTTCCCGCGGCAAGCTTTAGTTCTGGCGCAGGGGTGGGGGCAGGGCCGCCTCCTAAGCTTGGGCCCTCAGGGGCTTTCCGCAGAGACTTTCAGGAACGGAGCGGGTGGGGGCGGGGTGGGGGGCCCCGCCTGCTGTGCTCAGCTCCCTTGGGGGTTTTATTCAGAGGCGTTCAGCAGTAGAGCAGGGTGGGGGCAGGGCCGTCTCCCCTGCTCGGCTCCCTCAGGTTGGAAAGACCTTCAGTATTGAAGATCCTACCTGCTGCTGGGGGATTCCTGAGTCCCGGGCCATTGCCGCCTCAGCCGCCCGCCCACGCCTCTGCCTCCGCCGCTTCCTGCCCCCGTCTCTGCCGCCGCCGCTTCCTCCCGAGGGGGCCCGAGTCACGGAGACGCCCCGCTTCCCCTCTCCTTCAGCCCGGCTTTCTTTTTCACTGACCTGTAGCTTCTGTGAGTGGAGGGACTTTCCCGGCTGCCGGAGCTTCCCCCGGAGCTTTCCTCTCTGAAGCCTGCTCGGGTCAGCTTCTCTGGGTCGCGGCCAGGGGTGGGGGTGGGGTCCGCTTTCCGGGGTGCGATGGACCCCGGGGACGGCTCTCCAGGGTTCAGTGGAACGGAAATCTCTTCCCCTATGTTTATGCACCCCCTGCAGAGATTCAGAATTTATGGGGATCTCCTTTTACCTCAGAGAGTTGTGGGCTCGGAGCTCGTAAATGTGCGTCCTTCTACTCCGCCATCTTGGCTCCGCCCCCCCAACACCAGTATACTGTCAGTGACGTTATATATTACGAATCATGAGAAAACCATAATTTTACAAGAATTCAGGTTACAGATTATCTAAAGATGGATTGAAAGATGAATGTTGGATATAAGCATATTTTTCAATAAAGTTCTCAGGTACTGTGATAGAACACATCTGAGACAACTGCCTTGTTAGTTATCATGTGCCCATGAATAGTAGTTGAAACCTGAAGGACCCTCTTGAAAGGAAGGAGGTTTGGTGAATTGTAAAAAATGTCCTTGGAGTTAGGAGAGACTTGGGTTTAAATCCTTACTGACCCTGCTACCTGTTTGAGCAAGTCTGAATGAGTTCCTTAACCTCTCTGAGCCTTGGTTTTTCTAGTTTGTTTGATGGAAATAGTAATACTTGTGAAACCTTCTACACTGGATTGTTGAAAGAAAAGTGTTTTGTAAGTATTCGTTTTCTTGTTTGGGCCAAGAAGAGATTTGAGGAGATACCTTTTCTCCTTATTTGCAGAACTGGGGAGTTAAGTGTGGGAATATTATATTAATGTTTCCATTTTTTAGTTGCCTGTTCCTTCTTGCTGTTCCCTGCAGAGGACACTTCCATTTCCCTACTTCCTTTTTACTGACTGTTCTCCAGATGTCCCTTTGCCTCACGTGCTCTGCTTGTTCACCTCTTGCCTTCTCTAGGTTCCTTCAAGACTCTATTCAAATTCCACTTTTTTCAGTTTCCCCACTGCTGGTGCTTTCTCTCAGAATACCAGTCATTTAACCCCTAACTGTGTTGTCTGTACAATTTTCTTGTATCTTCTCTCTCTCGTCCCTCCTCCCGTACCCATCCCCTTTCCCATCAGAACGTGAGTTTCTTGAGGGCAGGAATGTTGTTCCTTTTCCTTTCTTTAGATCCTTGGAGTTTAGCAAGATGCTTCATAAATCCTGTTGACTGATTCCTACAGGGCCAAACCACGTACTCCACCAGTCCCTGTGTGCTCATTTGCTACTCTCTAAATTAATATATTTAATTTTAGTTTTCAACATTCACTTCCATAAGCTTTTGAGTTTTGAATTTTCTCTGCTTCCCTCCCTTCCCCCTTTCCAGGACGGTGTGCAATCTGACAAAAGCTTTATATACACATTCTTGTTAAACATATTTTCACAGTGTTTGCTACTCTCAACATTGGTTTGGGCTACCTCAAAAGACCTTTCTTATTTTATGACTCATATACTTGGCCACAGCAGCTTTTGAAGACTTGTCTTCTAAGTTACAGGTGTTGGGGTCTGTATTGGGGGAACATAGGATCTGCACTGAAAAAATTATAGATCTTTGAAGCTCTGATGACTGTGTGTGTGTGTGTGTGTGTGTGAGAGAGAGAGAGAGAGAGAGAGAGAGAGAGAGAGGAGAGAGAGAGAGAGAGAGAGAGAGAGAGAGAGAAAGAGAGAAAGTATATATAGGTCTCTGTGTATATATGTTTGTGTGTATACTTATACTTAGACACACATGTGTATTTAGATGATGCATTGTAGTTTATACTAGCTACATGATATAAAGTACCAGTCTCTATTTGTGGCCTCTTTACTCTAGCATATCTAGCAGTGAGTCCTCCGTGCTGGAGACAGTCCTATGAACTTTGTGAGCCTTCGGTGAATACTGTTGATCGATTTGATCGCTGCATGGATAGGACAGCCTAAGCAAAAAATTGATTAATCAGTTGTTTGCCTACTGAAAATGTAGTCAACAGCAATTTTTACAGTTACTTTAAACCAGAGGCTTCAAACCCATGGGCTGCAGGCTCCTGGGAGTAGGGTGGGGAGCAGAATTATTGCAAAGAGTCAGAGAAACCGTTTTTATACCAAGCATAGTAATTTTGAACTTTTTTTTAGCACCAAAAAATATTCAGCATGACTTAGGATAATAAATAAACTAGCATATATTTTATAGACCAAGTAAATTACATGTCTCTTATGTATTATTGTTTTTCAAATGTATGCAGATGCCATAGTGATGAATAACAGGAATTTGTAGCTTTTTATTGTGATATATAACTCTTTAGTCAAGTGATATTAATAATAATAACTAGTATTATGAGGCCCACAGAATCATAGGTTTAGAGATGGAAGGGACTTTAAAAGCCATCAGTTCCAACTTTTTTCTTTTACAGTTAGGAAAACTGAGGTCCATAGAGGTTGTAACTGTGACCAGGGTCACACAGGTAGTAAGTGTTCGCAGCAGGATTTGAACCAGGGTCTTCCCGATTCTGAAGACCAACACACTTCACTACACCACAAAACGTCTGATAGTAAAAAGGAGTCTTCATGCTGGAAAAGGTTGGAAACCACTGCCTTAGACTAGTAGACGAGCATTATTTAAAATTTATTTTTCTTAAATGGAGATTGAGCTAGGTATCTTCACTTTACAGTGTTAGAAACTTCAAAGGAAGATTAAGGTTATCTCCCCTTGCCTGGGCCTTCAGCTCACCAAACATAGGATAGGAAAAGTGAGGTTAAATGTCAGCTATTGTGACAAAGAGGCAGGAGTTTTAGTGAACTTGAAAGTTCTGTGAGTCAACAGTGTGACTTGGTAGCCAAGAAAGCTAAAGCCAAAGTTGAGTACAGTATTCGGTTCTGGAGACCACAGTTTAGAAAAGAAATTGAGAGTCTAGAACACTTTCAGGAGAGAGCTACCAGGATGGTCTGAGAACTCCCTATGTAGGGCAGCCATTCCTCTGAGGAATTAGGGGTGCTTAGCCAGGAACTTAGGGTTAGAGGAGACTAGCTGGTATGGTGAATAGAGTCAGTCTTTCAGGAAGACCTAGAGCTAGTCCTACTTCCAGATGCTTGTTGTGTGACCTTCATCTGTTAAAAAAAGATAGTAATGGAAACTATGTTACTTAGATTTTTTTAAGAGTCAGATGAGATACACATGCGCATACATACACAGGCATATACCTACATATACACACTCCTATATGTAAAGTAATATATATTATATATAAGTATATTTGCTTTGCAAATCCAAAAAAGCACTATATAAATGTTAACTTTTTTTAAAAATGACTTTCATGTTCATAGAGTTTGAATTTGTTCTGCTTGGCCGAAAAGAAGTTGGAATACTAAGTGAAAGTTTGAGAGTGACAGCTGTAGTGATGTTAAGAAAAACTTAACAGCTGGGGCCTCTTCAAAATGGAATGGGCTTCATTCAGAGAGTTGTGGCTTTTTCTTCATGGAGAGCTTTGTTGGAAAGCTGGATGACTGCTGGTTGGGAGATTTTGTAGGTGACGTTTTGAGGTCTTACTGAACTCTTGTGTTCTGGAATTTCTTATTTGGAAAATGAGGGAATTAGATTGAATTAGATGATAGCTAAGGTCTATTTCAGCTTTAAATTTTATTATGTAGACATAGGATTATGCCCTTATAGACTCTCAATTAGAATTCTAAATCTCAAAACTGTTTCCAATAGTAGGGGTTCTTAATCTTTTTTTGGTGTCATGGATCCTTTTGGTAATGTAGTAGTAGTAACAGTGTAGGAAAATCTCCCTTCTGAGAATAATGTTTTAAAATAATTGAAGGAAATACTAAATTTCAGTTAGAGGTCAGTGAAAAAAAAGATATATATATATTTTTCCTAAACAAAATTAGGGGACACCTCAAATCTGACAGCAGACCTTTTGGGTGTTCATTTACCTCTGGTTAACTCTTGCCCTCTACCCAAGCAAGTGTCATTTCTATTAATTTCCTAGAGGGTTCCTTCAATAATTTATCATGAATGTATAAATTCTAAAAATAATACTATATAAAATGCTATGTAAATGCTATTATTAATGTGATATAAATGCTGTTATTAAATAGTAGCAATCATCATTATCATCCAGAGGTTCTTTAGTTTCTGGCATTTAATATGCTTCCTAGAAATTGGCCTTCATAAATAATAAATTCTGAGAACCCTCTCTAAGCAATGCCATTGGAGGTGAGAGTTGTATTGGCATGTAGATCATCTGTGATGGAATTGACATTTGACTGAGGAAGTACAATTCTTCATAAACTCTACAAGTAAAAGTAAAGGTAATGTAAGGATACGCTTGTTTTTCTGCGGCAAGCTTGATGAGAAAAACACCAAAGAAGGAGCTTGATCTGATGGAAAGAACCCAGAACTAGAAATCAGGAGGCTTTAATTCTTGTTTCAGCTTTGTCCCAAATAGCTGTGTGACCTTGAGCAAATCACTTTACCAGTTTGTGTCTCCAGTTTCCTAATATTGATCTATAATTTGATAATTTTAATAATTATTATAATAACATAGTCAATAAACACTTAGTATGAACCTACTACATATCAGGCTACTATGTGCTAAGCACTGGGGATACAAATAGAAAAAAAGGAAGTCCCGGCCCTCTAAAAACTTATAATCTAATGGGGGAAGATAACACACAAAAGGAAGCTAAAAAGTATGGTGCTGGAGAGGGAGAGGGAGGCAGCCAGGCGAGAAGTGTGTGTGTGTTAAATGGAGGCTTGGAGATCATGTCCCCACTTTCCAGAGAGGGAGAGGGTGGTGATGAGGTGATGTACCAGGGCTGATGAGGTCATCCCAACTATGCGCTTCCTGGGGCTTGGGAAGAAGTCAGTCAGAAGTCCCAAAGTAGTACAGCCAGGTAAGAATTAAGGATAACATCACAATTTATGTAATGTTTTAGGGTTGCAAAATGCTTTGCTTGAGTTTAGGCTAGGAAGAGTGAAGATTATATATTTTTCATTTGGTCCTCACAACATTTCTCTTGGGTGGAAGTTATCCTTATTTTACAGAATTACAGAGAAATTATCTCAGGAAACTTAAGTGACTTGCCCAAGATCATTCAGCCAATAAGTGTCTTATATGAGATTTTTGAACCAAGATCTTCCTGACTCTTATTCTGACACTTTATCCACTACTCCATGCTTGCCCTGTAAAATGAACTTCTTCTGGTAGGTTGATCTTAAATATTTCTTCCATCTCTGAAGTTCTGTAATTTTCTATGTGCCTAGGAAGGAAATAAGGAATATTTTAATAAGATAATTCTTGGTGGATCTGAAACTTATTGAATTTTACTTTCTTTGTTTGGCCTGAGGCTGTCTTTCAACTGATGCTTAATTTACAAGGAAACAATTCAAAACTGTGAAAACTGCTGCCGTCTGGAGCATTTATTTTTGTGATATCTCATAATGTGAGAAATGGTCTTGTAACCAAGAGGAGGTGACAGAGTGTTCATGTTTTAAGATGAACAGATTGTGTTCCTAAAGTTGATCTTCTGTTGTGGCCCTAGTAGGTGACCCAGTAAGCCATTTCCATCTACTTCCATCACACACTTACTGAATGTGGGCTTCCTCACCTGGCTGGAGCTAAGTATTCATGAGGCCAAGGCCTTGAATTTCTTTCCCATGTAGGGTATTTAATTTCATTCTATTCCACAGGCCCCCAACCACACTTCTGCATTGGCTCAGATATCTATCCCTTGGTGAGCTGTCTCACAGATACATACTATTGTTTCCAAGATTGTGAATGGAGTAATATAAATCCCTCACTCGCATTGGAGAAAACCACTCAGATTTGATAGTAGCACCATTTCCACTGAAGGATAGCTCATGCATTTTTTGGTATGTCTTATTAGACATAATACTAAGTTATTGAAGATGATGACACAGAAACTTGACTACTTTTTGGAGATGCTGTAGAGACTTATGTTAGGGAAATAGAGCAGGTGACTGACATCTTTCCCAAGTCTGAGATCATCATCAGTAAGCATTTATTAAGCACTCACTATGTCCCAGGGACTGTGATAAGTTTTGGGAATGGAGCAAATGGCAAGACATCTTACTGTCTCTGTCCTCAAGGATTTCATGTTTTAACAAGGGAGAGACAAGCGACTATATGTTCTATATCTGAGAGCATGTGTACACACACACACACACATATACACACACACACACAGAAATGAGAGGCAATCTAAGACGTATTTGGTGATTTCTGTAATGCAGGCAGTGTAGTAAAGGGCTAGGAATTGAACTTGTTGTCAGAAGACCCAGACCCAGACCCTGGTGTTCTGACCCTTAATAGCTGAGTGACTGTGATCAAGCCACTTCATTTCTCTGGGCGTGGTTTCCATGTCTATAAAATGGGGAAAATATTTACACTGTCTAGCCAATGCTTTAATTTTATATGCTTTAAAACTCTACTGAAATATGAGTTATTATTACTATTGGAATCATGATTTATAGCTGAAAATCTGTTGGAAATTAATGAGTGGGAAAGGCATTGGCAGTTTGTAGTTACAGCGATTCCTCTCTTTTTTGCCAGTTCATAAGGTGGTTGCTGCTTTCTTGCTGATTAGATTATATATTTATTTTTGGTAGCTGACAATGCTAGCTAAGTACCTAAATACAAACAATGATCAAAGCAGGAAAGTGAGCAATAAATCAGGCTTAGTTTTAATGTTTTTTCGGGATGATGGGGCCTTGAAAAGCACAGGAATCAATAAAAGATGAAATCCATAAATAGCCACTTAAGGTATGCTTCCTCAGATGAATTCCTCCAGTGGTTCAGTTGTATGGTTTATATTAGCCTTCCTTGTGTGATATTAATGCAACAAGTTGTGTCTGAAGTGCCCCCTGCTCCCAGCCAATATGCTTTTAAGAATTCTAACAGTATATGCAGATGTGACCTACCAACAGTATAGTTTATTTGCATCATGGGAGGCATTTTGTAATCCTCAAGACCAAAAAAATTTAATGTAAGGGAAATTTTTATCAACAAGAGCAGTTTCAGTGGAAAGCTGGAGTGAAGACAGGAAAAATGTTTTTAATCAAAAGGTGATCTGTAGTAGTTATTATCTTCATATCCATAGTTCTGTGAAGTTTCCAAAGCATTTTCTCTCACTCCCTAAGAGGTAGACATTAACAAATATAGCCATATATGCAGACGTGTGTTGTTAGATTACTATGATAAAAATTATGGAAACTGAGGCTCAGGGTTGAAGTGACTTTTGCCCTCCTCTCCTTTGCCTGCTGGTTTCCCTGACTTCCTTCAAGAAACAGCTGAAATTCCACATTCTACAGGAAGCCTTTCCCAATCTCCCTTCATTCTAGTGCCTTCCCTCTGTTGATTGTCTCCAGTTTTTCTTGTAGATAGCTTATTTGTACATAGTTGTTGGCATGTTATCTTCCCATTTAGACTAATCTGCATGAGGCCAGGGACTGCTTTTACCTTTTCTTGTATTTCCAGCATTTAGCAGAATAGTAGGTTCTCAATAAATCCTTGTTGACTGACAGCAAGTTATTTTGGAGCTGAGATTAAAATTTCTGAGTGTTGCTCAAAATAAGAAAGCATAGCTCTTTTTTTTTTTTAACTATGTTTATTTAATTGTGCAGTAGTAATGGGTGTGCAGACCTCTTACTGTGCAAAAGCTGCATTGAGTTCTGTTTAAGTGTTTACCAATGTTAAGCTTGGTTATAAATATGGTCTTTTATAATTCCAGGTCCAATTAAGAGGTATTATATAACTTGTTGGCCAAAAAATAAAACTTTTGGGATCCTGGACAGTTGATGACAAACTTGCTTTCATCTTAACAGTAGTTAAAATTAGTTTAAATGAAGAAAAAAATGTTTATCTTTTTCATACATACATGCCACAGAAGTTGAGCTCATGTCCACAAAGGGAAAACTGACAATCTGGTAGCTTCTGTAGTTAACTATATTAATAGTTCCCATTTCCGTCTCATAGCTGGTATTGCCTGCCCCTGAGAGATTACATGCTTGAATTCTGCCAGTCTATAGGAATTCTTCACATTTTGGATTTTTTTTGGCCTCAGTAGGATAGTATCATATCCGTTGGTATTTTCTTTGAAGGACAGTTCTCATTGTAGCTTGAGGACTTGCCCAGACTAACAGGAGAGGTAGGTAGTATGGTATAATGGAAAGGTTGATGGATCTGGAATCAAAAACCTTGCATTTGTCTCTTATTCTGTCTTGGACAAGTCATTGCCTCTCTCCAGACCTCAGTTTCCTCAGCTAGTGAGGGAGTTGGACAAAATGACTTGAGGTCCTTTGCCTCTTTTCACTGTGAATCCTAAGCTGGAACCTACAAATGAATTGTACTTCACCAAGACCTACCTGTTAATAGATATTAGCTCTAGCTGGTTGTTAGCCTTAAATGTGTATGGGCTTGTTCCCACTACGGTGTGCATGGGATATAGTGGATAATTGGCCTCAGATAATTCAGGTTGTGTCTGACAAAAACCGACTTTTTGTGACCCTGGGCAAAATCTCAATGCTCCAGGCTCTTCACTAACTCTTAAAGCTATAAAGTGAGGAACAGTTGTTAGTCTTGTTGGAAGGAATTTCCTCCCCTGGATGAACCACAGGCCTAGACTCAAAAGCAAATAAATAAATTGACTTTAACTTTGCATGATTTTCTTAATATAGGTACCCTCTGTTACCAATATACCAAACATCCACATTGCTGGATAGGAAGGAACACTGTGCTAATATATATATATATATATATATATATATATATATATATATATATATATATATATATTTGCAAATAGTCATTTGATCCTTAAAACAAACTGGAAGTAGATGCTACTATTATCCCCATTTTACAGTTCAGGAAACTCAGGCAGGCAGAAATTAAATTATTAGCCGAGAGTGACACAGCTAGTAAGAGTCTAAGGCAGGGTGGATATTGAACTCAGGTTTTCTTGACTGTGGACCCAGAACTCCCTTCACTTTTATCACCTGACTTAGGAATTGCTATGATTAAAAAAAAAATCATCATCTGTTGGCTAGTGGAAAGAGCCTTGGATGATAGAATCCTTACTCTGTTACGTACTTCCTTGTATAACCTTTGGCAAATTTTTTAACTTCTGGTCCTTAATTTCTTCATCTGTAAAGTAAAGGGGCTGTATTAAACCATAGAATTTAGCTATGAAGGAACTTTAGGGACCACCTAGAGCAGGAGTACTTAAACTTTTTTTACATACTGTACTCCTTTGTCAGTGTGGTAAAGCCCATGTGGAATTCTTGGAATAATATTTTCAAATAAATAAAGCAAAATAGGGAAAGAGGGTAGTACCTTTTATGGGCTAGGCACTGTACTGAGATCAATAGAGAAAATGAATTGAATGTGTTCAAAGTGTTCAAAGAAATAGACTGATGCACACCATATGTTAAGCCCTGATCTAGTCCACCTCTCTCTCATTTGCCCAGAATTGGGAAGTGATTTGTCCAGGATCCTAAGTGACCTCACAGCAGAGCTTAGGTTTAGACCTAGGTTTAGAGTCTTCTGATTTCAGAGTCAGTGTTCTTTCTAGTATACCATCAATAAAAACAAGAACGCATTCCCTCTAATTCCCTTTCATTGGAGGATCAGGAAAGGACAGCTTCTCATTGATCACTCCCCTTGCATATAGGTAAAAAGGAAGACAATCAACGTTCCACCTAACCTGATTTTATTAAAGAAGAAGGAATTGGTTGAGCATGCAGGGAGTCATCACATAATCTCTGAGTTCCCAGCTCTAAATCTATGATCCCATGATCTCTGAGCTTAGCTAGGCGGTCCTTTAATGAAAGACACACAGTCTGTCACCAGACCTGGACTTGACGTCTTCCCAGGATGGCAAGAACTACAGAACTTTTATCCTTCTAGTATAGCTCTGTAAGAGTCCAAGGTCATCTTATACCATGAGTCACTGAGTAGAGTGGAACAGTAGGGATGGGTAATAATAATTCATAATCAGAAGGCACTTTAAGGAAACAAAGTATCCCATGTACATTTTCTTCTGTGGATCTCACTGCAAGCCTGTGAGTAGGAACTATTATTTCCCCCAGTGGGCAGATGATGTAAATGCCAGAGAAGAAAAATAATTTCCCCCAGAATAGTAAATAGATATGGAATCAGATCCTAGGTCACCTTTCAGGTAACAATAATAATAACTCATGTTTATATAACACTGTGTGCCAGATTCTGTGCTAAGTGCTTTACAACTATTATCTCATTTTATCCTCACAACATCCCCAAGAGGTAGGAACTATTATTAACTTGATTTTATGATGAAGAAACTGAAGCAAACAGAGCTTAAATGACCTGCCCAGGGTTACGTGGCTAGTAAGTGTCTGAGGTTAGGTTTGAACTTGGGTGTTCCTGACTGTAAACCTATCTCTCCATCCACTGCACCCACCTAGCTGCTTCCCACTACACAGTACTGTTATCACTACTTAATGGGTAACTACTGTATTATTGTATTGTCATCTGATGTTCAGATTAGACTGGTGTGTTGCTTGTATTGAATCCTTAAAATGTTTTCCATGTAGTCTGAGATTTTCATTTTATGTGAATAGGAATGAAATAGGGCCTGACATTTTATTTTCTCACTTAATAATTGGTATTCATTGCCTTTAAAAACATTAAGGATGTATTAAAGTGACTACAGTGTGTCAGCTACTATTTTAAGTGCTGGGGCTACAGAAAAAAAAAAATAGCCCCTATTCTTAGAGTTTATCGTTTCCAAGTCCATCCTCCTTCCCAGTCTTTTCTTTATAACAAAGAAAAAGTTAAGCAAAGCCCTGCTTCTGATATCCTTACTTCTGATATCATAGGCCTGTTGCCCCCAACTTTTCTTCCTTATATGCCATACTTTTTTGTCTGGGACCAAGATCTGTTACAACAATTAACCTGCATTTGGCAGCATTTTAATGTTGTTTTCATTTGTATTATCATAATAATTGCTCATTATTTTCCCCTTGCTTCTGCTCTTCAGCCTCCATCAGTTCATACAAGATTTGCCACATTACCCTGAACTCCTTCTGCCTGTGGTTTCTTAAGATACTATTTCATTATATTCATTATTACAAATTTTGTTAAGGCATACTGCCATTAGTGGGAGCCTTCTTTCCGGTACTTTTGTTGCCAGATATTGTGCCACCTTTAAACAAACCAGCCTGTTGAGGAAAGCCTTTAAAAGGATATTGAAAATAAGGAAAGCATGATTTGGTGATGATAGTTAAACGGTGCCTTTGGTGCTGTGCTTTGCGGCTTGGCTAATGAAATAGCTTGAGGTGCAATATGATGTTGAACTTTCTGTTGAGGGAATATTTCCACTGGTGCTTTTATGACCTCATTGCTTTTGTGGTTTAATTCACTTAATGACACATTCATCACCATGGCTGATAAAAGCTTGCCCTGCTCACCCCAGCCTGTTTCAGCATTTACTGAATGATTCATGGGGTCAGGGATGGGGACTAGTAAGTAATTTTGGTGACATTAGAAATAAATGGTAATCTTGTAAAGGCTGATCTGCTTTGTGTTAATGCAAGCTGTTGTTTCCTATTTTAATGCCTGCATTGAAATTGCAGATTCACTTTGATAGCTTCTTGTATCATTAGCTTAGCCTGAGAAAAAGTTAAGCCAGGAGCTCACCCTGTCCTATCTTGGTGACTACCGTGCTTAATTGTTGTGCTTTAATAAATTGGACTTGCCCCATAATTTCTCAAAAAAGTAGAGATGGAAGGGCATACTAGAGTTATAGAGCTTGAGAAAGAAGAAAACTAAATTCCTTTATGTAGAACCATACTATGTTTAAAATTCTAATATATATCTATATCTATATCTATATATCTACATATATATCTATATCTATATATATATACTGATACTTGCATGGTAGGATTTTTTTAAATTTACATATAGAGAAACCTGAATGTGATAGTGCTTGTTTTCTTCCTTCTTGTTTACTTTACAGTTGCTCTGCTAGATTTTTCCATCTACTTGTATTTCATTAATAAAACAGCTCACATTGGTAGAGCTTTACAATTTTCAAGTATTTTTTTTAAAAAATAGAAATCTTTTCTTTCCCTCTCACCTTCTATCCCATTGGGGAAAAAAAAGAAAAGCAAAATAAATTCTCTTTTACAAATATGCATCAGTAAGCAAAGCCAGTTCCTTCTGTGGCTAGTTATCTCCTTCCTTATTTGTATCTATGTGTAAGGGCTTTCCGAATCCCACAACAGTCACCTTGTTGTTCAGAGGTGGATGTGGTGCATTACCATTGGTCCTCTGGAATCATGGATCGTTCAATCGTTGCTGATAGTTTTTGAAACTTTTGAAGTTATTTTTAGGAACAACTTTGTTGTTGTCATTATACATATTATTCTCTTGCTTCTGCTTATTTTATTCCTCATTTCTTAAAAAGGTCTTCAGAATTGCATGTTTTTATGATAGTGGTTTTGTTGCATAAACTTGTCCCTCTGATTCTACTCAGTTCACTGTGCATCAAATTCATACAGATCTTTCCTCATCTCTGAAATAATCTATTTTCTCATTTCTTACAGCACAGTGATATTCCATCCAATACATTGTGTTTTATTCCTGTTACATATATTATCTCATTTTGTCCTCACAGAAACCTTGTAAAGTTGGGAAGTAGTGTTATCCCTGCTAACAGGCTCCCAGTAGATAAAATAACTTGTTCATATTCATAAAACTCAGAAGTCAAAGATAGACATACTTGAACTCAGAGTATTCTAGTTACCATTATTTTATTATTTTAGTGTCCATCACTTCTATAATAATATTAAAACACATATTAAGAGCCCATTTGTGGAAATGATGAAGAGCTGTGAGCTATTTCATTGAGAGATTTACTATCAATTATATGTCTATATGTTATCCACTTAGGTTATTTAAATTTGTCTAGTGAAAATCTTTTGGCATACCAGATTATTCATGCCTCTAGAACCCTCCTCATTATGAATTCATAGGATCTTAAATTCTAGAGAACTTAGAATCACCTGGACCAGTGGTGTCAAGCTCGAATAGAAATAAGTCCCTATGACTTCGTATTCACTTAAAAGGTCACAAATTAACATCATTTATGTTGTATTGCATTTCTATTTTGTTAAACATTTCCCAATTTCATTTTAATATCACGCTCCCCTCAGCTGTCTATAAGTTTGACACGTCTCACTTGGACTACTGCCCATGCTCTCTTAAATGGTCATCTGTGTTACTTGCTACCCAAGTGTTTTTCCTCAGGTTAAGGACTGATCATGTCACTCCTACTCAGTCATCTCCAGTGACTCCCTCTTGGTTTTTGATCCATTATAAACTTTTTTTTTTTTTTTTTTTGCTTTTAAGACCATTCACTACTTACTCTGAACTTATCCCTCCAACCTTGTCATGTATACTCTGCCCTCTCTGTGGTTTAGCCAGACTGGCCTTCTCACTGTCCCTCACGCATGAAACTCCATACCCTTGCTTTTGTAGTAGATGCACTCCTCCCATCCCTATGTCTGTAATGCACATCTCTCCTCATCCTGTCTTTCCTGATCTCCTCAATTGCTAGTACCTCCCCTCTCATTACCTTGTATTTATATTATTTTGTATGTACTTACATATACACATATGTTTTATCCCCTGATGGAAAGTATACTCCTTGAGGGCCCGAACTATTTCATTTTGACTTTGTATCCTTAGCACCTAGCACATAGTTGGTGTTTAATAAAGACAACTGATTGTTTTGAGATAATACAATTTCTGTAAAATTGGTGTACACCAAAGGTATATAAGTTCATTTTAATATCAGTCTAAGCTAAACATCAAGAAGAAATTGCATCTTTTGCCTCCCAGATTCCTTAGTAGAATATGCTAAAGTCCAATATAAATTCTTGGATTATTTGTTGGAATTTTCTTTTTCACTGACCTCATTCTTGAACCTATCATGTCCCATTCACTTCCCAAACTCTTGGGTTAATGATTGAGTATTAGTATCTACTTATCAAGAAATTTCACTTTGGTATTTTTATCTTTGATCTACAGTCTTGGTAAAATTTACTACGATGAATTTCAAATCATGATGAATGATTTATTGTTGTAGAATTCATACAGAGGTATATTTCTAGTATTCAACCTAATTTTATTGTGTTAAACTTTATTGTGTCTGAAATAGAATTTTTATGTTTTTCACCTTTGAAAATTATTGATTGTTCTCTGGATTATTACTCTTCTAAGTGTGTTGAAAAATAGGATATCATCCTAGAACTCCAGAATTCTATGGAAGGATCCTTACAAATCAGATATCCTAAATCTCTCATTTTATAAATATGGAAACTAAGGTCCAGCTAATCAAGTGAATTGCTTCAAATTACATAGGCAGTAAGTGGTATACAGCAGGTGAAGCAGTCATTAGACCTGCTCCTTTTCATCAGTTGGTAAGCATTTATTAAGCACCCACTATGTACCAGACATTCGGCAAGGTGTGTGTCGGGGGTATAAAGACAAAAATAAAACAGTTGTAACCCCATTTATATTCTACCCACATATTAAAAGAGAGACTATTTAATAAAGTAGTTGTATAACCTAGAATCAGAACTCTACTTATATTTTTAACCTGGATACATGTGAAATTCATCATTTGTTTAATATTTTTTTTTTAAATTAAAGGGTGAAAATTTAAAATCACAGCATGTGAAATTGTTCATTCAGGGTAGATAATCATAGTTTTAAAAATCTATATGGGGATTTAAATACTTGTGGTGTTCAGAAATTACAAGAACAAAGAATGTTGTGTCAGGATTCATAGGATTATGTTTACACAAATGGACTTTTTCAAGAAAAGTCATGTAGGTAAATGAAGTAAATGGAGGTCAGGGGAAGGAAAACATTAGCCAAAGTTCTTATACATCGTGAAATGTCATTGCTATTCCGTGTGTGTGTATGTGTATAGGTGGGGGAAGATAGGATAATATTGTCCCATGAAAAGTTGTTATATGTTAGTGAGGCAACTTAATACTGAGGGTCAAAACCATATTTGTCTCAGGATGGACTACTGGACAGATTTGTCTTTTTAGAGGCATCTTTGAAAGGTGATTCAGGGAAATTTCTTTTCCAATCTTTATATATGCTGACAAGAAATAAAGCTCATCAGCAAATACCACTTTTCTTAGTAGCTGGCATCTGAACACTTTACTGACAGCGCTCCCTGTTGAGCTAGGGAAGAGGTACGAGTACTAATGTTCCCATTTTACAAGGGAGGCAGCTGGGGCTCAGAGAACTAATTCAGACTTGATCAGGTCTTCTGACTCCTAGACCAATCAGTGCTTGTTCCATTGTACCCCACTATCTCTAAAAATATTGTTAAGAAGAAATGCCCTTCAGTGTAGGAAGTCCTTGGCTGTCTTTCCAGTTGGCACTTGTCTTGACAATTTTCTTCACAGTTGCTTAGTTTTCTGGTCACCATTCCTCTTGTTGCATCTTTCAGTCATTGGCCCGGTAGTCATGAGAGAAACTGCTCTGGATCCCCGCCTCATGCTTGGGCAGCATGTGGCATACAGTACAGAAAGAGATGGACTTAGAATCAGGAGTCACACTTTCTGTACTTCAGTTTCCTCACCTGAAAAATGGAAGAATAATAGCATTTACCTTCCAGGTGTATAGTGAGGAACAAATGAGAAAACATGAATCAAGTGCTTTGCAAACCTTAAACACTAACTGTTAATAGTGATAGATGATAATCATTCAGTTTTCTTTATTGTCTCCAGAGCTCAAAAGCAGACATGTCCAGATTCATATTTGTCTAATGAAACTTGAGATGTACTTTTAGCTGATGGCAGTTTCCCTAGCTTGGCTGACATCATTGAAGGTGATGTGTCCATTAATCTAATTTTTTAGGCACTTTGTGGCTGATCTGGGTAAAGATTCTAATGGTGGTGCCCATCAGAGTCCTCCCTGCAGCTTTTCTGTTACAATTTACCTGGGGTAAAGAGCAGTAACTTTGTGTTTGTTCCATTCTCCCCACTTCCCTTTCCTTTGCTTTAGGTTTTCTCCTTTACTCATGGAAATCTCAGCAAAACAACACATAACCTGGGTCCAAGAAGGAGAAATAAGCAAACACATGACACTTGCACATCCTCATTATTAAAAAAAATTAAGCTTGGTTGCTTTTTGTTTTTTCTCTTTTGATGATTTTCTCAGTATTGGGATCTCCCTCCACTGTTGAACATATCTTATGTCTCATTTATATATAGCCTTAGAGATTTGCCTGGGGCAATGAGATAAGAAAATTTAGATATATTTTGTTTAGATATATTCAAATTCTCTCTCTCTCTCTCTCTCTCTCTGTCTCACACACACACGCACACACACACACACACGTTTACACACAGAATCATCAGAGGAGGACTTGAATACAGATTTTCCTGATTCCTCTGCCATAGTACCTCTTATACCTTATACCTATCTTTCTTTATATCAGTATTCAGTACAATTTAATTTAGAATGCACTCAGTAAGTGCTTATTATATGATCGACACTAGATCCATAAAGACAAAAATGAAACAGTTCCTACTCTCAGGAAGCCTACAGTCAACTGAGAGGATGCAACATTCAGAGAAAAGAAAATAAAAAGTATATTTGGAGTAAATTGGGAGAGAAGAGGAAGAGAGCAATAATTTAATGTAATAAGTAATTATTTAGCCACTATGTGGTAGAAATCTTTAGCCACATAGAAGAACTTCCCTTTGTATAGGCTGATAGATGACCTTTTTCTACTAACTATGCAAAACGATCCAAGATCTCCGATTTGACTTCTTGATGTGTGTGGGTGTATACATACACTCTTTTCAGAGCCCAGTCAAAAGCAGATAGAAGTTTATGTCAAACACTTGTAGTCCTTATTGTAGAATGTTGAAATAAGAGCTTCTGGGAGGACTAACATGAAATGTGATTTAAAGGGTAGGATCATTCAACTTAGGGCTCAAAGATGACATTTGTGATGAGTCATCTAGTCTGATCCCTTTATTTTACTGATGATGAAATTGATATTAGTCCTTTGTGAAGCCAATATTTTTTCCTAAGAAATTTTCAGAATATTAAATTCAGAGGAATTCTGTTAAGTGTTTACCATTTGTAGAATACTGTATTAAGTGCTGGGCTGGGGGAAGATCCAGTAATAAATAATGTGAACTTTTCTCCTCCTCCCCCATGCTGGGAATTTGTAGTCTAGTAGCGGGGATATGAAACATGCAGAAATTATTAGAATGTAGTCTTAAATATAGTAACTGCAAAATGCAATATTAGGTCTGAAAGAGAGATAATATATGATAGGCTGGAAATGAGGATGGTCTAAATTGGGGAAGTAGCATGGAAGGTGGATCTTAAAGTATGGACAAGATTTCACCTGGCTAAAAGTAACTCTGACCTTCAAAAGAAGCTCAAGTGTCTGAAGAATGGTGGTGTTATCCAACATCTTGCCATTAGGGTCATCAGGATGCTTGAAGAATTTTGTTAGTGACTTCTTTAAGCTATCTAATAACATATATCAATTATCAGAAATTAATAAATGTTTATTGAAATAGCAACAAAATGGAAACAAGAACAAGATTCCAGACTGTAGCTATGTCACTGTCCTAAAATGAATTCTTGCTACTATACATCTTCATCTTCATCTGGGGAAAGCTAGACTAAGACATACTGAAACCAGAGATAAACACCTCTTCTGCGTTAGAAGGCTAAAATCCTCTTTAGAGACTCCCCTCTCATGTCACCTAATTGTCATAGATGGAAATTATTTGGACAGTGGGGGCAAAATCCTTCTTCACATATACTTTATTGGGAAAATGCAAACAAAAAATGAGTCAGATCTCTTCATACTTTGTTACTCCATTGGATCTGTAGTTTCACTAGTATATTAATGAATGAAGTGAAAAACATTTATTAATAACCTACTCTGTACCAAGCATTCCCTCCAGTGATTCAGATTACAATTCATCCATGCCTTTTTTATCCTGCAGAAGTCACATCCCTGTCCTCCCATAAGTTCCTAGGAGTTTCACCTATCCTTCCTCTGGTGGTCTTCCTCCTGTTGTCTGGGCATATCATGGATATGTGTGGAGTATGTACACTGTCTCTCAGTCATTTCATGCTCTGCATATGACTGGACCACCTTTCCTCTTCATCCCCCAATCATGTATTACTTTGAAGTAATGACTTTGTCATCAAAGAAATGTATGCTTTCATATTTACTAGATTTTTAAATAAAGATTTTCAGAAGCTAGTGCAATTTAGTGACTCTGTGTCTGCCTGTTGTGAACCAAGAACTTGGTGTTTGGTTGCTGCACCATTGTCTTCATCTTAAGCTGATCTTTCAAATGAGCTTGTGCCATCTGTGATTGTGGGTTTGCTTGATTCAATCCTTGTATGAAAATGTTGATTCACACCAGGACTTGTGCTTGGCATAACACTCATTTTAATAAATATCTCAGTTTGCCTAGTTTTGTGTAATTCTAGCTCTGTGTAACTTCTGCTTTCGGGGTGGGAAAGAATAGTAACTGTAACTGATATTTGTGTAGTGTTTTAAAGTTTTCAAAGTGCTTTAAATACCTTGTTTCTTTTGAATTTCTAAACAGTCCTGGGACACAGGTATTATTTGATCACAATCACTAAGTGTCCAGAGCCAAGATTGAACACAGGTTCTCCTGAAGGGGCAGTGAGATACCTTGATATATGTGTTACAATGGAAGCCTGGTTTTTGAGTCAGAAGTCCTGGACGTCAAATCGTTCTTTTGATAATTGCTGTCCATGTGGCCTTGGGCAGGTTACCCAGCCTCCTTTGACCTCAGTTTCCTTGTCTGTAAAACGAAGAGGTTGAACAAGATGACACTGTAGGTCATTTCCTTATAATTTTCTATTTACTTTTATAGTAGGTAAGCCCAGTGCAGTCTTTTCTTGGATGCTGCTGCTGATAACAATAAAATTAATTGATATTTGTGTTATACTTTACATTTTATAAGAACTTGTATGTACATATGTACAGTAGCAGAGTGGAATAGTGTTTGAAA
The DNA here is from genome assembly GCA_023548195.1 of Bettongia penicillata ogilbyi. Lineage (NCBI taxonomy): Eukaryota > Metazoa > Chordata > Mammalia > Diprotodontia > Potoroidae > Bettongia > Bettongia penicillata. The sequence continues at coordinate 4,768,562 of JAJHZJ010000260.1, read as the reverse complement.
CTCTTCTTACCACCCTATGACCCTTGGGCAAGTAATTTAAGCTCTAAATGCCCTTAGGCAATTTTCTAGTTCTAAGTCGCAGGCACATGTATGTATATATTTATGTATGTGGAGACATATGTGTACACACACAAACATGTATATAAGTGTATGTGAAGTAGTTTTCTCTCAAAGTGTTCCCTAAATTATAGGTCCAGACCCAAAGAAATGTGTATGTATATACATTTTTCCCCATAATAGCAATTGATTGTGTAGTATTTTAAAGTTCAAACCAACCCTATGAGTTAGGCAATAGAAGTATTACTATTTTACTTACCACAAATTTAATTTAACCTCAGTTTCCTCATCTTCAAAATAGGAATATTTCACAGGGCTGCTGTGAGATTTAAAAGAGATATCTAAATGCTAGTCATTATTATTATTTTTATATGCCCTCATAGCAAGTATTGGAATGGACATTGAAACCCAAGTTCTCTGAACTGCCAGTTATTTGATGATAATTTGATATAGTTCTTGGTGGCATTAATGTGTTGTTTTTTCAACCCAGACCTGTAATTTCTTAGGGTATAGGCAACTTTTGGCAAGGAAATACCCCGCCCAGTATAGATTAGCAAGACTTACCTGGAACATTGAGAAATTAGCCAACCTGTCGATGGTCCTATTGCTAGGATTTGTGAAGCAGGTGGAGACAGCATGGTTCGGTTAAGTAGAAAGTTTTGTCAGCTTGAAATCAGAGGACTTGGGTTTGAATTCTGGCCCTATTACTTAACCTCTCTGGCCCTTCATTTTCTCAACTGTAATTTTGAGCATTAGACCAGATGAGACCTCCAAGGTTGCTTCTGGCTCTTGGTCTGTGGTCCTGTGGACTCATACGTCAACTCTCTAGCCACAGACTGCTCCCCTGGACTTACTGCATTGGTATCAGAATTAGTTCAGACACTCAGTCTTCTTCAGCCTTGCAGTGGCTCAAAACTCTTGAGCTCCAGTAATCTAGCAGGTCCTGCTTCCCCTGTAGCAGGGATTACTGACATGTACCCCCAAGTCAGCTTCTTCATTCTTTTACCCACAAGTGTGGCTATGTGGCTATCTTGTGCTTCAAGTCCAAGTTTCATCTTACTTTCTCTGGCTTTTTTTAAGAAGTGAAAATGTAATGTATTTTGCATGTCTTTGTATGCTTTGCATGATTACTGAGTACTTTGGATCCTTAAAGACTAGGGTCCTGAACCTTTTTTGTTTCATGACCCCTTGGGCAGTCTGAGAAATGTATATAATAAAATATATTGCATTATACAGGAAACCAATTATATTGAAAGATAGTTATCAAAGTATTTTTTTTTAATTTAGTGGACCCCAGGTTAAGAAACTTGCTTTAAGGTCAGACTCTACTGTTTTTGTGAACCTGGTAAATGAAATACTTACAAAGGCAGAAAAGCCTAAAGGATGGAAATGCCAAATTTGGAGTTAGGGAGATGGGGCTTAAATGTGCCTTAGACGCTCCTCTGGTATTTGACCACGGGTGAGTAATTTAACCTTCTGGTGCCTCAGTTTCCTCATCTCAAAGCTCCTCAAAGGTTAAAAATAAAAAGAGATAATTTATGTAGGGCACTTTGAAAACTAAAGTTTATAAATAATGCATTATGTAAATAGCATTATTATTTATCATCCAAACATTCACAGACTCTAATGCCTTCATTTTCTCCTGTAGGAGAACTTTCCCCTCTAAGGTATGTCTATGGTTTCCACTTAGAGGCTGTCAGAGGAATGTTATAGTGCCATGGTATTGTGACCCAAGAAAGACTTGAAGTCTGTAAAATGAGAGGGTTGGACCAGGAGACTTATTCAGTCTTTTCCAGCTCTTTATCTGTGAGGATATGACTGTCTGCCACTTTGTTATGATGTGTCCTTTGATATTCCTGTTTTAGAGACTGACTTTGGAAGCAGAGGCACGCTGTCCAACCAGAAAAGTATGTGTTGTTTATCTCTAATGAGGATAACTGAGATTGTTAATGTTATAGCATTTTGTATATTACAAAGTTCTGTGGAGTATTATCCCTGTTTTATGCAATGAGGATGCTGAGGCATTGTGATCTGCCTAGAATCACACTAGGTAGTGTGGCAGGACCTGCCTGTGACTTGCAGTTCTGTTCTCAGTGCAGTATTGCCTGGGAGGCTCCATAAAGGATCCTGAGAGCACATGGAATATGTTTGGCAGACAGATGTGCCTGCATAGCACCGTCATGACAATGTTATTTCACAGTAATGTGGTTAAGACACAGTAAGAAAACTCCTCTAAAATATGTACAACCCCAGTGTAATGGATTTAGACCAACCATCTGAAACCATTCTAATTTAGACCTGACTAGATCAGCATGGGTCCTACCCAAGTGGCACCCCTGCCCCAGGAGAGTATCTGCTAGAAAATGCCTGGGTATCTCTGATCATCGTGTTGTTGTTCTTTTTCTTTTTGTTCTACTGTGGTACTTTGGCCATAACTCTTCTTGGTTCCTATGGAACTGCTCACCACATCCCTGTTTTGCCTGATATCCTGCTTTTGTGAAAGCAGGTGATGATAAAATAGGCAAGGCATAGCTGTATTTATATTCTTTGGAAGTTTTAGCCAGCAACTCATCCTTTTCCTTACTTGACTGCGTTATCATATGATGTTCATTGGGTCAAACAATTTCTCAGGTTGAACCGAGGTCATGTAGGCATTTCACTAGGGCTGTTTGAACTAATTTGTGAGTTGTTGATATCAGTTATCGCTATTTCTGCACAAATTTGTAAATGTTACATGAGTCGGCATAAAATAAGGTATGAAGTACCAGACTTGGGGGTCATAAGATCTGGGTTTCAATTCCACCTGCCACTTACTAAACAAGACTGGAAATAGCTTATTTCCCCAACGACACCATTTTAAGTACTACTTTCCTTTATCAAGGTTGTCATGAGGAAAAAAAGGACAGAGAACCCTGTAAAAGTGCATCCTGCTATCATGCATCCCTAAGTTCTATTTTTGTCATTTCTATTTTAGGGACTGAATTTGGAATCTTAGCTCTGCTGCTTATTTCCTGTATTATTTTGGGCAAAACATTTCCCCCTTTTAGGCCTCAGTTTCTTTCTCTGTAAATTGTAAAGGTTAAATTCAGTGACTTCAGGGGTCTTTTTGTAGCTTTAATCTGTTGTCCTATGATTTGTTTTTCCTGCTTCCTTTGTTTTTGGGACATGTGTATATGCATATCTGTATACATATGTAAACTTGTGCATGCATGTGCACACGTGTGTGTGTGTGTGTGTGTAAAATCTTGGAACTTCTTTGTCTCCTATTTCTTTCCTCTTTTGGTACTTAGAGGGCCCCTCATAATTTCTGGCCCTGTGCTTAATGCAAATTGGAGCAGCTGTTGTGGCAAGCCAGGGTGGAGAAGGCCCAGACAGGATGGGTAGAAGAACCCTCTAATATACTGAAGTACAGTTTGGAGCACTGTGGTCTGGAGGAAAACCAGCAGCAGCTGACTTGCTAACTTAATGCATGCCGTGCAGCCAAAAGCTTACTGTGTCTTTGTGTGTGCTCGAGAATGCACTGAGAGAAAGAAGGAGACTGAGAGGAATATCTAATTGTGACCTCCTACCCAGGGTGATTTAGTTATTTATCAGCATGGAGGCTGGGGTCTAGACTAAGTGATTTCTTAAGATCCCATGCTTCTGTGATAGTGTCAAGTTCTACAAGTAAATGTTGGTTTGAAGTGTAGAGAGGACCTCCCAGTCTCTGCAGGGATCTATATACATCATTAGTCACTTAGAAAGTGTTGAGTACCTCAGTTCTGTGTCAGTCATGGCATCATATTCCAGGATAATAGATTCGTGTTCACATATTATAGAAACACAGAGTATTGGGGCGACAAGGAAGCTTGGATATCATGTGAGCCAAGATTCCCCACAACTTGACACTGCTCTATCTTCCCAGCATTGTCTTACATTTCTCTTCTTCGTAGGTGCTGTTCTGCTGCCAAATTGGCCCTCTTGCTGCCCCTTGTGTATTCCCTGTGTTTTTACCCCCCTCCACTGCCCTCTACATACTGAAATCCTAGCCATCTCCCAAAGGCCAACACATGTGCCATCTCTGCCATCAGTCAAAAGAGAGCTTTCCTTTTTCTAGTCTTACATAGCCTTTCTACCTTCCAGAATCTTATTGTAATCTGTTCCTCATCCTGGTTATTGTCCTAGTGGCTTGTGTATGGGTCATATCAGCCCTGGTAGATTCTAAGTTTTGTGAGAAGGACTCTCTCCTAATTATTATTTTATCTCACCAGCCCATACTTCATTATTATGTTTCCCACACAGTAAAACATTTAAGAAACAGTTGTTCAGTGAATGGACCTTCTCATTTTACTTGGAAGAAAACTGAGGCAAGCTGACTCAACTTGAGTAAGCTGAAGAATTCAATAGAATGAATCACATTTTTGAGAGGGAATATACTATGTGAGGATAAGAAAGAAATCTGTCACATTGAGTATAAAGACCAACTTGGTTTTCCACAAATGCAGGCCTCTATGCTTGCCTTTTTAATAGGTTGGACTAAGGGTAGAGAGTGGCGAATAAATGAGATACCTAATTAGCCATCTCAGCCCTTTATCAGCATTGTAATCTGGATATGATGCAAGGCTCTATTTCTTGCCATCTCTTGTTTTTATGTTCTTTTTCCTGTATATCCATTTGGACTAATGGGCTTTTTGGCATCACCTACGTGAAAACATCATGGGGAATGATTTTTTTTTTCCTTTTAAGAGACTCTGTTACAGTTTTAGCAAGCTAAGATTTGATATAGTTATTTCCCTATCTCTGCCCTACAGACACACAATCAGCAGTAGAGAAAGGGAGGGTCAGAGAGTCTTTGAAGACCTAGTTCCATTCTTAGATACTAATCATCACTTGATAACAGATCTCCGGTTGAAAGTTTTAAGAAGTGTGTTTATAATCAGATCAAGACTAGGAGTTAGGCACTGTGTCCCTTAAATCCCATCTCTCATCTAAAATGACCCAGTGGGGCAAGTTTTCTTCCCATTTAGAAAATATAAAACATAGATTGATTCTGACACTGCAATCATTTTACTTTTTTAGATCTTAAGTTGGCTTTGCCCATAGAATAGTGGAAATGTCATGGCAATTCAGAATATAAAACTAGTAATAATTCACATTTCTATAAGGTTCTAAAGTTTGCAAGGTCCTTTCCCAACAATAACCTTAACAGGTAAATAGGTGATTCAAAAGACAATCCATTATCATAAAGCAAGATGGGATTTTAGTCTTCATTTCCTACCACTTGTTGGCTGTGTGACCTTCTACAGTTGCTTAACCTCTCTGAGCCTTAGAGTCCACACCTGCAAAACAGAGGGAATTGGATAGACCAGCATTTATTTCTTAAATGTATTTGACAATGAAGCACTTCTGAGCTTGAAATAAATTGACAGAATCCAAAAATGCTGATCCAGGGAAGTCTGTTTTGGAAAATCCCCAGGATAAAGGGAGATTGGGAAAATCTTTAGGCTGAACAGAGGATATTGTGCCTGTTTTCATCTCCAAAAGTTTGCAAAGGTTGAAAGTGGTTTTTTTTAAAGGTGTTTTTGATAATAGAATTTTCATCTTTAGTATTTTAACATCTTAGGGATAGTGTCACTAGCATTGAACTTCTCCCTACACTTCAAATGGAGCACCATTATTGGATAGAATATTTTAGAAAACACTAGATGATCTCTGATTTTCCTTCTACTTCTGTCATTCTGTGAGTAATAATAATGACATTTTTATGGTTAGAGAATGTATACATTATCTCATTTAAATCACACAAGGTAAACAAGCATTACACCCATTTCTTAGGAAAGGAAACTGAGGTTCAGAGAGATGAAGGAACTTGCTCAGCCAGAGTGACACAGCTACTAAGTAGGAGTGTCCCTTCATTATACTGATTTGAGTTTTAAATTTTTTTTTTAAGTTAGAAATAAAGAGTTGAGAGGTGCACAGTGGGCAAGTGTAGAGTGCCCCATACATATATATATATATATATAAAAGTTTAAAAGCTTATGACTATGACTGAACAAGGACAGGGTCTGATCACATGGCAAGAGCAAAGGTATCCATGCAATTTCTGATCTAGACAAAAGACCCTGCCCATCACCACAGCAAGTTGGGTAGAACCACCTTGGAGGATTTGTAGGAAGACATGGATAAGAGTTGTATTGTATGCAGAACTGAGGGGGAATGCAGTCTGTATCATTGGCAGGAGTCCACATTGATATGATTCCATATTTATTAAATTATTAAAGCATTTCAGGTGCCTATCCTTCCTGCATGAAAACAGAATTCTCATATTTTCTCTACGTTGTCTCCAAACATAACAAATAAAACAAGAGAAAGCATTGAGCTTGGAAGTAAGAAGATCCAAGTTTGAAGTCTGGCTCCAGTATTTTATTAACAGCTCTGCATCACTGACCGTTGTTTTTCTCATCTTCAAAGTAGGGGTAATATTTCCTACTCCAGAAGTTGCAATGATCCAGTGAGAATGAATGGAAGATAAAATGGGTGATTATGTTAATTCTGCTTGTTAGGGAGGAAACTCGGTTCTTACATATGCCTCAGGTGTACTGCTAGTGTTCCACTCACTCAGGTCAGTGTTGCTACTTGGGTCTGGTTTATTCCAGAGGTTCTAAAAGTTTCTCATTGCTGCTGCATTACCTCCTAGCCAGATGCTTTGACTAGTCAAGCATTCACAGCACAGCACCCTGACAGCCTAGATTTCCTTTTTAGGTGCCACAGGTATACTCTAAATAACCCTATCATTTCTCAGTAACTCGGTTCTGTTTAACAAACCTTTGTTACAGGGATTTTTGGCCTGGCTCTTTGAAATGATGGTTTTCTTTGATCCCTTCCTTGACTTTATCTGGTATACTAAAGAATATCTGGCTCCTGCCTAGAGTAATACCCATTGATGAAATTGGCCCTTTGGGAGGAACGGCTGGCCATGTGTAGTCCTTTGAGAGTCAACTTTGGAGCCAAGAAGACCTGGGTTCAGTTCCCACTTCTGACATATCCTCACTGTTTGACCCTGAGGAAGCAAGTCACTTAACACATCAATGCCCTCAAGCAACTCTGCTCAGTATAACTACAGGTAGGTTATCAGGTATGGACAGTCTAGCTGAAGGAAAGGAAATCTAGGCTGTCAGGGTGCTGTGCTGTGAATGCTTGACTGGTCAAAGTATTTGACTAGAAGGTAATGCAGCAGCAATGAGAAACTTTTAGGACCTTTGGAATAAACCAGACCCAAGGAGCAACATTGATCTGAGTGAGTGGAATATTAGCAGTCCACTTGAGATGACGACCTAAGCCTTGCAGTGTCAGGTTTCCCCTGAGAAACACTAGATTACTGGTATGAAAGGATGCTCACTACATCTGTAGCTGATCCACTCTGATGGAGTGAAGAGTTACTGCCAGGTAGACCAGGTATGCTTCATAATATAATTTTTGAAAATAAATTCACTGATTTAATATCAGAAAATTCTATTCTTGATAGCAAGCATGTGTGGCAGTATTTTGTAATGAGTGGCAAATATGTCAAATTGACAGCTCAGAGTTATTATCTGTGGACAATAAATAGATGGGATTCTTATTTAGGTACAAATTGGACTAGCTGTCCTCCATGCACCCTTCAAATCCAGGGATTTGATGAATCTACTTAAAAGTTTGATACCTACAAGGCAGGCCTGATAATGTTCAGTTTTATATAGTTAGTGTAATACTGAAAAAACACAAAAGAACTTTATTGCCTCAGGCCCACTTGGAAGAAGACCTAAAATAAGACATCTTTTATTAGTAGTAGTAATAATAACAAATGTATGTACCTGACACATAGCATAGAACTTAGTAAATTCTTGTAGACTAACCCATGTTTGGATTTTTAACTCTGGAAAGATCAGCATTTAAAAATACTTGGAAGGATCTGCATCATTTGTAGCATATCCTTTTTTTTTTAATCCATAAATAAAAGAGATAGTAGGATGACAATTTTTATTTCAAAATAAAATTATATATTTTCACTTATTTGTATTTCAGGTGCTTTTGCATGGAGAGTTGAAATTATGGTAAATTATTGTAAAATCACACAAAAAACTTTTTCTATTGATATATCTATTCCTTCTAGTGTTAAACTGATCCTATGAGACAGGTTGTTCAAGTATTGCTAACCATATGGCATAGTTTAAGAAATAAGCTCAGAGTCATTATAACTTTTCCAAGGTTACAAATTCAGTCATGTATGACTCTTCATGACCCCATTTGGGGCTTTCTTGGCAAAGATACTGGAGTGGTTTGCCATTTCCTTTTCTGGCTCATTTTACAAATGAGGAAACTGAGGCAAACAAAAGTTAAAAGTGTTAGGACCAAAATTCGAATCCGGGGCTTCCGAATGACAGATACCTCCAGTACTCTTTCTTGTGTACTATGCAGCTTTTAGATTTTTTTTTTTAGTAGGGAGAGGCACGTAACAAATTCAGTTTTATTTTATTTTCTATTCTGAATTGTCTCCCCCCCATTTAAAAACAAAGTTACACAAAATAAGCACGATGCCTTTGAGATTTTTAACATATCTTCATGCACTTAAAAGCTGTCTGTGCCATGCCATACTCACTTTCCTATAATGTAATTATGTTGATGCTCTTCTAGACATAACTCATTTTCTAAAAATAACTATCATTTCACTAAGCAGTAACAAAGGCTGATAAGTAGGTTTATGTCTTTGGGTTTGTTGAAAATAACTGAAAGTGACTTCTTTCTGGAGGGAAGACTAAGATTCAAGAGTACAATCCAAAGACCTGCAACCTTGGTGTCATCCTTTACTGCTCCATGCGCCACCACAATATATTGCAAAGTCTTCTTGTTTCTACCTTCACAGCAGCTTTGGTAAATGTCTCTTTCTCTCCATGATCCGTCATCCTACTCTAGACCTATCATTTGAATTATTAGAATATTCTTCTAATTGGTTTCCCTTCAAGTCTCCTTACTCTGAGTCTAAATTTTCCTCCATTTGGCTTGCAGATCTAACCATGTCACTTCTGCCATCTCTAAGCGTTTTCATTGCTTGCTCCCCATCCCTGGAATATGCTTCCTCTTTCCCTCGGCTTTCTGGCTTCCTTCAAATCTGAGCTAAAATTCCACCTTCTACAGGAAGCCTTTCCTAATCCCTCTTAATTCTCAAGTTTATTTCATTTATCCCCTGTTCTAGTGATGTTGTCTCCTTCATTAGACTAGGAGCTCTTTGACTATCTTTTATCTTTCTTGGTATCCCCATTGCTTAGCAGAGTGCATGACACATAGTATGTGCTTAAAAAAGGGTTTATGGATTGACTGGATTCCAATAACTCCCTTTTACTTTAGTCAAATATAAACTCCTGTAGCATTTAAAATCTTTATCACTTGGTCTCTTTCTAGCTTTGCAGTCTTCTTACACTTTAATCCTTTCAATAGACTTGATTATACAGCTATATTAATTTTCTTATTATTTGTTGCACATGACAGCCCATCTCCTGTATTTCCTGCCTTTGTACTGGATGTACAGTGAGCCTGGAATTGTCTGCTTCACCTCCACCTCAAAGTTCCCATGCTTCCTTTAAGCCTCAAATGACACCTTCTTCAGGAGACCTTTCCTCATCCCCCTAGATGCAAGTGACTTCTCTTAAGGTTACCTTCTATCTGTTCCTTATATACGTTGTAGATACCTACATATATTATTTACATATAGTCTTTGCCGTTAGAATATAAGCTCCTTGAGGACAGGGACTGTTTTATCATTCTTTGTATCTCTGGTACATAGTAGACTTTTAATATATGCTTATTGATGGACTAACCAACTCAGTAGGTGACATTTGCAAGAATTCAGCCAACAAAATGAGGTTTTATCCCTTCATATATAATATGAAATAATATAACATATATCATATAATATCATATAATCTAATCTAATCAGGACTATATCGTTGTCACCAGAAGAAACAGAACCATTATCTTTAAGGAGCCAAGATTTAGTGATCACTGTACATTATGCAATGAAATGGTAGAGACCATGCAATACATCACCCCAGGCTATAAAAATTCAACCCTTACTGAATACCTAGCAAGACATAACGTGGTGGTTTAGAGTTATTCATTAGAAACTTGTTATCTTTTGTGAACTGAGAGATGACAAATTTCCATACTACAAAGAAAGATCTCAAGGTACCCTGGAGAATTCAACCAATTAGCCATTTTAGAATCAGACCATTATCACACACAAAACTATTAGCCACAATTGCCCACACACATCATGAATTCAACAAAAACGTAAGCTAAAAAGTAGGATAGTGACTTTATCCCTAGATCCTTTCTATCTAGACTCTGAGAAAAGATGCAAACAATGATAATAGGTGTCTGTCTGTGGCTTTAGTTGTTTCTGTTCCCTTCAAAGTGAACCAGTGATTTCTCTATGAGTTGTGTTAATAACTGGACAGTAGTTTTCAAAGGGTGTACCTTTTCATATTGTTAGATATAGTTCATGTTTATAAAATGCCTTTTCTTATTAATGCCTCTGGTGTTAAATATACTGTACTTTCATCATGAGCCAAAGAAAGTCTGAGTTGTGAGGCTATAGTGGGAGAACAGAAGCAGTTTTGTTTTATGCTCTAATGAACATTGTTCTTAACCCTTTACATATATAACATCTATACATTGAGGACCATTTTTGTCTATTTCTAGTTACATTGCCTGCTTTGGAGATGCTAGGCAAAGGAATAACCTTTTCAAGGTCCTGTTTATATGTCTCTAAGGTCTGAAAACTCCTTAGCTGAGCACTGCATTTATTTATTATTGAGGACCTTGAGAGTTCTAGATTTCTATTCGTGTGTGTGTGTGAGAAAGAGAGAGAGAAGCGGGGTGGGGCACAAGAACTAGAGGAGTTTTCTAGAGGAGGAAACAGAGATCCAGAGGCTACATAGATTTGAAATGGTGGAACTGGGGTTCACAGTCAGGTCTAGTGACTGCAAGTTCATTATTCCTGTTACTGTATCCTCCTGCCCATAACAGTATGGATTATAAGAGCCTGAGAACTGGAAAAGACATTTAAGATCATTCAGCATATTGTCATTGAGGAAACCGAGCCGTAGAGAAGTGCAACCCTTAGGTCACTCAATGAGTTAGCAGTAGAGCTGAGAAAGGATCAAGGGTCTTCTGTCTTCTTATTATTCTTAAAAAGCAATGGGAGGAAAGATAGTTTGATTTTGGTTATTGAAATAAAAATATGCTTAGGAAGCTTTATAGATTATTTGAACAAGTACTCAGCCTAACTAAAAAAAATTCATATGTGGAATGTTTTTCTTTTTCTCTTTACTGCCACTACTGTCAAGGTTGTTCTTCAGTTATTCAGTCATGTATGACTCTTCATGACCCCATTTGGGGCTTTCTTGGCAAAGATAATGGAGTGGTTTGCCATTTCCTTCTCCATCTCATTTTACAGATGAGGAAACTGAGGCGAACAGGGTTAAGTGATTTACCCAGGGACATACAGCTAGTTAGTGTCTGAGGCTGGATTGAACTCCTCTTCCTGACCCCAGGTCAGCGCTCTATCCACTGAGCTACCTAGCTGCCTACTACTGTCATAGTTTTGTACTTGGTTGTCATTCAGACCGATTTTTGACCTGGAAATGTCTTGTCACCTTTCTTTGTCTGAAGGGTGACTTAATATGCCATTAAGAATTATAATTTCCAGAAGAGAGAAGGTGATGTGATAGTAGGGGTGGATGGACTAGTTAACAGTGTTGGAAGTTGGTAAATAGCAGAGCACTGAATAGTTGCCAGTGGATGGCAGAGAATAAGGCTCTATTTTACCTGTTATTGATAGCATTCTCCTCCAGAATCCAGAAGGTCTAAGCTATGTCACAAAGTACGTAACACTCATGGTACCAGTAATGAAACAGTGGCTCTGAATTCTATAGACCTCTGATCCTGAAGAAGAAGGGGCATTGTTGTATACAGTAGACTCATTAAATGTCAGTGGTAGAACAGGTTCCATCTCATGGCTTCTATTTCTTTACTTTTGGTACATGCCAAACAGTGTTGTCCTGTGCTAAACTGCTCATTTGGCCCAGTAATTGCATTAAGGTGTTAGGAATGTCTGTCCTGAGATCCCAAGATCCTGCTGATCACAGAGATTGTCATGTGCCCATGGATGCATGCATAGAGATTAAATCAGAAGGCATGGGTTTAAGACTTGGCTAACTCACTGTGTAAGCCTGAGATGACTTTTTACCCATTTTCTTCCTCTTTAATAATTCTTACATGAGCTACTTCACAGTGTTATTGTTAGGAAAGTGTTTTGATACGTGCAAGTTTGTTTTTATCCTTATTTCTCAAGGCAGGTATATGAATATGAATCTAGAACAGAAATGCTATTTAATTATAATCTAGTCAACTCTATAAATTTATGCTTCTTTCTAGGTGGTGGATTATCCACACCCTTTGCTCTCTTGTTCTTGTGATTCATGTGTAGGCTTTTTGGATGTGTTAATCTTAGCCTTAAATGGTCGAAAAAGAAGAAAAGACCAACAGGGGAGGTAGAACCTGAATTATTACAGTTGGCAATGTATCTGAAACTCCTGTAAGAAAGGTTTTGTTTTGTTTTAAAAGTCAATACTAAGATGAGATTTGAGGCAGATCTGTGGGTTTCACTTATCTTTGCTATCTCTCTGGCCCATTACAGTGGTTAATTGGGCACTGACTAGAGAAGTAGTTTAAATAGGGTAGTGATACTCTTTTAAGTCCCCCCCCCCCCATAGGAATGTATGAAAACATTTTTTAGAAATCCTATTTACCCCAGCAAGCATCATTCCCTATTCAATTCTGGGTGATTTAGATATTTGGATTCTTCATAGATTCCAAGATTCTGTTATATGGCATCATGGAAGACTATTAGAATTTAAAGATGGATTTCTGTGTCTGGGAGTAGTAAGTTGGGAACCTTGTAAGTGATGCTTAGTTTTCCTAAGAATAATAATAATACTAGCTAACGTTTACATGGCATTTCAAGATGTTAAAAACACTTCCTATTTGTTACTCATTTAATCCTCACATCAGCCTGGTGAAAATAAAGCTATTATCATTCTTATTTTAGAGTTGACAAAATTGATGTTAAGTGAATTACTACATAGCTCTTAAATGTCTAAGGCAGGATTTGAACTCAGCTTTTCCTGAATCCAAGCTCAGCGCCCTCTGCGCTGTACCACTTAGCTGTCTGTGCAAATATAACACTCTTTCCTTGCTTCCTTCTATTGAATTCTGGGCCTACTTTATTGTTCATTTATAGTTCGCTTCCAAGGTTTACAGACTGCTCCTCCAACTGTATATTATAGTCTGTGCAAGAGTCATTCTTATCTAATTGGTTTTCCTTGTGTAGATTGTTAGAATCATCTTTTTTTTTGAGTGGCAGTGAGTCTTCTGAAGGCGAATTGCCAACAGGGGTATGTGGAGGACTTCACTAGCCCAAGAAAACTTCTTTTCCATTTGGATTGTACCTGAATGAACATCCTTCATACCTGTGACTCAATCTCTGGCATGCATATGTTTGCTTTTTTAAGCCTCACTTTGATATTGATAGAAGGTTATTGATCAAGTACCTTGGTGGTCACATCTCCCGATCTTGTGCATATTCATGGGAAATACCTTCTTACTATGTGGCTGCATGTCATGGAAACATGTCAACAAACAGAATCAAAATTCTGGGTGACCCAAGGGCTAATGGAGAAGATAAATGGCAAGCATAAATAGATCATTGTGTATTATCAATGATAACATGTGTGCCATAAGTGAGACAAAAAATAACATACCAGAGCAAGGAGATGGACAATCCGAATGCTAAAAAAAAAAAAAGTGTTAAACCTTCAGTAATAAATCCTCTAATATTCTCAGAGAATTTTTAGGAGTGGATAAACAAGAATTTCATAGGATAGAGAGTAAGTGGGTAGCCATCTACACCCTACATCTATGAGAGATCACAGAACCACTGAAATATAGAAAATATTTTAACTTCATTTCAGATGAACTAAATCAAATTCAGAAGTGCTGGATTAAGTGAACATTAGCTCCTGGTAAATGAATGGCACACTCTGATTGATCTTGATGTGGAGGAGTCAGGGTAGGAGAGGGTCCTTGCCTAGAGCAGTTTCTCAGGAGTCTGGCAGTTGGGAAATTCCATATCTCTTCCCCTCTCCCACCATTCCTATATTTTTTTCTTTGAGTCTGTGCAAAAATATAACTGTAGTTTGCCATCCAAATACTGTTTCCTTCATTAGAACCATGACCTCTTTCTCTGAAGAAAAGAGACCCTAAATGCAGGAGTGAGGATGTCAAGTAGACAGTTATCCTCGAACTGAGTATAGTCTCTGTTTGAAGGATTATTACTTACATCAATAGTTTACCAGGTATTTATCTTTTAGAAATTGTCTGCTAATAAAGATGCTTACCTATATTAAAAGAGTCTGACCCTCAGTTACAAGAGTCCCTTATTGTTCCTACTAGTTAAAAAATTATGTTAAAAGTTTGTTTTTTTTCAATTGAGGTAGAGGACAAGAATTTGGAGGTCCAGTGTTTGAAGGATGTGGTGCTACCATTAAGTTTTGGACTCTGAGAATGCCTAAATGAATGGAAATATGAAATGACAACTTTTAAATCTTATCTTTTTTCATTACTTTATTTGTAAAATATCTTCAGTTAGTTGATGAATGCCTCCAAGTCATGGGAGCATGAACTAAATAGGAATTTAATGGTTGTAGATGCCACTCTTGCATGTAGTTTGATATCTGGAACTTGAACTGGGTGGTTTTCATCAGATCCCCCTTAATTTAGTAAAAAGATTTCTTCTTTTCCAAAGCACCAAACTTTAGAGAAGAGGTAACCCTAAGAAAATCAGTTTGTGTGTGCTTTCTGTGGGTGTATATGCATGCCTGCATGCATGTATGTATGTATATAATGCTACTGCTCTAGCAACATTTACCCTCAAAACTGTATCTTCTTCATCTTGTTTTTGTGATTCATTTCTTCAGAAAATACATTGTTTTTTGGTGGGGTGCTTCTTCCTTTAATTCATATTGCAATCTGTCTTCATGTTAGCTTGTAGTTTTAAGAAGTGTCCAAAAATCATTAACTGGTGGTCATAGGTCATGAACCTCTTTGAATTGAACTATATTGAGCCTCCAGCAAACATGTAGTCTGTGCTCTGGTCTTTTCTCTAAGCCTTTCTAGATTTGTGGGACCTGTCAGAATGTGTGCTCCACTGTTATACATTGAGAACCAATAGTCGTTTTTACAACTCAGTGAAGCAGCAGAGGGAAGATGGAGCTCAGAAGAGATATGAGAAGACACTTCTTCTGCTCTTTTGTAGAAGTGGTTCCTTAGCCTTGAAACATTGCATGTATTGTCTTTTTTATGTATTCATCAGTTTTGTTCCCCCTTCTACTTTTATTTTTTTTAAATATAATTTATTTTTTTTCAGCTTTCAACATTCATTTCCACAAGAATTTGAAATTCAAAATTTTCTCCCTACCACACCCCAGGACAGCATGCACCCCATCCACTCCTTCCTCCAGTCTCACTTCCCTTCTATCATGTCCCCCTTCTTGTATCCCCCTGCCCTCTGTTGTCCTGTAGGGCAAAATAGATTTTTATACACCCTTGCCTGTACATCTTATTTCCCAGCTGCATGCAAAAACAATTTTTAACATGCATGATTTAAGCTTTTAGTTCCATATACTCTCCCTTCCTCCCTCCCCACTCAACTTCATCGAGGAAGCAAACAATTCAGTATAGGTCAAACATGTGTAGCCATGCAAGATATTTCTGTAATAGTTACGTTGTGAAAGACTAGCCACATTTCCCTCTGCCCTATCCTGCCCTCCATTTATTCCATTCTCTCCCATGACCTGTCTTCCCACAATAGTGTTTGCTTCTGATTATCCATTTCCCCAATTTGCTGTCCCTTCTATTATCTTCCCTCTCCTATCCCCTTCTCCCCCCCCATCCCTTCCTGTAGGGTAAAATAGATTTCCCTGTCCCAATTGAGTGTGTGTTATTCCCTCCCTAAGCCAAATCCCATGAGAGTAAAGCTCACTTACTCCTTTTCATCTCCCCCCTCTTCCCCTCCATTGTGAGAAGCTCTTTCTTGCCTCCTTTATGTGAGATGATTTGCTATATTCCACCTCTTCCTTTCTCTTAGTCTTAGTACTTTCCACTCAACAGTAAATTTTATTTTTTAGATATTCTTCCTTAATATTCAGCTCACCTTGTGCTCTGTGTGTGTGTGTGTATGATATATACACACACACCCATGTGTATATATACATACCTACACAAATATAATATACACATACATATATGCCCTTACACACCTACATATACATACACATATGTACATACATACATACACACACACACACACACACACACATATATATATATAGTGTATAAAAGGTCTCGTGAGTTACAAATAACATCTTTTCATGTGAGAATGTAAACAGATCAACTTTAGTAAGTTCCTTATGGCTTATCTTTCCTGTTTTACCTTTTCATGTTTCTCTTGATTCTTGTATTTGAAAGTCAGATTTTCTATTCAGCTCTGGTCTTTTCAACAAGAATGCTTAGAAGTCCTGTATTTCACTGAAATTTCATTTTTTTCCCTGAAGGATTATACTCAGTTTTGCTGAGTAGGTGATTCTTGGCTTTAACCCTAGCTCCTTTGACCTCTGAAATATCATGTTCCAAGCCCTTCCATCCCTTAGTGTAGAAGCTGCAAAATCCTGTGTTACCCTGATTATATTTCCACAATATTTGAATTGTTTCTTTCTGGCTGCTTGTAATATTTTCTCCTTGACTTGGGAACTCTGGAATTTGGCTACAATATTCCTAGGAGTTTTCCTTTTGGGGTCTCTTTCAGGAGGTGATCGGTGAATTCTTTACATTTCTATTTTACTCCATGGTTCTAGAATATCAGGGCAGTTTTTCTTGATAATTTCTTGAGAGATGATGTCTAGGTTCTTTTTTTTGTTGTGGTTTTCAGGTAGTCTCATAATTTTAAAATTATCTCTTCTGGATCTATTTTCCAGGTCAGTTGTTTTTCCAGTGGTTTACTTCACATTGTCTTCTTTTTTTTTTCATTCTTTTGGTATTATAATTCTTTTGGTTTTATAATTTCTTGGTTTCTCAAAGTCATTATCTTCCTCTACTTATTCTATTTTTTTTTAAAGAACTATTTTCTTCAGTGAGCTTTTCTCCTTTTCCTTTTGGCTAATCCTGCTTCTTAATGCATTCTTCTCCTCACTGGCTTTTTGAATCTCTTTTGCCATTTGGGTTAGTCTATTTTTAAAGGTGTTATTTTCCTCAGCATTTTTGGGGGTTTCCTTTAGCAAGCTTTTGGCTCGTTTTTCATGATTTTCTTGCATCATTCTCATTTCTCTTCCCAGTTTTTCCTCCACCTCTCTTACTTGACTTTCAAAGTCCTTTTTGAGCTCTTCCATGGTCTGAGACCATTTCATATTTTTTTGGTAGGCTTTGGATGGAGGAGCCTTAACCTTTCTTTCTCTAGTTGTATGCTTTGCTCTTCCTCATCTGAAAGGATGGAAGAAAATGCCTTTTCACCAAGAAAGTAACCTTCTATAGTCTTTTTTCCCTCCTTTTTGGGCATTTTCTCACCCAATTACTTGACTTTTGAGTCCTTTGTCAAGTACAGGGTATACTACCCCACCCTTCAGAGGTTTTGTCTGGTTTTCTCTGAGATATCTCTAGAGCCCTTCAATTTCTTAGTTCCTCCAAAGTGGCATAGTCAAGGGAGAGATTTTTACCCCTCCCTGGCTTGGCCTTTGAACAACTCCAAGCACTTTTTTCTGCCCTGGATCTGTGAGTAGAATTCTGACTCCACAGCCGCCACCAGTTCTGTCACTCCAGCGCTCCTCCTCACCCTGGGACCGCCACTTAGGACTAAAACCCAGATCAGCAACTGAATTTCCCCAGGGTCAAACAGCTGCTGATACAGCAGTGGCTGCTATCACCCTGAGGCTGGAGCTGAGGCCAGACATTTGCCTTTCACTAGGTGAAAGAGCTTTCTCACTGACCTTTGAAGCTGTCTTTGGCATTTGTGGATTGAGAAATCTGGAAACCCGTAGCAGTTGCTTGGCTTCAGCACCCTGAGGCTTGTTCCAGTCCCATCTGTGCTGGTTTGGTTCACTGGAGCTGCTCTGATAAAAGCCTGATGGGATAGATCTTTCCTGTCAGCCTTCCATACTGTCTTAGGCTGAAAATCTCTTTCACTCTGTCACTTTTTGGCTTCTGTTGCTCTAGAATTTGTTTAGAGTCATTTTTTTTTACAGATATTTTAAGGGCTTTGGGAGGAGAGCTTGAGCCAGGTAAGTGTTTCTATTCCACCATTTTGACTCCCTCTTTTTTTTTTCTTTTTTTAATTCTTTACTCTAAGAGGTGGTTCCCTAGGAGAGTGAGGGATATGGGGGAAAGCTATAATAAATAGCATCTTAAAGAAAGAGGATTGATGTTTATTTTAAATCATAAATGAACGTAAATTTTGCAGAAAACTAAAATGGTCACCAATTCCTTGGTGGGTTTGTTTTTGTTTGTTTGTTTGTTTTGGGGTATTTTGGGTTTTTTTTTAAGTATATTTGCACAACCAGGAGATTCTCCTTAATTCAGTCACTGAACTTCTCCATTACCTGACAGGTCCATAATGACAGATGTTGTCCTAAGCTGTGCCAATGGATTTTTTTTTAACTTGATTTTTTTTTCTTGTGGTCAACCATGTTCCATGAATAACATGGAGGGAAAAGGTTTGGTTGTTTTTGGTTTTTTTTTTTTATTGCTATTTCAGCACATTTTAAGAGTTAAGACATTATCTCTAGTGTTCTGTACCTGTAGTCTCACCTCTGCAAAGATGGGAGGAAGGTGCCTCCTCATGTTTCTGGTTTGGGTCCCAGTTTGATCATTATAATTTCATGGCATTCAGTTTTATTCTTGTCCCTTTTGTTTACATTGTTGTACAGCAGTCACTCTATTTTATTTTACTCCTGTAGCTAACTGCACTTTGCATCAGTTCATATGAGTCTTTATATGCTTCTCTATATTCTTCATATTAATTCTTAAAACTTGGTAACATTCCATTACATTCATGTATGTCCCAACTTGTTTTAGTCAACCCCCTATCAATGGGCATCTGTTTTGTTTCCATTTCTTTGCTTCTGTGAAAAGTACAGTTATAAATATTTCACTGTATACAGTTATAAATATTTTAAAAGAAGATGAGGTAAGGGAAAACATTCATGTCCCAGGAATTATGATGTCTTCAAGGTCAGTAGTCATTTTCTCAGGTGTGTGTGTTGTTCTCTACAATTTTGGTGTAATGGAAAAACACTATATTGATTAGAGAATTGAATTCAAGTCCCCACTTTGGCACTAGTTTTTTCTCTGACCTGGGACAAACCTATGATTGGATGGGTGATCTGTAACATTGGATATCTGTCTCAGAGTTCATTAGATCTTATTTTATTCTTTTTTGCTTAGCAAATACACGCAAATAAATGCCTGACAAATTAGCCTCTGTTTGCTCTCTTTCTCCATGGGTGGCCATATGTGGTAGAGATACTAATTTTACTATATAGAAATGATCTGTAAAGCATTTACTTTCTTGGAGTCCAACAAAAGCTCATGCTAATCCTAGAAAGGTAGGGTCTCTGTTCTACTTTGATAGTGTATTCTTCATGTTAAAACACTGCTTTTTCTTGTTAAGCAGTTATTTTAGACAAATATGTTGAGCTGTGCATTTTAAAAGAAATTGCATAGGTGAGCAGTGAGTTCTAGGGGATAGAAGTCAGAACTGATGCAGTCTGGTAGACTGACCCAAAAGGTGAAAAGTAGCTTTAAAGCCTGAGAATATCAGAAAACTCAGATGAAAAGAATCCTTGATTTTCCCTGCCCTGCTGGGTCAGACCTTCCTCCACCCTCTCTCTTTCCCTCCCCTCCTCCTTTCCCTCCCCTTCCTCTCCTCCCCTTTCTTCTCCCCTACCCTTTCTTCTCCCCTGTCCCCTCTCCTCCTTTTCCTCTTGTGTTCTTTCCCTCTTTTGTGTTCTCTCTTCTTCCCTTTTCCTTCTCCTTCTCCCTGTATCTCTCTTTTTTTTATCCCCTCAAGTACTGCATAAATTTTTTAAATCACATAAATTTTTTTTAAATCACATAATTTGAATGTTGCCAGAACACTTTAATTGTTTTATATTATGAGTTTTTTTTCAGGTTATAGAAACCTGTTCCTTATTTCCATATTCTAGTATTCTAGAGAATTCTGCTCTACTTAATGCCTTATAGCATTTATGGTTGTGTATTTCACATGGTCTTATTTGGAAAAAGTAGAGAAAGGCAAAGATTCTTGATATTTTATAGAATGGTAGTCTGTAGACAAATCTGGAGCCCACTTGACTCTGCCTATTTTCAGTCTCTCCATTTCTTTGTCCTTCCTTCTTGAGAGTATCCTGAGAAAGCAAAATATTTCTGAAATATTATTCTTTGTTTTAATAAATTTCCTTTTTGGTAATAAACCAAATTTATTTTGATAAATAAAGAGTTTATGAGATTACTAAGGGATCTTAGAAATTTTTAAATCGCCTTCATTTTATAAGTGAGGAAACTTACATGCTCGGTTTAGTAAACTAGTAAGAGTCAGGACCTGAACCCAGTCCGCCTCACTCCTGTAGAGAAGAGATTAAATTTATTCTGTTTATCTACAGACGGAGCCAGGAGCAGTGGTTAGAAATGATAAAGAGGTGAATTTGGACTCGATGTCCAGAACACCCAACTTGCTAACAATTAGAGCTGTCCAAAAGTAACATGATTTACATCAAGAATTTATACATTCCTGCTCCTTGGAGGTCTTCAGGGAAAGGCGGGATGATGACTTGTCAGACCTATTATAGTGAGTTTCTTTTTGTGTATTGGATTACAAGGTTCCGAGGTCCTTTTCCACTCTCAAATTCTATAATCCTGTGATTCCTAATATGAATGTTTCCCCTATTGCATAGATCTTGTCAGATCCATACAATGTACCCTAACATTCATCTTCATTACAATCTGACCTAACCTTGGCTATCCAGCCATATTTCCGGTTGTTTCCTAATAGGAATCAAACAAACAAATATTTTCATTATATCCTAAGCAAGTGCTGTGAAGGAAAGAATGAAGCAGAGAAGCATTTAAGTGCTTACTTATATGCCAGGCACTGTGCTAAGTCTTAGGGATACAAATACAAGCAAAAAGAAAAAACAGCTCCTTCTTCAAGGAACTTACATCTTAATGGAAGGAACACAGCACATAGTAGGGAGAAAAGGTATAAAGGTACCCCATACTGGCGCACGGTTTTGAATTCCAGAAGCCTGTCTGGGTACCTTCACAAAATGAAAGCCACAGGAGTAATTTACCAATGGGGTACAAAGAAATAAAAGTAATAATAGTTAACATTTACATGGAGCTTACTGTGTACCCGGCACTATACTAAGCGCTTTACAATTATTATCTCATTTGAACCTCAGAACAGCCCTTGGAGGCAGATGTACACAGGGAGGTTACAGTGTGCCGGCTCTTTTGCTGCAGCCAGGCCAGCTTTCTGATTCTTTTGTATGGCTCTGCTCATTGGGGCTAACAGAGCCAGTAATGCCCTCTTTTTTCTTCTGGGCTTTGCTCTTCTCACCTTTCAGAAAACCTTCCTCCAGGGTTCCAGCCAAACTGCTTATTCCTTTCTTCATTTTGAGCAACTTTGAGTTAAATCATAGAATTCCAGATTTGAAAGATAACTTGAAGGGTCATTAGCGTATTGAACCTATAGGCTAGGCATTGTGCTAAGTAATGAGGATACAGAGACATAAATGAAATACTCTACTCTCGAAGCTAATTCTCCACTAACATAAAAATAATTCTCTTTAACATTTCAACAAAAGGTTATCAAATCTCTTCTTTAACATTTCTAGTGATGTTAAGCCAGCTAATTTCGGTTTTGGACAAGTTTGACTCAGAAAGTTTTTAATAATTGACCCGGCCCCATTAGTCTTCATTTCCTTTCCTCTGAAACAATACGGAATGTTATCATATCTCCCCTGAGTCTTCCCTTCTCCAGGCAAATATCTTTAATCATGTAGTCAGTCAATAAGCATTTATTAAGGGCTTTCAGTATGCTGGGCTTTATTCTCTGCCCTTAAAAAATTACATTCTAAAGGAGGAGACATATATAGGGTGTTCTAAGAGTCTTAATACAGTTTTAAACTATTAATGATATTAACACTTAAAACAAAGCTCAGACTTTTGGAACACCTTATATAGATACATAAATATCCAGACAAAGAAGACTCAAGAAAACCTTAGGTAGCAAGAGGTTGAAAGAGGAGGGAGGGGCAAGTTCACATCTCATTGTTCTGCTTACCTTCTGTTTATTCATATGTATTTTCCTAATATGACTATACCAGGATTAATACTGTTGGAGCAAAGGCATCAAGAATACCTCATTCTTCGTGTCTCCCATAGCGCTTACGATGACCTTGAGAAAGAAAGTAGTTATCAAAATGTGATAGTGCTAATTGAGAAGCAACTTAGTGCTGGGTAGACAAACCAGCCTTGGTGGCAGAAACCTGGGCTCGAGTCCTGCCTTTGACACGTGCTGGCTCTGTGACCTGTGGCAAGCCATTTTGCCTCTCAGTTCCTCTAAGAAATTCTCTAAGATTTAGGTAGCTTGCTGATCTGCGTTGATGGAAGTTGTTGTTTACCTGGAGTTCACTGATGAAATTACAGCTCAGAATTTTTAAAAAAATGACATTTTTATAGTGTTCTAAGTACTTTCTCTACATTATCTTCTTTGATACTTTGGATGGTATTATTTACAAATATACTTTACAGATGACTTATTTGCCCCTTGTCTCACAGGTATTAAGGGTCAGGTGTGGGATTCAAACCCAGCTCTTTCCAAAGCCCATTAATTCTTCATTATGCTACTCTGCCTCTCTCAATAAATGCTACTCAATAATTAAATTCATTAAATACCTATTAAGCACTTACTGTATGCCAGGCACTGTGTTACTGCTGGCAATACAAATAGATCCCAACTAGTGCAGCCATTTGGGAAATGAGATGTTTTGAGCAATGTTTCCTCCATAAATGGAGGCTTTGGAATGCTTGACTCCACTCTTCATCAGAGGGAGTGAGGTTGATGATAAAGCTGTTGGGGTCTAGAAGAATCTATCTATCATTAAACACTTATTAAGCACTTACTATGGTATACAGAAAAAACAAAAGGCAGTCCCTGCCTTCCAAGGACCTGAGTTAGTTGAATATTGGGAAAGACATAGGAGATCACAGGATTTTGACCTTGAAGCTACCTTTAAAATTATATAGCTAACCTTTTTATTTTACAGAAGAAGAAACTGAATTTGTAGTAAGCAGCATAGCAAAAATTCAAACCAAAGACTCTTGATTCAAGCATATTAAGTGGATGAATTAGATGTAGATTCTTCCATGCATCAGAACTCATGAATGTAAGAATGCTATTTATACTGATTCAAAAACGGATAATACTAAATTATGAATGGAAATGAATTTCATCTACACCATTAGATAAATATCGCTGAAATGAGTTTTGGCTTTATTTTTTAGCTCATTAAGAATAATAATAAAAATGGCTTTCTAGTAACTTTTTATTAATTTGGTTGGTATTGTAATGGATAGAGGGCCATGCCTGAAGTCAGGAAGACTCACCTTACTGAGTTCAAATCTGGCCTCAGACCCATACTGGCAGCATGACCCTGGGCAAGTCACTTAACCTCTGTTTGCCTCAGTTTCCTCATCTATAAAATGAGCTGGAGAAGGAAATAGCAAACCACTCCATTATCTTTGCCAGGAAAATTCCAAATGGGATCCAAAGAATCAGAAATGATTGAAACAACTGAACAACAATTTTTTTTTTTTACTAAAAATTGCCTTAAAATGTCTTAACACCTCAGAAATGTATCTAATGGCATGTGATCTTTCTTCATTGGAATATTCTTGTGAATTCCTGGGATAGTAGGCCCTCTTTATTTTGTTGTTACTGTTTGGTTTAATATCTGAAAAATTGTTGATGTTTTTTATCAGCAGTAATTGAAGCTATGACACAAACTGTGGGGATCAGATCCCTCCCTTCTTTTGATGGAACCTACCCTAATGGTTTCTTGTTGTGGTAGAGTAGAAAGAGATCCAACCTTGGTATCAGGAGTCCTGGGACTAAGTCCTTGGTTCTACATTGATTTTAAGTAAGTCACTTAATTAAGTAATATTAAGTAAGTCGCTTACTTCTCTGGGACTCATTTTCTATGTAAAATGAAAATTTTGGGTTAACTTTTAGTGTAGTACCTGACCTGTAGTAAGTGCTTAATAAATGCTTGTGGACTGACTCAACTCTTGGGTCTCTTTCAGCTATAAATTTCTACCTCTGCCTTTGATAAAGGTTTTCCAGTGGAAACTCAGCTGTTTCCCCAAACTGAAAAGTGGTATCACCTTTATTCTTAGAGATTTTAAAGCTTGAAGGAGTATTTTGAAGTTTCCTTTTATTTTATGGATAAGAAAGCAGACCCAGAAAAGAGAAATAATTTTTTTTTTCTCCCCATAGTCACATATTTACTTAGGGTAGTCCCTGCCCTCGAGAAACTCACAATCTAATCTGTTACTGGTTTACTTTAGTTGAGTATTAGGAATGACATAGAAGGTCACAGTTTACTCTGATTCCAACAGCATTGCTTTTTTTTTAAGCCTCGAAGTTTCTGAAAGAGGGGAAAAAAGAATTTTTAAAAAAATTTGAGCAAATTTTGACTTACATAAAGCATATGGAAACTCATCCATGTTTTTCAGTTGATTAAATACAACAACTTTCTTCATTATAGTCATTTTAATTGTATTAACATTTCATTTAAATAGAACAGCGTGAATGGCGAATGTTACAGTCATACTGTTCCTCAGGGTCATTGTGTTAAAAGGACCAAGCTTCAGTGCCTCTCTGTTTTTGTTAATTACGCTGGTGTAGTACAGTGAAAATGAGTATTGGATTTGGAATCAAATTACATTGTTTCAGATCCAGTTCTGCCAGTTGCTACCTGTTTGAACTTGAGCAAGTTACTGGACCTCTCAGTGCCTCAGTTTTCCCATCTGTAAAATGAGTGGGTTGGACTAGATGACCTTTAAGATCCTTTCCAGCCTTAAATCTGTGTCCCAGAGATCTTCCAAGCAATATTTGAAATCTTGATTCCTTTCATTTCTTTTCCTTCCTTTGCAAAGTGGGGCTTCTCTCTGTACTCCCCACCAAAATAAATCACCAAGTCCCATTGATTATCTTTTTGAAGTGTCTTAACTCTGATCCCTTAGCCACCTCCCTCAGTCAGGCAACTATTTTAACTAACCTATTGTAGCAACTTAAAAAAAAAAAACAACTAGTCTTATTTTAGTACAATTTTAGTAAATATCAATTGCCTGTTACTTGTAGGATAGTAATCTACCTGCTGAGAATCAAAAAAAAATGTTTTTTTAATGCATGTCTTCCTTCAAGAAGCTTACCTTCTAAATATACATTTATTTCTAATATAAGGTTAGTTGTAACTGTTGCAACAGTTACAAAAAAGAACAGATAGAACTGCTCTAGGAATATTCGAGGAGAATGCTTTCATCTAGGTAAAACTGGGAAGCCTTCACGGAGTAAGTCATCTGGCCATAACCTTCAAGGAAGAAAAAGATTCTGAAAAGTGATGTAGAAAGAGAGTGTGTTACAGGTATGTGTCGTGATCTATGCACATAGTCAGGAAATCCTGCAGCAAGTTCAGGGAGCAGCTGGAAGTTTAGTTCGGATAAAACACAGAGTTTGTGAAGGAGAACAATGTAAAGTAAGTCTAGGAAGGTAGACCCCAGTCTCTTACTCTGCTCACCTAATCCATCCTTCATGCTACTGCCAGATTTATCTTCCTAATGTACGGATCTGGATTTATTATTCTCCTACACAAAAACCATCAATAATTGCTCATTGCTCATGAAACAAAATATATGTACCGTATCTAGCATTCACGGCTCTTGGTGATTTGGCACCGGCTTTTGTTTCTGCCTTTTATCTTCTACTACTTCCATACAGTGTAGCCCAAGCAGATTGCTTTTCATGCCTCAAACACATCCTGATATTTTATTGAGCTGCACCTTTAAAGTGTTATCTCCTCCTGGAATGTCCCACGGGTTTGACCACATTCTCCCTTCCCTGAACTACCAGTACAATTCTTGCATATACATCAGCCCAGGTCAAATATTGTGTTCTTCTATGAAGTCTTCCCCTATTGCATGTGACCTCCTTCTCCATCTAACTCACCATAAAACTTTGTACCTCTCTTACTTGCGCATCAGCATTTTTTCTACCTTCTGTTAGTTATTTGTGTTCTTGGCTTATCTTTATTACAAAAGTAACCATCTTGAGGGCAAAAATCACATCTTATTCCTCTTTTTATCCCCACACAGAGTTGATGTCAGGGCTTTGCTCATAAACCTTCACTGAGTATTTTCAAAATAAATGAAGTAATTGGAGGGAAGGTATTGATAAGTAGTTTGACTACAGCAAGAGGGTTGTTCTGAATTTTAAGGTCTTAGGAACAATCAGAAAGATTATTAGTGGCTATGTTTAACCATCAGAGAAAATAGTTGCTGTAGGCAGACTCTCACCCTATAAATAGTTTTATTCCTTTCATGGATATGGAGTCTGCATCAAGAGAAGGGATACTCATATGGATGAAATTATGAAGCTGTATGTGTAGGGCTTATGTGATGAAAAGAAGAGGGTCACCACAAGGTGATAACTTACTAAGTAGAGATAAGGGCTGAATGGTTTCCTTTTGGGAAGGAGCAGGGGCTAGAGATAGGAGGTTAACCAATTCATAACGCTCATGGCCTTAAATGGGAAACACAGAGATATGTAAGGAATAGCCATCGCTACAGAAAGGCAGTTTTGAAAAACTGGGAAGAGGGATCAGATGGGAAGAATTAACTCAACGTTCCAGCAACTTGAGTACAGCAGTGATATATTGTTTTTCTCCCTCCCTTTTACATTCCCTCACCAGCTAAAATTATTTGTTTTGAGAAACAAAGGGCAATATTAAATAGCCTAACCTATTTAGCATGGTGACTAAAATATCAACTGAGAATCCTTTCAGAGCTGTGACCTAACTCATCATTCTAGTTTGGCTTGTCTTTGTCCTCTATTGAATATGTGATTTCGTTAATGCGAATAGATCTTGCATTTGTGCAAATGACAGATCATTCAGCCATCTCTCTTCTTATCCTGTGCAATTCTTGTCTTTGTTCTCCTATGAATTCTTTATGGGAGGACCTTTGGTAGTCTGGGTTCCTTGGTACTGTGTGGACACCAATGGAGCCTACATAATGGTTGTGATTTTATTGTTATCACTACTAATAGTAACAGCAGCTGACGTTTACACAGTGTCTGCTGTGTGTCAAACACTGTGCTCAGCCCTTTACAAATATTATCTCATTTGATATTCGTAACAACTTGAAAGGATGGTACTATTGTTATCCTCACTTTACAGGTGAAGAAACTAAAGCAGAGGTTGTGACTTGCCCAGGGTTGTATAGCTAGTAAGTGCCTGAAGCTGGATTTGAACTCAGGCCTTCCTGACCCATGCCACCTACCTGCCATCATGAGAAGTTTGGTGATTTACCATGCAACGAATATGTGTTAGAAATGGAATTTTAATAGTTTTACCTGTATTATTATTTATTTTATATGTTATTATGGATATACACTCACATGAATGAACATATGCTCTCCCACTTTAGCTTATCAGTTCCTTGAAAGCTAGGACTGTTTGATTTTTGTTTTTGTATCTTCAGGGCTAGAGCAACAGCTGGCACATAGTAATATTTAATATAAATAATTGTTCATTCATTGCCTCTTTGTTATTAATATTATTGTTAACTTGAAGACTAATCAGTTTGTACTTTGTTGCTGCAGTGAGTAGAGTGATAAACCTGAAATCATCAAGATCTGAGTTCAAATTCAGCCTCAGACTAGCAGTGTGAGCTTGGACGATTAAATTTACTTCACCTCTGTCTGCCTCAGTTTCCTAAAGGAAACTACATTCCTACATTCCTGTAAAATGGCATCTACCTTCCAGGCGTGTTGTGAAGATCAAATGAGATTATATTTGTAAAGCACTTTACAAATGTTAAAGTACCATATAAATATTCATTATTATTTATTATGAATGATGGCTAATTTATATTAGGATATGATAAAGACTGATGGTTCCATACATTTTGTAGTGGAGGGCACTTCCTTTGATTTGGGGGAATAAGGATGGTACAATTTATATCTTGAAAACCTTTGCAGGGCTGTCAAAATAACACAATATCAAGACGACATAGATATAGACACTAATTCTCAAAGTCTCAGCTCAAGATTCCTGTGGCTTTTAAAATCCACAATTTAAGGACAAAATTTTAGATCCTTAGATCATCAGGTTCAGCCCTGCCCATTTTACTGTTAAGAAAACTGAGGTCCAAACTTATTTGAGATCAAATTAATTAAAGCAGATTCAGGACTAGAGTCTTGATCAGAAGCAACATTGTTGTAGGAAGTTGAACTTGGGAGAAAACAAAATTTTAAGAGGCAGAAGGGAGAAGAGAGTGCTTTCCAGACATCCAGGGTAGCCTAGGACAGGAAACAGAATGTTACCTGAAGATCAGAAGTTTGCACTTTTTTTTTTTTAAATGCCATATAAGGGTGATTAGATACATGTGATCAAAAAGAGGGAAGAATTGAGATTGTCTCCCAGGTTATGAATCTAGATTACCTCAGTACTCAATGGTTCCCTCAATAGATAGAGTTAAATAGGGAAAAAGGAAAATATTTTTACAAAAAGCAAATGAATTGTTTGGTATGTTTCTGAGATGCCTGTGGGGAATCTTTTTGGAGATATCTAATAAGACGTGGGGTGATGCCTGAATTAGGTTTCAGGGGAGGGACTAAGACTTGATCTATAGATCTGAGAGGTGTCTACATAGAGATGTGCCTTCATTAAAAAAGGTACTGTGCTCTTTGAACAAAGCAGAATTGCAGTAGCCCAAAGGAAACATGAGATGCACAAATCTTCATTCCATATGTTCATATGGACTTTTTATACTTGACCTGCATTAGATAGAGCCTTCTGAGCTTGACTTGGTCTGATTAGGCACAGTCAGACACACTATACATTGACCCCAACATAGTGATGTCACTTTAGTCCTCTTTGAGAACAAAGGATGGCAATCAAAAGAGCAAAGAGGACCTAGAATGGAGTTCTCTGGCATACTCTTTTATAAAAGGTGTGACTAAGATGACAAGAAATTACAACCCAATAACGTGATATGTCCTAATTCTGGTAATATATAATAAGGAATAATGATTTAAAATTACTTTAGCAACACAGAAAATGTATGGTTTCCATGATTTTTTTATTTCCTAATTTTCCTCAGCCATTCTTCCCTCTCTCCCCAAAAAACATTATTGATCCTTGTATTATGTGTGATATAAATTTATTTAATATCCCAACATTGCAAAAAAGAAATCTTTGTGTGTGTCCTAACTTGTTCTCCCCTCTGGGCTCCTAGTTTCAAGAGCTTTTCTGACTTCATTACCACCTTTGGTTGGCACATGAGAAAAGGATTAGAACTGAGCATTATTGAAGAGTACACACTGCCTTGGGTCACACATAAAATATGCTTAAGAAATTGTTTCTAAGTAAGTTGAGTGTGGTTTGGGGGCCTAATATATTTAGGTTTCTGTCTAGCTTATTAACCATTTTGGTGGACAGGTAACAGAGGTCACTGTCTCATTTAAACAAGCATCCATATTCTGTAAAAAGGAAAAATAGTTTAACTATTTAATTAGTTTATACAATTTACCAACAAGGAGAACTTACTAACCTGAATCAAGATTTAAAATGGGGAACTATACTTGGAATATATAGTTTTAATATCGTAGCATTTGGTAATTTTTTGAGGGTACAGTTTTAATTTTGTGTTATTAAGAACTACTTTGATTTAATTATTTTTGCACATAGGCCTCCAGTAACAATTATTTTAAAATATCTAATTCCCTCTTTTGGGAAAAAGGGAATTAAAAGTGCAGATATCCATATGAGATTTAGAATTAGAACTGGAATATTACTTTAAGCAATATATTTTAGTAAAAAGAACATTGAACTTAAGAGGATATCCTCACAGTTTGCAACTCTTTGAAGGGCTATCTTATCAAGGAAAGGATTAGACTTTTTTTTTTTTTTTTACTTGGAGTCAAAAGGTAAAACTAGGAATGGGCAGAAATTACTAAGAGGGTTTGCCAAGAGACACATCTTTACAGTTAGAGTTCTCCAGAAGCTGAATAGTCTGTCTTGAGTAGTGAGTTCCTCCTCCCTAGAAGTCTTCAAAGACAGGAAGAATACTTATCAGAGAAAATGGATTGTGCATTAGGTTTAGGTACCAATTGGATTCCGTAGTTTAAAAATGTGTATACTGTATATATGTGTGAATGTATATATGTATTTATGAGTGTGTTATTGTTGTATTTGTCCTTTGTTCTCGAAGAGGACCATGACGTCAAGATGATGACCTGCGGTTGACTCTAATTTGGTGAGAGAGGGCTGTGCAAGATCACCAGCCTCGCTTCCTTCTCCTGAGTCATCCGGGTCCAGTGGCTTGATCCTCATCAGGATGACTGGAGATGTCCCAGGATACCGTGTGAGACTCTGGCCCTTTCAGCTGAGGTCTTACAGCATTCTCACTTTGAGTGAAATAAACCCATTCAATGAATAGATTTCTTTAAGTAGTTGCTCAAGGGATGGCCTGTTTAATAAAAAAAAAAAAAGAAAAGAAACTGGGCAGTCACTTGCCAAACTACCAGTTCTCCCTCCTACCAAATCTCTCTCCTTCTCCTTAATCACACTATGCTCCTTGAGACTCTCTCATTCTTACCTGAACTACTCTGTAGTAGTCTACTGCTCAGTCCCCTGGATTCTAGTCAACCCACCCTTTAATCCATCATCCAAATAACTGTCTAAAAAAAAAGTAAGGCAAAAATGTGCCACGTTACCCCCCGCAGTCTTTTCAGTGTACATATACATAGTACTTATACATATTGTAATAAAAACTTAAGTTTACACAATGAATATCTGTACTGACATCATGGGTTATTTCATCATCATGGGTATGAAAACTACGTCCACTGATGAAGATGGACAGCTATCTGTAACGTGTAGTGTTAGAGAATTGCCTGGGGCATAGGTTTGAGGGTTACATAGCTCTTATATGAAACGGAAGCAGGCATGCATACAAATCTCTCTTTCTCTGAGACCAGTCTTCTGTGTATTATGACCACACTGCGTGTATATTTTAAACTATGTATATGCTTAGAAAAAAATGTTGATTATGATCCAACCATTCTGGAGAGCAATTTGGAACTCTGCTCAAGAAGCTTCAAAAATGTGCATCCCCTTTGACCCAGCAATATCGCTTCTAGGACTGTATCCCCAAGAGGTCATAAAAATGGGAAAGGGCCCCACATGTACGAAAGTATTTATAGCAGCCCTCTTTGTGGTGGCCACGAACTGAATATCGAGGGGATGCCCATCACCTGGGGAATGGCCGAACAAGGTGTGGTATGTGATTGTAATGCAGTAGTACTGTGCCATAAGAAATGATGAAAAGCGAAACTTCAGGGAGACCTGGAAAAATCCGTATGAACTGATGCGGAGTGAAAGGAGCAGAGCCAGGGGAACTCTGCGCAGCAACGACCTCAGTGTGCAAGGAATTTTTTCTGGCGGACTTAGCCCCTCACAGCAATGAAAGGACCCCAAAATCCCCAGTGGACTCGAGGCAGAATGCCTTCCGCATCCAGAGAAAGAGCTACGGAAGCGCATCACAGAATGAAGCAGGCCATTTTCTCATGTGTTTCTTTTTTCCTCATGGTTTCTCCCATTCATTTTAATTCTTCCGTGCAACGTGGCTAAGGTGAAAATGTATTTGTGGAACCCATGTAAGATTTTGTGCTGTCTCAGGGAAGGAACAGGGAGGGAGGGGGAGGAAGGGGGAAAAGTTTAAGATTCATGGAAGTGATTGTAGAAAACTGAAAACAAATTAATTTTAAAAAATGATGATTAGTATCCTATCTTCTTTGATGTGCTGGACAGAATTGGACTTGGGACACCTGGGTTCTAGTCACCAATCTGCACCTCTGGGACCTTAGACAAGTCGCTTTACTTCTGATCCACATAAACTATTACTTCCTTTTAAATAAGCGAAAGTTGGACTAACTGATCTCTGAGGTCCCTTCCAGTTTTCACAATTCTTTGATTCTAAGGTATAGGACCCAGTACAGTGAAGCCTTATGATATAATAGCCTTATTTCCTTGTTTGTTTTTTAATCACAATAAAAATTGAAGTATAGCTAAATTGTGGTGTAGAAAATTAAATTCCCTTTTGGCAACCTTCCCAGCTTCTAATAAATAATTGGATGGAACATTTTAAATAACTGGATAATTCTAATTATTTCATTATAGCTTTTCATTATTGAGTAAAATTTGTGATGATTATTTATGCCACCTTACTTCCTTTCCCCTTTTTATTGGGTTGTGTATTAACTCTGTGGCTCAAGGTTGGGAGAATTCATTACACTGATTTAATTATATTGTATGAATCATGCTGTAAGAAAGGTCCGATTCTCAGTACAAAGTGCTGATGTGATTGACTGCCTTTTAAGACAATAGACTGTATCCCTTCTATTAGTAGTGGTGACTGAGGATATCTTAGTTGGAAAAAAGATAATTATAATAACTACCACAATTAGATTGTATATACGTGAGTGAAGAGATTTGGATTTTTAAAAAAATCTTAATAATTGACTGAATTGTTAACTTTTTGTTATTGTGTTTTGGTGTTGCCCAGAACCATCCTTAAATAATATATTATGTCATCATGGAAATGATGGCATACTATCAATAATTGGTCATGTCTGTCATCAATACATTCAACCCTTAAGAACTGGGATGCTACCAGCCTGCCTACGCATGGACAATCTGTCAATGAATAAGTCTTTATTAACTGTCTGCTGTGTGCCAGCCCCTGTGCTAAGGAATGCCAAAAGTGACAAAAGAAGTTCCCTGTCTTCAAGGAGCTTATAATCAATTTTGAGAGACAATATGCAAATGAATATATTCAAAGCAAACTACATACAGCACTAAAAGGAAATAATTTGCCAGTGAGAAGGCACTAGAATTAAGAGGGCTTGGGAAAGGCTTCCTTGTAAAAGATGGCATTTGAATTAGGACTTAAAGGAAGCTGAGAGATGCCATTAGGCAGATCAGAAGCTCCCGATCAGCAGTAATGCCAGGCCAGGAGTGCACACTGTGCTTCCATTCTGGGTGAGATTTTGTTTCGTTGTTTTCAGTTGTGTCCAACTCTTTGTGACCCCATTTAGGGATTTTTGGCCATCATACTAGAATAGTTGCCATTTCCTTCTCCAGTTCATTTTACAGATGAGGAAACTGAGAAAACTTGCCCCAAGATCACACAGTAAGTGCCTGAGCTAGATTTGAACTCAGGAAGATGAGTATTCCTGACTTCAGGTCTGGCACTCTATCCACTCTGTCACCTAGCTGCTCTGAGAGAGATAGGGTGGGGAATACAATTAGAATGTCTCCTGAACTTCTTACTGCAAGCCAAAAGTCAAAGATTTATTCATCCTTGACTGTGCTGTAAGGCTGTGCCACTAATAGAAATCACAGGTAGGGAAGAGGGGAAAAAGAAGGGAAGACAGAGCAACAGGAAAAGTAGAAAGAAAGGATCAGTATGCTATAATGGAAATACAGTTTGGTTGGGAGTTAGAACACCTGGTTTTTGACCCTCAACTCAACCACTTAGTATCATAGGAGTTTCTGAGAACATCAAATAGAATCTCCTTGTTTTACAGATAAGGAAACTGAGGCCTACGGAAGTTCAGTGCCTTGCCCAGAGGCTCCAGAATCAGGACTCTTTCATGTATTAGACATTGAGACTAGATACTCTGTTCTCTGAGCCTCAGTTTCCTCATCTGTCAGGTCAGGCAGTAAGATTAGGGGATTTCTAAGGTCACTTCCAGCTCTAGGAAAGAGAAGGAAGAACACATAGAGAAGAAAATAAAGGAGGTACATATTATAGTTATCCCTAAAATCCCAACAGTCTCTTCTTTAATGAAGAGTACCACATCCACAGGTTGCCAGCCCTTGTTCTGCATCATGAGGTTCTGAGTTTAGAGCTAGGTAAATTGTTGGAGTCAGGGAGACTGTCTGATGCAACTGCTCTGCTTTACAGATGATGATGCAGAGGCTGAGGGAAGTGATTGATCTGTGTTCAGTCACACTTGGTGTAATGCCAGGCATGTGGCCAGAAAGATTCCAATTGAAGAACCAGTGTCCTGAATTACCTCTGCTCTCTGTTGTGGTATAACTGTGATCGTAGGGTTAGAAGGGAAGGGACTGGAAGGGACTTCAGACAGTGTCTAGTTTAACCCTCTTATTTTTACAGAGGAGGAAACTAAGACCTGGAGAGACTGAATGACCTCCTCTCCCCCTCCGAGGACACACCAGTAAAAACTAGCAGAGCTGGCGTTTGAACCCAGGACGCCCAACTCCAAATCCCGTTCTTCTCCGTTATTCCCCATCCCTGCTTAATTAGGTATCCAGTTTTTCCCCATTAAGGGAACTTAAGATTTTTGTCCCCTGTGTCTTAAATTGGTACATAGATTGAGTTGTCCTTCTGCATTGGTAGAGGAAGATTTTCTTTTCTTTCAGTTCCCTGTGCTAATGATCCCAGGTCCAGACAAAAACAAGCATACAAACTCAAAATTCCTTTCCGATCTTTAATCAGTTGATTAGTGCTTAAATTCAAATTGATAAGGATTAGGGAATAAGTAATATTTTTACTTTTCTTATCCTAAAAAGACATTTTAAAATGGGGTTCCCCTCCCAAAAGGCAATTAAGGTATTCATTGAAATATGTATGAACCAGTGTTATGTTCAATGGCTTTGTACTGAATCTTCAGGAAATTTAAGAAAAACAGTCAGTGCCTAGATTCTGCTCATAGATTGTAGGAAAAGATGTGGAAATATATGATTAGCTTTGTAAAGTAAGATCTAATATGTTCTAGGATTGTTTTTATTTGGATTTTTTTCATGGCACCATTTAGGCTTGCTGCATTGTTCAGCGTGAAACAAAGAAAGGTATTTGGGTTGATTTCCTTTTTTGCATTTCATTTTTCAAGGTACTGTTGATAAGATCATACATCAGGAACCGAAAGGAATGCTACAGATCCTAGACTGATCCTTTTTTTTTTTAGGGAAGAATGAGAGTTCTAGAGAGGTTTAATGTTTAATACACAAGTGGTATCAGGTTAGATGCTGACCCCAGATCCTCCTACTCTGTTATCTAGTGTTTGAGACATAGCAACCATTATCTACCATTTATTTCAACAAACATTTAATTGACTACCTGCTATGTACCCAGGACTGTACTAGATGCCATGGAGGATACAGAGGAAGAATAAAATATATTCCTTGATCATCTATCAACAAGCTTTTATTAAGTGCCTACTCTTCGCCAAGCACTGTGCCAGTGCCAGAGGATGTAAAGACAAAACGTGAAATTATCCTTGCTCTCAAGGATCAGTCCTTAAAGAATTTGTAACCCAAAGAGATCCATATTAGGTTTACAGTATTTCAAAGCCCTAAGGTTTTTCTTCCATCCAACATTTTTTAAAAGTGTATTTGCCACTAGATTTTATTAGTAAAGTATTTATGCCAGTCACAAACCTTGACTTATGTAGTTGGGCAATGGAAGAATAAATGTGTTTTTGAAATATTTTAAGACCATTAGATAAAAGGAGCAGTTTGTAGAATTTTTCTTATTAGTCTGGACAAATTACTGCCTCTCCCCACTGAATGAAGTTCCTCCCTTGTAAATTGAGGGATCAGACCAGATAATCTTTAAAATGTCTTTCTTCCCACCTCTGATCCCTTCTGGGATTATTGTCTTCCTGTTTGCCTTATTCTGTTTCTATAAAAAAAAATAAATGAACAAAAAACCAAATTAGGTGTTTTAATTGTTATAACACTTATGTTGGAAAAAATTAATGTAGGAATATATTCTTCCTCATAGATAGTTATCATCAGAGTTCAACGTGGACTCTGGATTACTGTTTTTATTTTTGTTCTTTAGTCTGACTTTTTGTGACCTCATTTGGGGTTTTCTTGTTAAAGATTCTGGAGTGGTTTGCCATTTCCTTCTCCAGTTCATTTTATAGATGAGGAAACTGAGGCAACAGGGGTAAGTGACTTGTCCAGGGTTACTCAGTAAGTGTTAGTAAACGAGGTCAGATTTGAATTCAGGTCTTTCGTTTCTACTCTAGTGTTATTGATGTCAACAAAAGTGAATATTGTAGTTTTCTTACTTAGTTGCTCTAAGTATTGCTCTTGTGATGTTGAGATCTGTGTTTGGACAAGACCAAAGATAAATCTCACCTCTCACAGCTGTTTTAGTATTTATTTGGGGGTTTTTGTTGTGTGTGTGTTTTTGTTTTGTTTTTAGTTGTCTGCCCAGTTTATTCCGCTGTTCTTTTTCTCTATTGTTAACAAAAGTGTTTAGGATGTATATTTCTCCCAAAGGACTACTTTGGCTTCTTCCAAAAGTTTTATGTTGCTTCATGTTAATTACTTTCCTTGAAATTATATCGTTCCTTTGATTTGTTCTTTGACCCACCAGTTCTTTAGGATTAAGCTAATCTTTTGTTTAAATTTCAATTCTTTCTTCAAAGACCCCTTATGAAGGTGTTTTATTGCATTGTGCTTTTCTAAACTTCTGATTTTTTTGTCCCTGAGTTTAGGGCCAATTTTTGTAAAAGTGTCTTTTGTTTATGAGAATACGTATGTATACTCTTTCCTTTTTTATTCAGTTATTACATCAGAGTTTTATCATATCTACTTTTTCTAAAGTTCTGTTCTGGTTCTTAATTTCTAACAAGTTAAACAAGAAAAATTCGTATAGCACTGAAAGGAGTATTATTTCATTTTCTTTGGTGCTTTTAAGGATAATTCTTTTAAGGGGAATAAGCATTTATATAGAGGGTACTATGTGCCAGCCATTGTGCTCAGTGCTTTAAAAATGTTCTCATTTGATCCTCACAAAAACCTTGAGAGGTAGATGTTGTTATGATTCCCATTTTACAGTTGAGAAAATTGAGGCACATAGAAGTTATGTGACTTACTTAAGGTCACACAGCTAGTAAGTATCTGAGGCTGGATATGAATGCAAATCTCTCTGACTCCAGGAACCAGCATCTCTTCACAACACCATCCAGCTGATTTTATTTTAAACGTCTGTTTTTATTGTTGCTTTGACTGAAAGGGATTACTTCTACTTTATTGAATTCACCTAAAACATGATAAATTATGCTACAGTTCCTCACTTTAAATGTATGAAGCTTTTTTTCTTACATTCATTTCTTACAAGCAACATATTGTTG
Organism: Bettongia penicillata ogilbyi; assembly: GCA_023548195.1. Classification (NCBI taxonomy): domain Eukaryota; kingdom Metazoa; phylum Chordata; class Mammalia; order Diprotodontia; family Potoroidae; genus Bettongia; species Bettongia penicillata. The sequence goes on along the minus strand of JAJHZJ010000260.1, from coordinate 4,730,866 downwards.
GATTCTGTTTTCTAAGACTTTCTACTTCTCCTTTCCATTTTATGGGTGAGCTTATCCTGTTTATGTTCACAGTTACGATTTTAACTGTCTTTCCTTCTTTTATCTCCTCTTAATGGATCTCTCTCCCTGTTTCACTTTCATTCTGCTGCCTCTCTACTCTTTCTCTCACATAGACCTTGATCACCAGTTCTTATTTCCTTAATTTAAATTCCTCCTTTACCATCAGCCCTCTAGAGCTGATCTGTTTTATATCTATCACTTATGAGGGATTGAATTTAATTTATATCTATGTGTTTTATATCTGTCATGTATGAGAGACTAAATTGAATATATTGGCAGCATAGTCCACTGGAAAGAGTACCAATTTTGCAGTGAGAGGCCTTGGTTTCAATACTTAACAACTCTTGGCCTCAGTTCCTCATTTGTAAAATGAGGGGTTTGAACTGGAAGACCTTTAAAGCACTTCCCAGCTATAAGATTGTGATACTTAAACTTTCAGTGAATTTTGTTTCTGTTTTTCATTCTGTTCCATAATTCTTTTTATAATAGCTCTATGTATTAAATTACTTAACTTTTGGTTGTGACAGTGATTGTGTGAAATATATTTGGTTCCTTTTGTTACTGCTATTTCTTTTTTCTTCTGTTACAAGTAGACATTTCATTTTTCCTCATAATTTCATGTTGAAATGAGTATCAATCATGGCGACAGTGGCTAATAATAATAACAATAACTGAAATTTTGGTAGCATTGTAAAAAGGCAGCTACGTAAGTGAAATTATATGATACTTTTAAGGTATAGGGGGATGGAATTCTCTTTTGAATGTGTCGATTTTAATTCGTCAGCCTTTTTGTTAGGTATGGTTATTTTTATTTTTGATAGAACCCAGTGCATGCAAAATACATCCAATTTAATTTGTTTCTGATGAACCTCTAATTGTAACTTACGTTTTCTTCTTGCCTTCAGGACCACATACAAACTGAGATAGTTGTTCACATATTGTCTTCTCCACACAATTATGAGCCTTTTGATGCCAGAGATTATTTTTACCTTTCCTAGCACACGTGGCAGGTTTTTTTTTTACTTGACCTGTTTTCTACAATTTTATTTTATATTTTCATGATGTTAACTTTTCTAATTCTGTCATTGTTTCTTTCAGTAAAGAATTGCAAAGTAGTTTTTTTTTATGCCTTTTCATTATGGAAATGTGGAATCTTTGTCTATTCTGCAAACTAGACATCTGTATCTTTTCCTCTAATGTGGCATTTTAAAATCCATTTTACATCGTCATGGACAAAGCATTACTATGGTTTTAGGAATTTTTTCAAGAATCTTTAAGTGAATCAATGATCTTTATTTCCTGATTAATAAGAACATGAAGCACCTTCTCCATGATTTCTTCCCTGTTCCCAATGTTGGTTTTCTCCATGAATTTTTTACAGCATTTCGTTTTGTACTTTACTGAGACATTTATCACAATTTTATGCATTATAATTATTTGTGATTTATCCTTCTATTAGAAGGTAAGTTCCATGAGGAAAAGATGTGCCTTAAGAATACAGCAAGCACTTAAATATTGGTTGAATTTAAATGAATTATAGTTAGTCATTTATAATCCTGTTATTCCTTCTTTAGTAATTTATTTTTCTTAGGGCAGAAACTGGCCCCAGACTTTAAGGTTCCACACACACCTCCATCCCCCATGATCCTTGGTATAGGAAAATTGTATCAGCTACTGGAAAATATCATCTGCCTCTCTCTTCAGGCAGTTAACACCCTCCACAAATCTTTGTCATAAATATTGAATGGCTATGAGATTGGTCTCAAGCACTATATGGGATTGTCAGATTGTTCTGTCTGGAGACATAAGTAGTAAATGTTTAGTTCTTCTGACTGCAAGTCCAGTGCTCTTGTCCTGTCTTCTTACATGAGGGATTAAGGCTTTCTTTTTCCTGATTTTGAGGAATCCAAGGCATACGTGCCGCATGTACTCAAATGAATCTGTCATCTTGTTGGGTCAGAAGTTTCCTCCAGTGGTATGGATTGCAACCTGTTCCTAACCACCTATCTTGTTTGACTTTTGTCCATGTAATCCCATAAATAGCCTCAGAGAGTCTACTTAATGTGCTGCTGCACCTTCCGTTCTTTCTCCTGACATTACACAGGTAGTAGTGGAGCATTCAGGGTGTTGGCCCTCTTAATGTGGGTTCTTGCTTTGTGTCCGGTCTATCTTTCCTTCCTGTTATACAGTTCCTTCTTCTCTTCTTTGGAATTCCTCATTGGTTGTAGGTTATAGCCTGCTGACATTCACCATTCATCTCATCATTGCCCTCTTCATGGTACTCATTTTTCATTCTTTGGAAAGTGTTGTGTTCTATGTCTTACTGCCTTGTTGCAATTCATGAAGCAGAGGCACTCATGGAAGTTATAAAACTAATCCAAGAGCTAATTTTGGACCCAGAAGAGAAAACATAGGTTCGTCATTCTTTATCCCAATAAATGATATCTCCTTTTCACAAAAGAAAAACTCTTGACCAGATATCAGAGTAATGCACTTAAAATAGTACATCAGGATAGACATGAATTCTCTGATATACATTCATATGACACAGGAGATACTCAGCATCTTTTAATACCAGAAGGCGCTGCCCTTGATCCCCTTTATTTTGTTTACTGGGACAGGTTGAGTAGCAGTCTGTCTTTCCACCTAGGTCCCCAGGCACAGCACGTACAATGCACATTGAACATACCATTAATGAAAATGCGGGACCCAGGCTGGTGCAGTCATGTCTGGAGTATTAAGTTAATGAGATGTTTCTTTTGTTGTTTGTATTTATGTAGTTTTAGGAATTTTATTTCTTTCTGTGCAAAGGAAGGAGACTAAGAACGGAGACTAAGAACACGGATTTACTTTGTACTCTGGTTGTCTTTCCAGACACTTCACCCAAATATAATACAATAATAATTCTGTATACTGAATATATCTAACATATATTCAGTATAACTTAATAAGCATTTATTAAGCCCATTATATATACAAACATAAATAAGATTTGGTCCCTGTTTCAAGGAGCTTAAAATGAGATGTAATAAAAAAAAATCTACCATATTTTTGAGTATTGGGGCATTATTTTTGTGGGAGGAGCTTTGTTGGGGTTTTTTTGTAAGTGAACTTGTGATATCATATAAATGAATTCCCAGGGAATGGTCCTAATGCAGATCGAAAACTGCTTTGTAATTTATGGTTTTAGAGAGTTGCTGGAGCACTAAGAGATTAAGTGATTTTCTGGATTCTCACAGGCAACATTTCTTAGAAGTTGCTGTGTTTGTCCTTCATTCTCCAAGAGGACCATGGCATCAGGAAGGTCATGCCACACCTTGCAAGTAAATTGAATTTAAGTGAAGGAGGGCTGTGCAAAGTCACCAGCCTTACTGTCTTCTGGAGCTGTCTGGGTCCAGAGAAAAGAACAACTGGAGATGACCCCTGATGCAGTGAAAGACCTTGGCTTTTATGAGGTCTTTCCCAGGTCTCTGATTGAGGTAACACCCATTCATTGATTGAGGCTAGGTAAGAAATGAGGCAAAGAATAGCCTCTTTTAACTAGTTTAAAAAAAAAATCAATCTGGGAAGGGAAGACCCTCAAGGTTTCTGACCAAAATAGAAACAATTGCTATTTACACTCACTCTATGCATGGGGCAGAGAGGGGGCAAACAGTGTCCTAGTGAAGCTTGAGCTGGGATCTATTTTTGGCTAATCAATGAGAAACAGAGTGTTTTGGGTTTAAGGCATGGTCCTTAAGAAAGAAGTAGGACTTGAAAGTTGATCTTCCTGACTCCAAGGCCATTTCTCTATTCATATGCCCTGCTGTTTCTCATAATTACTACTCTCATAATTGAATATGTGAATCCATAAGAGAGATCAGATTGAGAGATTTAAAGAGGGAAGAATTATTTCTGGCCTGGGGAATCAGACACCATCCATCTACAAGAGACAATATATTCTTACAAAATCTTTTGACTTCCATTTTCACTGGTGAAGTCAGGTACTGAAAAGAAAGCCCTAGCTGAGCCATGAAGAGGGAGAAAGGAGGTCATTAAGTAGAGATGTGGAGAGAGGAGTGAGTAATACTAATAATAGCCTTTACGTAGCCTTAATGTAGCATTCAAGATATGCTAAGTGTTTCTAAAATATCTCATTTCGTGCTATCATTACCCCCATTTTACAGATGGAAGAAACTGTGGTTCACAGAGATTAAATGACTTACCCAGGTTAGCCAGCTACTTAGAATCTGGAGCCAGATTTGAACTAAGGTCTCTCTTACTTCAGGTCTCAAACTGTATCCTTGTGCCATCTGCCATTTGGAACTGCACAGATCTATTTCCAAAGATGATTAAGGAAAAAGGAAACCTACACTTTCAAAAATATTTATAGCAGCTCTTTTTGTGGTGGCAAAGAACTGGAAATTAAAGGAATGTCCATCAATTGGGGAATGACTGAGCAAGTTGGGGTACATGATTGTGATGGAATACCGCTGCACCATAAGAAATGATGAGCTCAGTGATCTTAGAAGAACGTGGATGGACTTGCATTAAATAACCATGAGTGAAATGAGCAGAACCAGGAGAACACTGTAGATAGTAACACCAATATTGTTTTAAGAATAACCTTAAACAAATAAGTAATTTTGACTATTATAAATGCCCAGAATGATTTTGCACGCACGCACGCACACATACGCACACGTGCCCGCACGTACACGCACGTACACACACATACACGCACACATTTCCGGTGGTAGCCATCTCTACGGCTGGGGTGGGGGAGAGAAGGAAAAGAAATTTTTATGATCACTTTATTATATATATTTAAAAGCAGTAGCAAATTGCACATGAAAGATTTGCAGTTTCATATCCAATCTTTTTTTTTTTTTTTATTATATTGTGTTATGGAAATGCTTGTTTCACTCCATAAATTAAATTTTAAAAAAAAGAGCAAAATGAGACTGACACATAAATCCACTTTACCTGGAGTGTATGTAGAGTGAAAAAAGAAGGGCTGGAAAGGTAAGATTGAACCATAGTGTGAAGAGCCTTGTGCCAGGCTTTAGTATTCTAAGCAATGGAGTGATGAAGCTTCATTAGGAGAATGATTTTGGCTGCCAGCATGAAGAACAGATTATAGAAGGAGATACCAGTTCAAGAGTCTCCTTAAGCAATATGAGCAAGAGTGCTGAGAGCTTGAATTTGGGTAGTAGAGTAAATGGAAAGTTAGGGAAAATATTTCTAAGGTAGATTCGTTAGTACTTGACAAGTGGGTATGGGGTGTAACGGAAAGGGAAGACTCAGGAGTGAATTCTAGTTTTAGAACCTGAGCAAGTGGGATAAAGGTTGTAACAGTAACAGAAATAGAAATAGTGGAAAGAAGCATGAGTTTTGTGAAGAGGATAAGTTGATTCGTGGACATGTGTTAACAGAGCCATCAAGGTAGAAATGTCCAGCAGGTAGTTGGAAACCCATGATTAAATCCCTAGAGAGAGGAGATGAATAGCTTAATGGATAGAGGTCTAGACTGAGGATGACCTGGGTCTGGATCTCACATGAGACATTTATTAGCTGTGTAACCTATATGAGGTTCAATTCCCTCATCTATTAAATGGGGATAATAATAGCACTTAAACTGACAAGATTTGCTTTAAGGATCAAATGAGATAATACATGTAAAGAACATTTGTAAACCTTAAAACCTATGTAAAGGTGAACTATTATTATTGAGGCTGTAGGTTTAGTAGTTATCTGCATAGAGGTTGTAATTGAAGCCGTGAGAGTGAATGTGATTAACAGAAGAGATTTATGTCTGGGCAAAAGATGAAGTAACCGTGAAATGAGTAAGAGAAAGGGAAAAGAAATCAAGCGGGGAAAAATTATCAAGAAGGAAGGAGGTGTGCAACCATCAGATGAAGTAAAATCAGAGGTGGAAGAATAAGAAGTCATTGGATTTAGAAGTCAGGGTATAAATGGTAGAAGAGGCAAGTGCCAGCAGTGAATTTATTTTCCTTTTTCTAGATTAGTCATGAATGGAAAGCAATATATACCATAGTTCAAGGGATAGAGTAGAATTAAAGGAAAGGTTCATTTATTTGGTTGGCTTGTGTTTGTTTTAGTATCTGAACCACACCTGGGGTTAATACAGAGGGAGGTGGCAGAAGGGAACACTTGGAAGATGAGAAAGAAACTTTGACAAAGAGAAGAAGGGAGTCTGAGAGAAGCACACAGAGAAGGGGATATGGACAAAGAAACCATGGGAGAGAGAAAGAGAGGGTATGATTTTAATCCCCCTACCATATTCCTCTTCCTTTCCTAAGAGTAAAATGCTTTCAGTTTCCATTTGTTAAGACTCCACCCACTGTTCATGGCCCAATTTAAATGCTACCATCTCCATGGACTTTTGATTCTCTGAGCAGGAAGTGCTGCTTTAGGACCCTTTAAACCTTTTAGAACACTTTGTTGGGTACCTCTTGTGTATTTATATTCTGTTAGGTGTTGTATTTATGTGTGTTCATGACAGTTTCCTTTACTAAATTGTAAAGATCAGGGAAACAGATCTCATCTGCCTAACAGTACTTTGTGCATGGACAATATTTATTAATTTTTTAAAATGCTGTGTAGATGAATGTTGTTACTTTGTAAGAGATGATGAGTGATCACTTGGAAGATAAAAACAGGTTTTTAGGAAAGCTTTATATTTAATATGCAGAATCTTTGCAGCTTGGTGGCACAAGTGAATATAGAGGGTTTGGAATCAGGAAAACTCATCTTTCTGGTATCAAATATGGCCTTTGTAACTGTATGACCCTTTGCAAGTCACTTGACCCTGTTTGTCTCAGTTTCCTCTTCTGTAAAATGACCTGGAGAAGGAAATGGCAAACCACTCCAGTACCTTTGCCAAGAAAATCCCAAAATGGGGTCATGAAGAGTTGGACACAACTGAAACGACAAAACAACAGCATGCAATCTTGTCTTTTCCAGTTATTGAACTAACTCTCTTTTCCTTGAGGTTAATTTGCAAGAATATCCCTTCTTGCATCACAGGAAGATTTTTATACCCACTTCAGGAATAAAATCAAAACTTTACTTTTAGGAGAACATCTTTCCCAGAAATGCTTTGGGGAGATTCCAGGCAATGCCAAAAATAAATAATTAAAAATCCTGTCACCAGCTATTTGTAGTATTCCCAAAATACCATTTTTTGGAACCATGTTAATCCCCCTTCCCCAAAAGCAGTGCATTCAAACTCCTCCCCATCAATTTTTCCTTTTAGTTTTATGATTATTAGCTTAGCTTTATGAGTGTGATGATTACAGACTAAGGAAGCTGGAGTAAAAAAAGAAAAAAATACAGTATCCCATTTGCTATGAGGGCTCATATCCACTGGCTAAAAAAGTGACAATTACAATAAATGAAAAAAATCATCCCACAAAAGGAACATTCTTTCGTCTTATTCCTTCTTAAAACCTAAAATTTGAAAAGACCAGTGTTTTTCCTCCCATTTATATCTTTAGAGATGGTAAATTTTTAGTTTTCAGCTTCCTCCCCATTAGTCCCCAAAAGGTAATGTAGCTATGTTCCGTGTCCCTCCTTCTACTCTTACTTGTAAACCAGTTGAATCAGAGCAGGAAGTGCTCTGGGACTCTTTCAGATAAATACATTGCTTTAAAGTGCATTACTAAAGATAGCAGGATAGAAACTAGGCAGCTTCATTGACCTCTGAGCACCCTAACATAGTATTTTCCATAAAGTATTAGAAAGAAGTATGATGAGTTTTTTAGAACATTGTTGATTTTATGGTTGAAATTATTAATGTTATCTGAAGAAAGATTTATTCCAGAGTCTGTACATTGTGTATAGAGAAAAATAAATTAGTATTTTTGTAGAATAAATAAAATAAATTATATAACTTAGAGGTTGTCTTTTCTTTCACTAATATATTAGTAACCACTCCCTCCAATTAAGCGGAAAGGTAGGGGATTATAATAAAAAGCAGACATACAATTTGAAAATTAAGAGGTTAATTAAATTTAAAATTAAAAGGTTAGATAAACTTATAGTTCAATGAATAGTAATTACTACTAATATCTTTAATAGTTTTGTTTTGCCCTCTTATTATAGAAAAGTAATTATAATGTATTAAAAAAATGAATTGGGCTCCTAAGTAATCTGTCACTAGCTGCATAACTAAACCTCAGTTTATTCATCTGCAAAATAATAATAACCTTTCTCACAGTGTAACGTAAAGTTCAGATTTGATAATGTAATGAAGCATTTTGTAAAGACCTCTTCCCAGGTATTTCTGAAACTTCCCTCTTCATCATTTTTTACAGTATAGTAGTATTCCATCCGAATCTTATGTTACAACTTGTTCAGCCATTTCCCAATTGATGAGTAGGGTACCCTCTTGATTTCCAGTTTTTTGCTATCACAAAAATAAGCCAGTTTGTTATGAGAGCATTCATGTGTTCTTCATGGGAGGTGGCCACACTCATGGATAATGTCTTACACAAAGTCCAAATAGAAGAGAAATTCCCTATGGACAGTGAGGGCTTTCAGGTACTGTTATTAACAGATAACATTTGTGCTGATTACATTGAGCCCAGGAACAAAACAGCACAGGGTCTTCACAGTCTCTCAGAAGATGTTGGTCTGGTAATCTGTGTGGGAAATACCAAGTGTCTGGTTATAGGCTGTATCATGTGTAGTTGAACAGATAGCCCATTGAATGTTAGTCCATTTCTTTACATAAATTAGATGGGCATAAAGGTCCATGGGGTAGAGTGCCCAAAAGATTCAGATCCTCCTAGTCATGGTCTCATGTAGTCTTCTTTGGAGACTGGAGTGGCCAAAGCATCATGAAGGAAAATGGTAGTGCTCTATGCACAGTAAGTACTTAATAATGTGAAATGTGAAAGACCTGAAATCCATGATGAGTCTTTATGCCTTGATTTATCCTTTAACTTTAACCACCTGCATTTCATTGATGTTTTGTCCCCCTCTCTTCCTTGTCTATCTCCCACCCACTCCCATCATACTGTCAGATGCTCTCCTGATGAAGTTACTGATAAGGAATGAAAATACTCAAAACCAGACGGGAAAATTAGGGAGAGAAGTAGTTGAGGATTTATGTAGATACAATTCAACCATATGATAATCAAGCATTGACTTGTCTCCTCTTTCTAAGGAAGTTATTATGCTTGCCATTTCTGTTGTAAGTGCTTTTCCATGCAGGTCTCAGGTATTATAAAAATATTGAGATGACACATAGTTTGTTCTAAACAGGCAAAGTGAGGATTGCAAACTAAACGTGATTAAAGAAAATAATAGACCATAGGTATTAAAAATGCTGAGTTTGTTTGGGTAGTGAGCTCTGACACTGTGAAATTATGGAAACTTGATGAATTACGGTTTAACATTTAGTACCATTAAAAAAAACATTTTGTACTATTTTTAAAACCCAGCAACTTCACAACTTTATTTCTCTCTTTTATTGCCCATAGAAGAAAATTGGGGGTAGGGATGCCTCTTGGTTGCTTTGCTAGAAATTTGAAAGAAATGCTTGTTCATTCAACAAGTATTTATTAAGGAACTGCTATGTACCAGGCTCTACTACTAGGGTTACAGAGACAAAAACAAAGTAATCAATTCCCTAGAGAATATTACTGACTGGGCATTTCCTCTGTGTCTCCCATGCTTAGACTTTTCTTCCTCTTCATTTCTGCTTCCTGGCTTCCTGTTTTCTTTCAGGTATCAGCTAAAGTCCCCCCTTCTCTAAGAAGCTTTTCCCTGTCATCCATAATCATAGTGCTTTTCCTCTAAGGTTACCTCCAATTTTTCCTGTCTGTGTTTTGTTTGTACATAGTTATTTTCATGTTGTCCCATCCATTGGACTATGAGCTCCTTGAGACCCAGTCCTGTCTTCCCTGTTTTTTGTATCACTGGCATTTAACACAGTACCTAGAACATAGTAGGTGCTTAATAATACATGCTGACTTGACCATCTTTTAGGGTAAAACAGTGGGTACACAGAAAATTAAATGCAAACTACATATGAAATAATCTCTTGGAGTAGAGTATTGGCAACTGAAATGATTAAGATAGACTCCCTAGAGAAGGTGGCACTTAGACTTAGCTTTAAAGGAAGCTTTAGGTTTGAAGAAGAGGTGACAAATGAATACATTCCAAGTATATTGAATACACATGGGAGATGACTTCAGTTGGGGTAAAACATAAATTACAGGAAAGAGAGTAATGTCAAAAAAAAGCATGGAAAGGTAACAGAGCCAGATTGTGAAGGACTTTCAAGGCCAAAGAGAGTTTCATTATGGAATCAGGAGAAGCTTTTGGGTAATATATGGAAGTTAAAGGGAAAAGCAAATGGCTGTTAGTACCTGAATTCTTTCATGTATAAAAGTGCTGTTGATAATTTTCTCCTTATTCTTTCTTTTCTTTCAGATTGTGAGGATTTGTAGTGTCGTATCAACTTGTGCTTTTAATTGGTCAAATGAAACAAGTTTCTTAGAACTGAAAGTTATTAGATGTTTTAAGCATTGTAATTCTTGTCATTTGTAGATTTTTAAAACAATGTTGTACAGTTAGTGGACTGTCATCAGGTCTGTGAATGTGATGCTGAGGCTAAAGATAATAGTGACCAAAAGTTCTTAAACATTGTTCATATTTAAGCTACATCCTTTGCTTAATGGCACCTGGTCCTGTTGGAGTTACTGTTTGCTCTAAGTACTCAAAAAATACCCCAGTTTTTGTTCACGGTTCCATTTTGGACCAATAGCATCAGTTCCCAGCTGAACTGTTTGTGGCTGTTTTTTCCACTGTATTTTTATTACACTCATAAAACTAAAAACAGAGGCATAATTACACCATCTTAGAACCATAGAATGATCCAGTTGTTCACTGTAGCTTAAGTTCTTCCTTGCCTTTTTTTCCTTTTTTAATAACTGGGATCTTTTTATATTGATCAGTACATGATTTCTTGAGAAATGATATGACATATTTAAATTTATTCCAAAGAAAGGAGAATAATAGATAAAAGCAAAATGAACTGGGAAATGCCACTCTAAACTAGCTTTAACCAGACTGGCTAAATACCCTTTTAAAAGTGGAGAAAAATATTTGTGGAAAATTTTTGTTATACAAATTAAATTAACTATCCTTTTAAGGGTGTTTATTTTTTCTTCTTTTCTCTACTGACTCCACCTGCTGGTCAGAGAGATAACTGCCACCTGAAAAAAGAGATTTTGGTTCCATGCCTCCAAGAAAATGAAATTGTAGAAAGTGAGCTAGGAGAGACTGGGGATGGACAACCTCTCTCTTTAGTCTTTAATTACTTTGAAATGAAATTGTGAACAAAGCAGGCATGAGCTGCATAGATATGAGATCTGGGAGTCTATGCTATCTTATTTTTTCTGTTCGTGTTTGTACTTTGTTTTCATTACACATAATTTGTCATGATATATAAAGCTTCAAAGACATAGAAAGTTGTCTTTTAAATTACGTGAGCAATTCTACATAAAACACCTTATAAAGGGAAGAGATAATATAGTAGTGTACTTTTGAGCTTTCTGCATGAGAAATCAATATAAGTTGACAAAAATGAACATTTGTCTTAAAAGACCAACGATTTTATTGTTTTATGTTAGGAGTTTGCCTTAAAGTATTATTTTGAATTGCTTAAACATTAAATTGTGGTTGTAATAATGCCTGATTAGCAATGTCTATCTCACTAGAGCCAGTGGATTTCCAGTCCCTGTAATTATAACATAAAAAGAATGAGGTTAAGAGTTATGTGATAGCTAAACTTTGCATCTTCCTTAGCACCTAGCACAACGCTTTTACACAGTAGGCACATAATAAATGTTTGTTAAAGAATGGTACCAGAAGACTACTTTTGTAGTCCAAAGATCATGCATGGGCTGGAGCTCTCAGTACCTAACCTCTTATAGCAAAATCCATCATGCTGCTGTACAGTGTGGAATTTTCCTACCTTTCTCATAGGAGAACTAGGTAGGCCTGCTCTTGGAGTCAAAGACCTGGATTTAATTAAGTCCTACCTCTGACACATACTCACTATGTGACCTTGGTCAAGTAACTTAATCTCTCAGTGCTTTGCTCAACTCTCTAAGACTACTAAGTGGCAGAACAGATAACCTGTGTTCTTTAATAGAGGGTCTTTCTTCACTTGTAACCCACTACAACAATAAAATAAGGGAGGGTGGGGAAAAGAATACCACCAGGGCACAAAGTAACTTTCTTCTGTGTACCTTGCTACCTTGTCCGTAATATGGAGGTCATCTGGGTCCCCAGTTCTCCAGTGTCATATTCTATGATAATGACATAGCTTTCAACACATGCAGATCCTGTAGGGACAAAGACAGACTTTGGAGTGGATTTTTCTTCAGTCAGAAAAATGGTACCAAGTGCACAGAGAGGATGTGCAGATTTCCTGCACTGAGCTAAGATTAAATGTGTATCCATTTGAAACTTCAAGAGGGAACTCTGAAAGGCAAAATGTAATTATCTGAGTTGGATTATAGCCAAAGCACCAGGGCTAACCTCCCTGCCTTTTTTTTCAGTGCAGTTATTTCTTTAAGTCTGTGTAAATAGTCATCTGTCAGAGTCTGGATTGCCAAAGACATCCTTGTTAACAGTTCCATAGGCAGCTGCCTGAGGCCAGCAGGTACCCTGGGATCTCCTGTAGGGTATGTGCCCCACAAATCAGAACTCAGAAATCTGTTTGCATTTTTCCCCTGGTTGTGTGGTTAGTTCTGAAAGCCTCAGATTTTACTTTCAGATTCAGCAGCAGCTAAAAATGAACTCTGCATTTGTCTGCGTTTCAAGAGCCAGAAGTATACATCCCAAACAAAAGGCCAATTTCAATTGGGCTTATTTTCTTTTTGCTGAATTCCTTTATTTCTCTGTGTTTGAAATTCAAGAGCTGTTCTATTTTGTAATGCAATTTTTCTTAAAAGGCTAAAGCAGATGCCTATTACAGGATTGATAATACTCTGTGGAGGCCAGTAGTGGTTTTATGTACCAAGCCCCACCACTTTGGTTTTCGGTGCCCTGGAAGGTTTCTTCCCACAAGACTTGCTCAAGCTTCTTAAGGATCTTCATATTGCTCTTGTGCTGTACAACATAAGCTAACATTGGCAACATGGTTGAGGCCTATTTCAGGAAAAGAATTTATTTTAGCCAACAGTATTATAATTTTGTGGTGATTGAAAGTAAAGCTCTGAAATGTAGATTATATCCTGATATCAAGCATGCTGGAGAGCCTTGTATCTAAAACTAGCTCTTTCTGCCTTTTTGGAACCAAAGGCTTGAAGAATTTCCTCTTCCAGTACTGCTGATAATTACTGATGGAATCAATAAGAATTCAGTAAGCACCTATTATGTGCCAGGTATTGTGCTAGATGCTAGAGACAGAAGAGGAAAAAAAAGAAATAGTTTCTGCCTTCAAGGAGTTTATATTTGATTGGAGGAGACAATTTGTACATATTTAAGTCTATTCAGAGCTCAGAATGTCTAATAGATAATAATATAGATACATAAATGCAGCATTTTTAGTGGGGGAAACCTGCAACTTGGGCTGGGCGCTAGCAGTTGACAGTATCAGGAAAGGCCTCCTGACAAGGAGAGGATTTGTGGTACATTAAAATCAAGAATCTATTTAGGCCCATTCTCCAATCTTCCCGTTGGTTTTTTCCTTGTGAGTGTCAGTTACAGTTAAGAACAGTTATTAGTTACAGAAACTCAGTTGCGTTGTTGAAGAATAGCCCTTGTTTGTACTATTAAATGTTGAGGACTTACAAAGTATTCTCCTCACAACAACCTTGGGATGTAGGTAGCATTTTATTAATATAATTTTATAGCTCAGAAAATGGAGGTTTCAGTGATTTACCCAGGGTGACACTTGGATAGCTGAGATTGAAATCCAGGTCTTCTTGCTTCAAGGCCAATAATATCACTACCATGTAGTGATGTCACATAGATACTGCAATGGATAGAGTGCCAAGACTGGAGTCAGACTCATCTTCCTGAGTTCCAGTCTGGCCTCAAGACACTTACTGAAACTATGTGACCTTGGGCAAGTCGTTTAATGCTGTTTGCCTCAGTTTCCCAATCTTTAAATGAGCTGGAGAAGGAAATGGCAAATCACTCCAGGAAAACCCCAAATGCGGTCATAAAGAGTTAGGCCAAACAGTAACAACGATACAACAATGCCTGATTGGACCTGCAAAAGGAATTAAGAGTGCTTTGAGCTTGCCGATCCTCTGCTCCCGTCTGGCTGCCCTTATCCTCATGGAAGCAAGTTGAGGGTTAAGATAGGAAGACTGTTGAGTAATGAATTCGTTCATTATTTTTTAAAGAAATTTCATGAATTCTTAAATTTCTAGTTTGGGGATGAGATCACGGATCTGTTGGAGCGCTGGACATAGCTTTTACATGCTCCCCTCAGTTCCATTTGCTTGTCTTGCCAAGGAGGGGTGTTATTGGAATAGATGACCACAGAAGCCTCTGTCACCTTGAACATGAGCGTTCTAGGAATCAGGGATTTCTATTCATTTTTTCCTTTTCTTCTTCTTTTTTCCCTCCCCTTCCTTGACCCCCCTCTTCCATTCCAAATTCTGGGACTACAGGGTTAAAATGTTAGTTTCTGTTGTCAAGTCTGAGAGGGAGTTCTATTTTGGAAGCCAGAATGTTTGTAGGCATGTCAGATGCCTCTGCCACAGTGACTCAAGACTTCCATGAGTGTGTCATTCAAGGAAATCCTGGTTTTTAAGGTCATGGAAACAATCCTTTGTGTTTATTCTTTTTTTCAAAACTAAAAATTCAAGGCATTTTCTGAGGCCTATTTTCTCTTTTAAAGCATTTTTTTTACAATTCTGCTTTTTAAGTGATTGTAACTTTAAATTTTTTTTACAGTTATGCTTAATTAATAGATATTGTAATTTTATTTAACCTTTATCCTCATGTGGATTTTGAAAAAGAGAGTGGTTTCATATTCTAAACATCCATTAAGGTAACATTTTAGGAACCAGAAAGTTTGGAGAATCAGAGAACAAGATTGTCTACAAATGAGTTTCCTTTTTGGTGTAGGGGGTGGGTCAGCATATGCTGAAAGGGATATCATTAGCTCATAGTCTGTCCAGCCTCATCTAGAATCCTGTGTTATCTTTTGACATCATTTGCTGTGTGAAGCTAAATAATTTTTAGGGTACATTTTTTTTTGGAAGAGAAGGCTGTAGGAATCAAATAAGCTTTTCATAGAATCACAGAATTGGAATTCTGTGTGGGAGGCATCATGGTGTAAGGGAATGAATACTGGCTTCAAAGCCAGTGACTTCTACCAACCAGCTGTATGACTTCAGCTGTATGACTTTGGAAATGTTACTTTGCATCCCTGGGTCTTAATTTTCCTCCTCTTAAAAATAGGGATAATAATTCTTAAAGCATCTGTGTTACTGGAATTCGTGTAGAATGTTTTTGCTTTTTAAACCTTCAGTCATTATCAAAATGCCAACTTTTCTATCAGGCTAGAAAACATCTATGCAAGAAGAACAGCCTCTACCTGCCTGTCCCTAAAATTTGCTTTAATCTTTAGAGTAAGCAATTTAGGAATATTGTTTCTCATAATTGTATAGTATTTTTGTCTCTTTTCAAAGGCCTTAACACAAAAATATCTGAGTACTATAGCATCTTTACTAATTATGGCTAGCATTTAGATAATGTTTTAAGGTTTGCAAAGCATTTTTACATTTGTTATTTCATTGGACCCTGTAACTGCCAGTGTTTGGGTATTTTCTATGTAAAAGGAATTTCTTATACTCTTGTAAGTTCTCCTGCAGCTTGAACTTCAATTCTATATAGGATAAGTAAATTGTATTGATACATAAACCTAAGAACATATAAGGAATTCAGCACCTATGCAGATTACTGCTCTTGTCAAATCATTGGGGGAACATGGAAGTTCGAAGGTGTGCTGGCCAAGATAATTTGAGGAAGGAGATAACACTAACAAGCCAATAATAAAATCAGGGAAGGCTTCGCTCAGGAAGGTGGTGTCTCATTCAAGCATTCAAGAAAGCTGGAGACTTTTAAGAGGCAGCGATAAGGAGGGAATGTATGCATGTCTTCAGGATAGTGTGTGCCAA
Source organism: Bettongia penicillata ogilbyi (assembly GCA_023548195.1). Classification (NCBI taxonomy): domain Eukaryota; kingdom Metazoa; phylum Chordata; class Mammalia; order Diprotodontia; family Potoroidae; genus Bettongia; species Bettongia penicillata. The sequence continues at coordinate 4,714,646 of JAJHZJ010000260.1, read as the reverse complement.
AAGATGGTGCCTCCAGACTTGGCATTTCAAGCAGGTCAGTCGCTTACGTGTTGAAAGAATGAAAGAAAATAATGTGAAATAAGGTCAGATAAACAGCACAGTCCAGATTGTAAAGGACTTAAACTGTCAAGCAGAAACATTTCCATTTTATCTTAGACTCAATAAGGAGCCACTGAAATTTCTTCAGAAAAGGAATCATGGTCATTGCCAAGGTTTAATCAGTATAGTGTGTCAGCCTGGTCTTCACTGGCAAATTTTTTATTAGGTATTAGGCAGGAATGAAATAATATTCTTGTCTGTAGCATGACAGAAAGATACTTATATTACATGATTTCTGTGCTTCACTCTTTAAGTGAATAGATTGTCATTTGAGTGAAGTCATTAATTTCTATTAGCATCGGTTTCTTCAGGGGTATTAGTGATACCAGAGGCCAGAGACCTGTGAAGTCCATGAACCCAGGTACAAATTGAACCTTTGATTCTTACTATATGTTTGAACTTGGGAAAAATTGAGTAGCATTCCTGGACTTGTGTCCTCATCAGCAAAATGAAGGAGTTGGACTAGATGGCCTCTGAGGTCCATTCCAGCCCTAGTGCTATGTCCTTATAACGGGTCTTATACTAGCACATTTTCCTTACCTTTTTAACAAAGGTGTAGTGGAAATTATGGAATAATTTAATAAAATTCTTTAAGGTCTTTTATGTTGCTGATAACTCATAATAAAATGTCTATGTATATATTCGTGTATAATGTATATAAATTCATACACATACATGTACTTTGTAACTTGAATTCTATATAAATGCCAGTTCTGTCTACCTATATCATAGGATTTAGAGCTGAAAGTTGACCTTGGAATTTGATAAACCTAGAGAGATATGACTTGCCCAAGGACAGTGAGCAGCTGTTTAATAGGATTGAAATCCAGGCCATTTGAGTTTCCATCTTTCCACTCCATCATACATTTTCTACTTCCTATTTGTCCGTTGGCCTGTTTGTATTTCCGGGTTTGCTTATCCTGAAATAACATTCCTTATATGTGAGAATTAGCTAAGAACAAATTTAGCATTTAATATCCCCTTTCCTTAGGTGAAGATTCTACAGAAATGGAAAATCATTATTATATTTTTTTCCTCCCATTTATGGAATCCTTCCAGAATACATACAAGTCATGTGAAGAGAACAGGCAGAAGCAATTAGTGGGTAAAGCATGACAGGATAATGATTGTTCATTAGGCTGGATTTTAAAGTACTGCATTCCTAATTTATGCTAATTTTTGCTTCAAAATCTTTTCTAGTTATTGCCCCATAAAAAAGCACTTGTTGGATCAGAGCCTAGTTTTATTTTGTTTTGTTTTTTTAGAAATGTAATTCACTCATCTATTCCTGGGTATTAGCTACAGATTAAAAAAGATGAACAGGAGAGATCAGAAATTGGGCATCAAGTCAGACCTGGAGTGCAGAGAGTTTAAAGTGAGTCTCTTGCATCTGTCCTTCCCTTGCCTTTCTTAGAGCCATCAACCTTGTTGAGACTACCACCAACACCCCTTCACCGGACCATTGCAGCAGCCTCCTAATTGGGTTCCCTCTCACCCTTCTCTCCGCACTCACTACCATGGTTCAGGCTGTCATCAGCCATCAACTGGACTGTCACAGAAGCCTCCTAATTCGTCTTTTTCTCTACACAGCTGCCAAAATGATATTTAAGCACAGGCCTAATCATGTCCACTGCCTTGCTCAGCGAACTCTGGTGGATCCTTTTTACCTGTAGGATCAAACTCAAACTGCTGTATTTGGCATTTAGTGCCCTTGACCCATATGACTTTAGCTAATTCTCTAACCATATACGTTACTCTCCACACATTTGATAGACCCCACAGAGCTAGCTCCCTTGTATACATTGCACATGATGTTTCATCTTCTGTCTTCAAGTCTGCCTTCCTACCTTGGATGCCTTCCCTCCTTCCTTCTTGTCCTAAAACTTCATTCCATTCAACTCTGAGCTCAGGTGCCACTTCTTACTTGTAGCCTTTCCTTTTTTCCCCTCAGGTGCTGCTGCCTCCTCCCTTCCCTAGTTTATCTTATATTTTCTTTGCATATATTTTGTATATATGTGCTTATGTTTTCCCCAAGGCAATTGAAGCACCTTAAAGGCCAGGCAGTTTTTCCCTTTGTATTCACAGTCCCTTTCACTTAATAATTGTTTGGTAATTACTAGGTGCTTAATAAATGCTCCCTCCTTTTTCTCTCCCTCTGTTCTTTTTTTCCTTCTTCACGCCATCTATTCTTTCCTTACTCCCCTCCCTCTCTTCTCCTTTCTTCCTTTGGCATGGTATCTCTCTGTGAGGTGTTCCCTTGGGGATATTCTGTCCCATTTTCTACCCCCCAAAGCACCTGGAATAAATCATTTGTGTTAATAAGGAAAGTGAAAGAGGATCAATTTATATCAAGAAGAGCTAGTAGTGTTTGAAGTTTGCTGGGACAAGTAAAGACTTTGGGACAGATCCCAAGAGAGTATACTTTGGCATTTAGTAATCCCATAGTAAGGAGGGGGGAAAATCAAACCCATATTAGTGAATGAGTCATCTCTTTTCCTGCATTCCAGGCTGAATGTTTTTTCTTAATCAGCTCATCAGATCATGATTCTGAGAAACCTTAAGAGGAGGTGGTGTATAAATCTTAGAGATGTTTTCCCCCTAGAGAGTTTCCTCTTTGACCTTCTCAAAGCAAAACAAAACAAAAACCTCACAGTCCTTGTTTTACAGATTCCTTAGGCTGCCAGTTTCTTTTTCCTGAAGTTCTCTAAAAGATGCTTCTGTCTGGTGAAACAAACATGCAGGATGCTTCTAAGAGCTAAGAGAAGTTAGTATCTCTTCAGATTTGTTCCAAGTTAAATGGCTTTCAGACTTTTGCATTCCCAGTGATTCCATTAGCTAGCAGGTCGTTTATTTTGGCTGGAGAGAGCATGGTATAGATGCGCACTGAACCCAGTCACAAGACTTAAGTGCATCCTGGCTCTGACACTGAATGGCTAAGCAAGTGATTGTCTGTCTGTACCAGTGTCTTCTGCAGACGGCCTGCAGGATGGTGAAGCATTACTTTAATGCTTCTGAATAAACTCTGGCCGTGTGTTCACCTCCTTTTACAGTGTTAAATCAACAGATCTCCGTATCTGCAAGCATTACTCTTGTAATGAGACATTCTGTTTTAGTTTGCTGTTCTCAGGGATCTTTATTTGATAGAGTACTTATTAAAGACCCAGATGTCATGGCAAGTTACCATGCATCCAAGATGAAGCATTTTCAGTATGCCCACACTTCGAGCTAACCACTGTATTAAATTACAGTCAGCTGTCATTTGTCAAAAGATGAGTGTTGGGATTATTGTGACCGTCTGGTCTATGGCTGACTTTTGTGAAATTGGACGCAGAAGATGGCTTTTGTGGTGTTATGAAGTATTCGTATATGTTAAGGTGCTAAACATCCTTAACGTCTCCTATTGCCTTATGCCTATGTATTTTAAAAGTCATCTTTGAAATCAGATATTTATCTCTGACCTGAGTTGGAAAATAGACTTTTCAAAAGAATGATTAGGGTTTTTCTCCCCTTCTATAAGTTTTCAATTTCTCTGCTCTTCCCTTTCTTTTCTTTATGGTGATAATAAACTTGTAGCAATTACCCCACATAAGATTTGTAAGGATTTACCAAGAGGCAAACTTGGACTTGATGTCAAGAAAAAAAAACTTTCCAACAAATAGAATTGTCTGAAAATAGGATGAACTCTCAATAGGTGGTTTGTTTCCCTCTTTGGAAGTCCTCAGGTAAGGGCTAGCTGACTGATTTGGAAGGATGGCAAGGGAAGAAGTGGGACTGGGGAGGGTGGAGAAGAGAGAGAGTATCTACTAAGCGCTTAGTGTGCCCTAGGCATTGTGCTGAGGCCTGAAGATACAACAGAATCAAGATAACCCCTTGCCCTCAAGGTTTACATTTTAATAAAGAGAAGGCAAAATGGGCTGGGGAGCTGAAAGAGGGGCAGGGTGTATAAGCAACATGGCTTTCAGGTGATGGGGAAGCTCAACACAATCTAATTCAGTGTGATAGCTGGAGTGCAAGTGACATGATTATAGAAAGTGTTCTTATTCAGGTATGGGTTGGACTGAAATGCTAATGAAGCTCTTCCTAACTTTTAAATTTCGTGATTCCAAAATGAGGTAATATATGGAAATATTATGTATAAGAAACTAGAGTGTGTTTGACTAGTGGAGAGGATATACACATCTTATACCAACAGATCTCTTATTTCATCCCCTTTTCAACCATGTACAAGGAAATTCTACACTACCAAAGAAAACTTGAGTTTAAAGTTATTGGGGTTTTTTTTTTAATTTGCAGAAAGGTAAGAAAAAAGATCACAATCAAAAATGTATATTGAATGTCTAATTATAAGGTACTATGTTGGGCATTATGGGGTGTGTAAATCTTCCTGACTCAGGGAGACTTAAAATGTTTATTGAATGAAAATAAACAGGATTATAGAATTTCAGAATGGGAAGAAACTTTAGTGGTCACCAGGTCCGAACCATACCTGAAACAAATCATTTCTCCATTCACAAGTAGTCATCCAGCCTTCACTGGAAGACCTCTGTTGAGAGAGAATCTAGTCATTGTGCAGTTGATAAACGGTGAAAAGATACTAACAGGCACTTTTTAAAAAAAGAAATCAAAGTGATTAGTCACCTGAAGTATCAGCAGATAAAGCAGTGGGCCTGGTGTCAGGAAGACCTGAGTTCACACTTGGACTCTTACAGTTTGTGTGACCCAGCTCAAGTCACTTTTCCTCAGTTTGTTTTCCTCAGTTTCTTCATCTATAAAATGGAGACAATAATAGTACCCACCTCACAGGGTTGTTGTGAAAATCAGATGAGATATTTGTAAAGTGCTTAGCTTTCCTGGCACAGAATAAGTAGCTGCTAAATATGTTCTTATTCCTTTATCTCACACACGTATATACATATATATATATATATATATATAGAGAGAGAGAGAGAGAGAGAGAGAGAGAGAGAGACCTAAGTGTATCCTTCCTTTCCTGCCAAACAACCTGTATTGTCTCCTATTGACCTGTGGTGTAAAGTGCAGGCTTCTTTGCCTAGTGTACAAGACCTTTCACCGTCTGAGGTTAATTTACCTTTTCAAGGTGTTTTCGTGATAATCTTCTTTGAATATACAGTGCTCCAACCAGACTGACCCTGACCACTGTTCCTTCATTTTTTTCTTGCCCTCTCCTATCTCTGTGCCTTTTCATACATTCCCAGTACTTTTCCATATTGGAGAGTACCACTGCCTGTATTTGAATGTTGCTGTACTTCCTCTCCTTCAAGGCCTAGCTTGATGGGTATGGGAGGATATCTCTTCCATGAAACATTCCCTGATTCTCCTCTCTTAAAACGACCTCTCTTGTGTCTCTATCAGATCACTCCATTGGATCTTTTCCTGTAGGTATAATCATTTTCTAGCTTATGTTGCAGTTACTTGTATATATTTCTCATCCCTACTATAGTATCTTCTAAGATGATAAACTTTTAAATAATAGGAATAGCTAGCATTTATATAGTAGTTTTAAGGTTTGCAAATTACTATATAAAATTGTATAATTTTATCTTCACAACAATCATAGGAAGCAGGGACTTTTGTTATCTTCATTCCAAAGTTGAGGAAACTGAGGCAGACAGATGAAGTCACTTGCCCAGGGTCACATAGCTAGTAAGTGACTGGGGCCAAATTTGAGCTTAGGTCTTCCCTCTGCTAATTATTTCCCAATTCACCCTTTTTTGTCTGTCGTTGTTTACATCTTTCCCCATTACACTGAAATGGGCGGACCAAGAAAATTCACAGGCAAAAATCAGTTAGGAATTTCGAGAGCATCTTTATTAGCCAGGCTGGCAACTGCCTCATGCAGAGACCCAGAGGAAACAGCCCTGAACTGAGGTGGGTGAGTGCATTTTAAGCATTTTGGCGCTACTCAGTACAGCCTTGCAGTTTCCACAGCAAACATAGATCTGACAGAGCGGTTGGTGGGGGGGAGGAGTGGGGTGGAGGGGTGGGCTTACTGTTAGGCAAGAGCCCCCAAACCAGGAGAGGGCTCCAATCAAAGACTGGTTGTCATTCAACAAAAAGTAGTTGTTAGGAAGGGGGTGCTCAGTAAAAGGTAGTTGCCTGACAAGAGGGGTCTAACATTAGAGGGGCACAGGTTGTTATCATGCAAATTGACTAAACAAAAAATGACTGTTAACAATTCATCAGATATTTCACAACCCAAAGGGGAATAACGTTTTGACAGGGGCCCAACAAAAACTTGTTACTAGGCAGGTTATCCAAACCTGCCCAGTAACCTAACAGATATCTCTCAACCTAGGGGCCCAGGGAGGAATAATGTCCATTTCAACACTGTGAGCTCCTTGAGAGCAGGACCCATCTTTGGCCTTTTTTGAGTATCTCTAGTGCTTAGCCCAGTGCCTGACACATAGTGGGCACTTAGTGGTGTTTATTGATTTCGTTCCTCACTACAGGTGTGGTGATCTTTGCCCTTTGTTACTAAATTGTTTGGATCATGTTTTATCCCTAGAACTTTGTACAGGGCCATGCATAGCAAATGCTGCAATATTTATTGAATTGTATTTAGCCTCCCCATCCCTCAGTTCCTCTATCTGTAAAATATGGATAATACCTGTCCTGACTCCTCAGAGGCTATTACAAAGGAATATTTGTGAAATCCTGAAGTACTGCTACTGATAATATCAAGCCACAACCAAAAGCTTGCAAAGCCCTTTTCAGATTGTTCCTAATTTCCTTCTCTCTCAAACGTTTTTCTGTTTATTCTGTATATGTGTGTGTTTATATACACATGTTTGCCCCAATCTAATTCAGGCTCTTGGAGAGCAGGGAATTTCATTTTTGTTTTTGAATCAGCAGTTCTGACCATATCTGTCACATGACAGATAACTAATGAAAGCTTATTGATTCCTCAGTTTGATGTTCTCAGTGCCTCTGTGAAGCATATACAATAGATATTGTTGTCTTCATTTTACAAATGAGGAAATAGATGGTTTTTTCGCAGATGAAGTCCAGAGAGTTTTGTCACTTCCCTGAAGTATCACAAGTAGTAACAGTAATAGAGCATTCTCTGACTTCAAATCAAATGCTATTTTTCTCTACATACCCCAGTGCTTCTTCAGATTATTTTTGTAAGAAAATACAAAATTAGAAGTCAGAGGCATTAGAGGGTGAAAACTTTAATTCCAAAGAGATACATTCCACAGTAATAGACTCTTTCCTACTCAGTTTAAAAATTTACTTCCAGATCATTAACTACTTGAAGAGAAAGACTGTGATGTAAATCATTTAGGAAATTGTTTTTGATTTTTAAAAATACGTTATACACAGATCTTTTCAGGTAGTTTGTCTCTCTTCCTGCAGACATGATAGAGAAATGAGCAAGTTAGTAGTAAAGTTAGAATAATTTGAAATTGGTTAAATAACCGCATCCCCAGTGTAATCACCAAATAGTTTCATGTCAGCTTAAAAGCAAGTCTTTACTGGAGTGTCCCTGGGATTTCTCCTTGGTTCTGTGTGCTTTAACATTTCTATCAGTGACTTTAATAAAGGCATAGATGTCATGTTTGTTGAATTTGCAGATGACATAAAGCTAGGATAGGTATCTAACACAATGAATTGTAGATCATAAAAATGGGTCATTAAAAAGTCAATCAGATCAAAGGGCTGAGTCTAATAAGATGAAATTCAGTTGGAATGAATGTAAATTTTTAAACCGTTGGGGTTCCACAAATCAACTTAATAAGTTCAGGATGGTCAGGGTATTAGAGGACAGCAAAGTCAGGATGAGTCAATATTGATATGGCAGCCAAAACAGGTGATGCCTTCTTAAACTACATTAAGAGAATGATAACCTCCATGATTAGGAGGTGATGCTCAGCTATTGTTCTGCTGTTCTCTGCTCTGTTCAGATAGGTTCTAGGCTCAACATTTTAGAAAGAACTTTGCAGAGTGGTAAGATGGGTGTCCTCAATGACGAAGGGTTTTAAGGAATTGACTGGAAAAGAAAAGGTTTAGGGGACTATGGTAATTTTTCAAGTACTTCCAGGACTGTGATATGACTGTGATAGGGCTTAATCTTGCTTTGCTTAGTCATGAAGGACAGAGCTAGCAGTGGGTAGAATTTGCAGAGAAGAAAAATTAGGCAGGGTATAAGGAAAAGCCGCAAAAGAGATCTAGCTTCCCCAAGAGGTGATGACTTCTGCTTGACCAGAGCTCTTTAAGCAAAAGCTGGATGAGTACTTTACTGGGTATGTTGTAGGTTCTTAGACAAGAACTGATTGAATTAGATTAGCTCTGAAATCCTTGCCAGTTCTAAGTTGTATCATTAGTTTGAAAATTTTGAATAAGCTGTGGCGCTATATGTTCACCTCCTTGTATAGATCCCATTGTCTGCAAGCATCACCCTTATCATGAAGCTTTCCGTTTTAGTTTGCTTTCCTCTGGGATCTTTATTTGAAAGGGTGTTTGTTAAAGACCCAGATGTTACAGCAGGTTACCATGCAGACAAAATGGATCATTTCCACTCTGTCCGCATTTTGAGCTAACCATGGTGTTAAATTACACTCGGCAGTCATTTTCCAAAAGATGAGTGCTTGGATGATTGTGACATTTTGGTCTATGACTGGCCTTTGTGAAATTGGACACAGAAGATGTTTTTGTGGTGTTATGACCCATGGACTATATATCTCCCAGTACCTTATGTCTATGCATTTTGAAAGTCCTCTGACCTACAATGGGAATTCTACTTTTCAAAAGAATGGCTGTTTTTTTGTTCTTTTACAAATTGACCAGTATGCTTCATTCCTAGAAGTAGGTAAAACACAGGAATAGGTGTAAGCAAGGAACATTTTTGTTTAGTATCAGTAAAGGATATGGATTATGGTAGAAGAGAAAGAATTACAGATTTGAAGTCAGAGGACAATCTGAATTCAACAAATTCTTGTGTAACCTTAGGAAAGTTGCTTAACCTCATTAGACCTTGGTCTCCTCATCCTGAGAATGAGGGGCTTGGATTATATTCTGAGGTCCCTTCCTGTAGTAAAGAGGTCAGTTACTCACTTAAGTAAAATTATATAACTAAAATATAGAACTTTGAATATTAGTAATTTTGTGAATAACTTATGAATAGCTGGGGCAGGTAGGTGGCACAGAGGATGGAGCACAAGGACCAGAGCTCATATCTTACCTCAAGACACTTACTAGTTGTATGACCCTGGGCAAGTCACTTAACCCCAGTAGCCTCCCCCATAAATGAATGTATTAAGGCACATAAGTTTAATATAGAAGACCTGATTAAAATCTTACTTCTTTAATTTTAAACCAATTAGCAATGTATATTTAAGGAAAATGAGGCAATACACTTTTTCTCTGGGTTATATAACTTCTAAGTACTCATATAAAAGACTAGTCTCTTTTCCCCCCCTAATTTATAGAAGTCAGGGCAAATTTCTTTTTGGTAAGTGAGTTAAGTATAGGAGGCTGATCATATATAATAGCATTCTAACTTGTTAGCTTTCTGTTCTGTGTAATTCAGCACTGGCCTTAATGAGAGATATACTGTAGAGGGGATTCATGTTTTAGCACCAGAGGTGATTTCTTGGGTCTTTTTCAACTTTGCATTCTATGGGTAATTTTTCTTCCCTGGTTGATAAATCAGTGTTCCCAGACACAATTTTCTAAAATTTTTATATTTTAACAAGAATTTTATACTAATAATTAAAATGCAAACCCCTAGAGGAGCTGGTTCTGAATTAGAATCCTGTTTGCCTTTCACCATCTCTTCTTAGAAAAGAGAGATTCCCCCATGAACACTTACACTCTTACGCTTCTATGTGAGCCTTCTAAATATAGCAGTACTGTAATAAATGCTGTTCAATCTTGAGAAGATGTGAATCAGCAAACTTCTTTGCTGTTTCTGTTTCATTCTTTTAAAGCAGTGTTATCATATTAAGAAATGGAAACGATATTTCCATGACTGCTTTTTTCTTGGATCTTAAATACCTTGTTTTACCTATAATTATTATTTCCCCAAGAATGGAGTTTAAACTGCCTTAAGATGAAAGAGTCACCGTGCTTGTGGGTGGGTGTGCTTCTCCAAACTTTAGAGCTTCAACAGAAATTAGAGGTTCACAAAGCTAATTGCTGTGATTATAGCTTTTTTTTTCCTTTTGGTCCCAGACAGTAGTAGCTCTTGAAAAACAATATTCTACTAATTTGTTAAATGTACAGTTCAAGGGGCAGTAAGAAAATTACCAAAGGTCCTTTATTTATTTATTTAAACTGATTTCCCATGTAATTTAACATCTCTTCAGGCCTTTATAGAACTTTAAAGTGAGAAAAAGGTGGGCTTTTTTTTTTAAAAAAAAAAAGAAAGAAAAAAGAAAAGAAAAAAAGAAAAAAAAATAACCCATTCAAAACAAATATTATCTTTTAAAGTAGACATTTCTTTTATATCCTTAGTATATACTTTTTGAAAATATGTGGGCCATCTTAACCATGGCTTTCTCTCTGAAACATTATTTTGATGTACTAGACCCCAAAGTTGGCAGCACTCAGGATGGCTTTGCCTGTAAAATTGCAGATTAGAATTCTAGATGACAGTGGGAAGTCCTGGCCCATTGCTATTATACTTCAGGCATCAACATACCTGGCAATTAGTAAGTTGATATAGTTCAAGTAAAAGGTTGGCTTTTTGTTTGTTTTGGTTTTAGTTTCTTGTGTCTGACACTATACTTAAGCCAAAAAAAAAAAACAAACCAAAAAACAGGAAAAAACCAGAGACAACAGAACAACAATAATAAGAAACCTCCGTGTTACAATGGCACGGTGGGTAGTGTACTAAGCCTAGATTTAGAATCAAGAAGACTCATCATCCTGAGTTCAAATCTGGCCTCAGATACTTACTAGCTTTGTGAACCTGACCAAATCATTTAACCCTGTTGCCTCAGTTTCCTTATCTGTAAAATGAACTGGAGGAGGAAGTGGCTGACCACTCTGGTGTCTTTGCCAAGGAGACCCAAATGGGGTCATGGAGAATTGGACCTGACAAAAATGACAAAATTAACAAAAACAGTGTAGTATAGGTGGAATATATAGTCCTTCTGTGGCAGGACTATGCGGCAGACAGTCCTGAAATTAGCATGTGTGAAATCTAGCTCATGATCTGAATCGTTTATTCATTTTATAGAATCACTTAACTTGTTTGGGTCTCATAGATGTGATAATAATGATGAATGTTCAATTTTTTTTCTCATACTTAATAGAAAACTAAATATGAAATTCTAATTTTTTCAAAATTCAGTTTTGGAAAGTGAATTTGAAAAGTCTTCGGTGGAATTGTCTACATATCTTTTGGTCAAGGTTAGGTGATAAGCTTGTCTGAATTTAGGTAGGTTGTCCTCACATGACAGACATCTCTTATACTCTGAGTTTGGTGTAGAATCTGCTGGAGTTTGAATGCTGCCTCGTATAAGCTTTTGAGAACCCAGTACCATGTCCCTACTAAAATGAGACATCTGAAGAAAAACTTAATAGGAGACTGTCATAAATGGATGTCATTGAAATATAAAAACTGTATTTTCAAAAGAGCAAAGCAAACTTCAGGAGCACAGTTTTAAGCTGTTTTATGAGCTCATTCATTCGGTCAAATAATGTTTATGAAACTCTAGCTATGTGGAGAGCACTGTGTTGGATGCTGAGGGGAAGAAGACAAAATTCCTTCCATGTGCTTACAAATTAGAAGGGAGATAAGACATATATGGGTGACTATAATGCAGATTAAAATATTAAATGTATAAAAAATGTGAAAACTGCTAAAAATTCACATTATAGAGGGATTCTAGCTATAAGTAGCTCTAGGCCTCAGGAAGGGCCTCATGAATGTAGTTTGAATTGGACCTTCAGTTGGGTGGGATTGAATGAGGTAGAGATGGAAGAGTACTTTGAGATGATAGGGAGAGTAGCCTACTAGGTTTAGGGAGATTATGAATAATGTTCCAGAGACAGGAAAGTGTGTCATATTGGGAGAACAGTGAGTATTTTGTTTTCACTACACCATAAATTACCTAAAGGGGAATAGTTACCTCCCTCTTTCTGTTAATTAAATTAAAATTGAATTTACAGAGAGAAGCTTTCATAAGCCCATACATTTCACTTGGCTTGCCATGACTGCTTTTAGAAATGTTAACATTTTTTTTGCATATTCAGATACATGCATGTACACACACACACACACACACACACACACGTACGTTAGAAATCCTGCCTAGAATCAAGACTGTAATTCTCTACAGATGAAAATCCCCCAAAGCTACAGTTCCAAGTTTACACAAAGCTAAATGTTAGGCTACCTGCTAATCAGATGATGAAAGGAAATTCGTGATTTTGAATAACACCCACAAAGCTAGTCAAAATATTTACAAGTAAGGGCCAATGTATAATAGTTGACATGCCAGTCAACTATAACCCACCTCGGGTGATATAACCACATATACCTCTTGATTGATTTCTTCCTGCTTTTTCTCCAAATACCTGTTTTGAAAAGTTAAGGCCAAAAGCCTATAAGTAATCTTCTTTCTACTAGGTTTTTTCACAATCATTTGGGAGACCATTCTTTGCATAAATGCTTTTCCAAGTGCTTTGATACTTGTTTTCATGTGGGCTCCTAAGTAATGCCCAGATTGGACCTTCTACAATTGAGGACAGATATTGTTACTTCCTAACTATACTCAATGAAGCATAATTTGAGAGGAAAAAATGCCAGCATTAAAGTCGTCTAGTTATCAAGTAGTTATTGATTACCTAAGTGGATAACCATCTCCTGACTCCATTTAAGTGTAGTGGGCTTTTGTTTCCCTCTCATAGCAATCACTTGAATGAGGCTGTGGGCACTTGCTGTAGGGCATGATGCAGTACCTCTCGTGTTTTTGAAGATACTGGCAACAGACTCCCACCCTTCAGTCTTTCCCCTAACTTTTTACCTTTTTGTTGAGCTCACTGGGTTCAAAGAAAATCTAGAAGATATGAAGTAAAATTAGTGATAAGGTAATTAAAAGTGTAAAATTAAATTATCTCTGAGACCTCACCTTAATTTATAAAAACTGGTGAAGCCTCATTTCTTAAAAGCTTTTACTGTTCTCTCTCTCAAGCCCCACTCTCATAGGTTTAGGCATACATCACTGTTACCAGTTTTATATTTTATTAATAACGACACACAATTCAGAGATATAGATGAATATTTCAGTTATATATCACCTGGAAGGAAGATCCCAGCCAGAGAGGTCCTCCTCACCTGTGACTTAAAGTGCTAACTCTTCCACAGTGCTGGAATTTCAGTTTAACAGTTCATTTCTCTCAGGACGATGACTAAAGTCTCTTGGGAATTTTCATCAGATGTTTTTACTCAACAGATGGTCTTTTCCATTGAATAAGAATTAAACTCAATTCTTTTAAAGCCTTTCTGAAAGATGCCATTTAATTCTCCAAGTTTCTTATAGACTTGTTTTCATAACAGTTCACTTAATCTTTTACCTTGCCCATTAGCACTTGACTATTTGTCTCTCATGGACAATATTTTCTCTGTTAACTCCATAGGGTTCTTTAAAAAAAAAAAAGAATTCTCAGTCTTCTCTCAGTACCTCAACACAGACGGTCTCAAAAATCACAGTTAATTGCCAGTCTCCCACATTTCTTTTCTTCTTCTAATAAAGGTAAAATAACAAGATCCAAAATCTCTATAGAGTTTAATTTAAGCTGAATGGTTACATAAGAAATTAGGGATGGTTAGCCTAGAGAAAAGAAGATTGAGGGAAAAAATGGTTGGTTTGATGTCCATATTAACAAACTGAATTCAAGTTCTTTCACTGTCATTTATCACCTTTGTAATCTTAGCAAGTCCCTTGTTCTCTCTAGGCATCAACCTCCTTATGTGTAAAATGACCTCTGAGTTCCCTTCCAGTTTGAAGTCTGTGATTACTGTCTTCCAGGAATTGTGAGGGCTATCACCTTAAAGACATGTTAGAATTGTTCTGTCTGATCCTAGAGGGTAGAATTAGTTTCGGTGGAAGTTGCAAATACATCATTTAAGATTAACTAAAGGGAAAATTTCCTAACAATTAGAACTATTCAGAAGTTGAAGGAGATGCTTTGGACTGGGTAGGGGCCCCTCCTCTTTGGAGGTCTCCGAGCACAGTGTCTTGTAAGCTGTGTGATACCTGGGGCTCTTTTTCAGATATGATTTGAACTAGATGGCCATAAAAGGTTCCCTCTAGCTCTGAAGTTCTCCAATACTGAGATGCTCTGTATCAATACTCCCTCCAATAGTGTGCAACAGTGTATTTACCTACTCCTTCCCATGATGACTAACCTACTATTACAGCAATAATAACTTATATTTATTTGGTGTTTCTAAGACTTGCAAAAAACATTTTATTTTCAAAAATCCTATAAAGTGTTGTAGATAGTATAAGTACAATTATTGTTATATTACAAATCAGTAATCTGAGGCTTAATATAGTAGTATAAATAATATAAAGAAGTCAATTTGGCTTGCCTGAAGTTATATCAGTTAACAAATATCATAAAAGTGCAGTGAAGTCAAACTCAAATACGAATGAGGGCCACTAATCTATGTGAACCCTATATTGATTTAGATTTAAAATTTTATTTATATTTTATTTACTTTCATTTACTTTGTTTAATACGCACCAGTTGCATTTTAATTTGGTCTGGTCATACTTGGGGGCATTGTGGGATGCATGCCACACTGTCCATGTATTTGACACCTTGTAGCATAACATTGTAACACATAGTGTATTGCAGAGGAGTCAAACACGCTGTCCACAACACTCCAGATTGTGGCCACTGGAGTATGATATATAAATCAGGTAGGGGACCTGTGACGATGTAGGCCTTCTAGTCCTTTCTAGGGAGTCCAAGTTTCACAAACAAATCCTTTTATTAAAGGAATTTGTTATAAGATGTTTGTATTCAGTCAAAGGCCTCAGGGCTTATGGAGTATAGTACTGCAGCATTCTCTTAAGGAGAGAGTAAGGCTGCTGACTTTGTGTAGCTCTGCCTCACTTAAATCCAGTTCATTTGCAAGTCAGGACGTTACCTTCCTGAAGTCCCTGGATCTCTTTGAGAACAACAACAAACAGTAAATCTGGTTCAAACTTGGGCTGTGTTTTTTTTTGTTTTTTAAATCAGAGACCTTCAGAGTTGAAGGAGATCGCAGAGATCATCTAGGCCAAGTTCTAGTTAAGTTTTTATGGTTAGAGGTCATTCCTTACAAAGTAGCCAGTGAACCGAGAAGAGGATCGTGGGAGTACCATTTTAGGGGGAGACACTGACAATTTGTATCCCATCCAAAAGTGTGTGGTGAGGCTGATGAGGGTTCTGATGGTTATGTCATAAGATCTCTTGAAGCCCTTAGCTTAGAGAGGAGAGGACTTCAGCAGAGTTGATGAGTCTTCGAATATTTGAAGGGGTAGTATGTGCAAAATTTATTTTGTGTAACCCCAGAAGGGTAACTAGTAAGTTGAAGTGGGGGAGGTAGATTCTGGTTTAAACGTGGAAAATTTTGCTGACAATTAGAGCTATCCAAAAGCATCACAGATTGCCTCATAAGGTGAGTACCTTGACGCTGGAAATAATTAAGTCAGAGACTTGAAGGTTTGGTTGAGATTTTTGTGTTCTGGATTAAGATTGAACTAGGTGATCTTTGATACCCGTTTTTAAATTTAAGGATTTTGTTATTCTAGACGTGAATTTGATGCTTGTCATTTTGACAAAGTAGAAGATTACACTGTGTTGTATGGAGACAAGCATTGGTGACATAAGATAGAGGCACCTACTTTGCCTGGAGGGCACTGTTCAAAATTCTTTGGATAATAATAAGCCCTTGAGAGATGATTTAGACTATGACTGTATAAATAAGAAGATAAATGCAGTTGTCTTTATGCTTGGTAAAATGATAGTTCTAGGAATGTAAGTAAATTCTGAAATTAAAAACAGTAAACAAATCCAGAAATGAAGAAGAAGCATCATGGACACTTGAAGTTTACTCTTTAAATCTTTAGGCCCAGCTGCTTTCAGTGCACAACTGGATGAATCTATTGGTATGTGGTATTGCCAACTTTGCAGGAGCTGTGTTTCTGTAAAACAGCTTTTTTTTTTTTTTTTTTTTTTTTGCATTTTCCTAACTTGTGTTTTTGTAAAAAAAAAAAAAAAAAAAATCTCTCCCCCCTCCACATACAGTTTTGTAGTGTAGAGGTATATCAATGGAATGGATTCTTAAAATCCTTTAGAAGATATTGCTGAAGGCAGGATACCGAATCTTTCCTTCATCCCTAACCTTTGAAGTAATTCAGAGTGTGCTGTGGGCTCTCTGCAGTTCAAGATAATCTACTTAGTTTGTGCTGCCCCTAGGTCAGATTTCATCCTTTATCCATTCCACTATGTGTGCAGCAGAGGGAGAATGCTTAATACATCTGATTACTTGGGGAACATTATATGTAGTAAGCAATTCTTGTAGGCTAAAAAAAATAATAAACAGATTTAACACTTTGCTAAGTTTTCTAGAAGAAGCTCACTTTTCATTTTGGGTCCTCTTAATACACATGAAGCTTTTAGTAGGTTGATCATTTTCTCCTTGTGAAGTAGGATCATAAATTTAGGTTTGGAAGGAATATTAGAGGTTATCAGTTCATAAAATGATGGAGAGCTGGCAAGGAATTCTAAGGCCTTCTATTTCAGTCTCCTCATTTTATGTATGAGGAAATTGAGATCCAGAAAGGGCAGTAAACTTGCCCAAGGTCTGTGACAGAATTGGGGTTTGAACCCAGCTTTCTCTGACTCCAGATCCAGCACTCTTAGCATCTTTGTAAACTTATTCTAAGAGACTGCCTCCTTTTCTTAGGCAAAAGGTAGTTTTTTTGATTGGTTCACTAAAGAAAGGTTCTTTTCAATTCTGTAGCTTTAGCTGTTATTATCATCAGTGTTTCCATAACCCATAATACACAAAGTAAAACTTTTAGATTTAAAATTAACCTTTCATCCCTGAAATTTACAAAGCACTTCATTCCTTCTTATGCATTTATTGTGAAATTATTTTGTTTTATAGCTATGTATGTTTCATACTGTGATCTCCATGAAGGCAAGGACCACATTTTATCTAAACTTTATCTTTTTACTGCATACCAAAGGTATTAAATAAATGCTGGTTGGATTATTGAAGAAAAGAGAGCCCACTATCCTATATTACTAAGCAGCTAGGTGGCACAGTGGATAGAATAGAGTTAGGAAAACCTGAGTGCAAATCCTACTCAGACAATTACCCAGGTGTGTGATCCTGGTCTAGTCACTTAACTACTCACAGCTTTATGTTCCTCATTTGTAATAAGCAAATGGTAATAGCACCCTTCTCACAGGGATGTTGTGAAGACCAAATGAGATAACATGTTGGCAAACCTTAAAGAACTATATAAATGTGAGCCATATTTATTAATTCTTCTAGACTAAGTTCCCTGAGTGTACATGTGGTTATGTTATTCTGTTCTGTTCTCCAGAGACCATCTAATTTTGACCAAGCCTCTGACTCAGAATAAGACCAAGTCATATGAATCTAGCCTAGTCATTTGGCCAAGGCAGTGAAAAGAGAGGTATATTTAATGAACTAACTACCCTCAGGCTTGTTTCTGTCCCCTAAAAAATAGTCTTTTTTTAGGATTATGCAAGTGGTCTATGGGTTGATCTCCTTTGTAAGATTAATGTGTAAAATACAACAGAAAATATTCAGTTTTATTTCTGAAATTAATTCATTTGTGTAAAACACCCCTGACCAATGGCTGCTGCAAGATCATTTGTGTTCTGTTTAGTGGGGTAAGGGTCTTTTTGGGGAAGAGGGGCAGTGGAGGAGGGAAGGAGTCTATTTTCTAAGTTATTTTCTGTTTTTGTTTTTCTGTAGCAAGTAAGACTAGGTAAGGGGGAAGACAAGAATATTCACGATAATTTGCTTCCACAGAAGAAGTCCCCTTAAGACAGATACACACAGCACACATTGAGGGCTTCTAGCACAGATTCACTCTTGATTTGGTCGGACAGGAAAGACGCTAAGAAGGGGTTAATTAATCTTATTTTATTCTAGTCTAGTTATCTCAGAAGAGGACTGCTGATAAAAGGAGTGCAAGCTCCTATAGCATTCCCTAATCACCCTTCTCACAGGGGCCAGTGAGAAGGTGGGCAACTACCCCTATGTCTCAATGGGGTCAATCGACAGGCACAACTTGTGCTTCCTCAAACCTCAGTGGGGGCCAGTTGAGGCAAACACAGATTCCCCCCCAAGCCTTGATAGGATTCAGTCAAGGCATGCACAGCATTTCAATTTGTGCATTCAACCCTAAAGTTCCCTCCAAACCTCAGTGGGGTCCAGTTGAGACACACACAGCATTTGGGTATTCAACCCTAAGGGTTTCTCATTCACTGTCTAGTGACCACCTGTTTTATAGACCAAGAGATAAAGAAGGCATATTGCCAGCAATAGCCTCACAAGTTTACATCACCTCATCCCTGTATCTCACTGCTCAACTGCAGTGGATGTTTATGTTATTTACCATTATATAACTATGTGCAAGCATGGTGGAGATGTTTTGAATCATAATTGTGGGAACTCATATCTAATACTTAAGAACTGTTGATTGTTATGGCTGTGGATCCTGAGAAACTGAATTTTGAGAAATAATAACAAAAATTCACT
The DNA here is from genome assembly GCA_023548195.1 of Bettongia penicillata ogilbyi. NCBI lineage: Eukaryota > Metazoa > Chordata > Mammalia > Diprotodontia > Potoroidae > Bettongia > Bettongia penicillata. The sequence continues at coordinate 4,695,778 of JAJHZJ010000260.1, read as the reverse complement.
TTACACACTCTAAAATCTACCTTACTTACACTAAAGTTCGCCATACATACATTCTCCCAAAAGTTCAGAAGCCTCTGGTCTTTAAGCACATTTAGCCTAGAGTGGGTAACATAATGTTTTATAGCCATGACTGTCTTGGAATTTGGAAATTTCTGAGGCTCTTCACTAGACATGGTGGGTTCTGGGTGATCGCTTGTTGGAGGTAGGGTGTCATAGAGATTTTTGTTTCAGAATGAGTTGGAATAGCTGGCCATTGAGTTTCCTTCTAATTTGAAATTCTCTGATTTGTAAATGGGATGTCTGTGATCTTTCTTTTTTATGATGGTTTTAAAGCTCACCATAAAGAAATCTATGGAGAACCATTTTTCTAGCTTGTACTTCTGAGATGGTCTCCCATGCCCTTTGACCCTCCAAACCTGTACCTGTTAAAATCCTCTCCTTCAAGACCTCTTTCATCATTTACTACCTCTTCTACATAGAGCTTTTCCTCCAAAGGGGAATGATCTCTCCCTTCTTGAACTTTATATACCGCTGTGTTA